>VWZD01007529.1:84157-104639 GCA_013396695.1 Sakesphorus luctuosus | reverse complement strand
CCTTGTCCCAAACGAAGAAGGAAAGCTGGAAAACGGAGAACCGCAGCATGTCCCAGAAAGCAGCCGTGACCTCTCTCTCCCAGAGCGCTGCTGCAGCCAGGGCGGGCTGGTCATGACTCTGCAAGTGGTGGTGGGACTGGAGCGGAGACTGGGACTCCAATGCCAAAACCAGGAGCAACAGCAGGGAGAAAACCAGGAGCAGCGGGAAACTGGCTTACTCCACAGGCGCAGCAAGGAGCAGCAGCAACGGCCTCTCTCCCACTGCAGCACACACACACCTACCCGAGCCATGTGTAGTCCCCAAGAGCAGCAGAGACAACCTGCCCCCACCCAAGCGATCAAGAAGAAGATGGTAGCAGTTAACTACCTTCCTTTGTTAACTCATGGCATGGGTAGTTAGTGGCAGGGGAGAGAATTTACATAATAATTCCAAACTACAACAGTTATCCCTATGTATTCCTAGCATGACTATGCTATATTCCTGCTGTATTCATCCCTAGGCATCAATGTCCAACCTCAAAGGCCTCTTCCTGTTTCTCTTAGACCCCGTTCTTCCAGGATGCAAACCTTAGTGGGCCAGGCTGACAGCCTGTTTGTCTTCCCATTTCATGGATAAAGGGAAGAAAGACCAGGGTACCTGTGTCTCATCCGGACACGAAGTCAAATACATGCAGGGCCTGAAAGTGAATACTGAAGCTCTGAAACACAACTCAGATTGTCAAGGTTTTTGTTTTGTTTGGGCTTTTGCTTTTAGTTTTCAGATAGAGCTCAAGAAACTGCTTGATTTTTGTTTAGCCTCTACAGCCACTTGAAAGAGAGGTTATAGCAAAGCTGAGCTTACATTTTCAGATTGTTGGTTTCAGCAACACAGCACTGCAGGGAGTTTTCACAAAGTAGTTCACCTTCAAAGCCCAGTGTGCAGGAATGCCTTATTTCCCCTTTGAAGCTCTGGAAGGAAAATAACTAGATAGTGGGAAACAGGGGAAGTATTCCCCTGTTCTGCAATTCTCCATTTAATTTGTCTGAAATTCTGCCTTACTTTGATATCAATCGAGTTAACTCAGCTGTGAAGTTAAATTTAGGTAGGAGGTTTGCATTGGCACTTCTCCTCCTTCCTTATAAGCCTCCAGTAATGCTCGCAGCAAACACAGCAGCAGGTTGGGTACCTAAGTACTGATTTCTCACAATTACATTAACCATCCACACTTTCAATGACAGAGAGGTTTCTTCCTTGTTACCTAATAGCCACATTAATGTAGTTTTCATGTAGAATTTATGGCTATGTCTATACAGTACATTAAACAGTGCCAGGAAACATTCCCAGACATGAATGTTCATTTCTCTGTATACACTGTTAAATCATACAGATGGTCCCTGGTGCTGTTTCGGTCCATGCCAACCAGCAGTGCTCCAAATATGTTGGGAGTTAGAACAGGGCAGGGATTACTCCTAAGAGGAAGTTAGGATGTAGCCACCCTGGTATGGAAGCAACAGAGTTTCAGCAGTGTGTACACCGGCCTATAGCTTCAGGGGCAGATGATCTTAGTTACTTTTGACTTGCTATTATAGTGGTAGACTGTGTATTTTTGTATGAAAATGTATATATCAAGAAAGAGATGCTTAGAAAAGGGTGAAATTTATAGCCATCACAGGCCATAAAAAGTGCATCCCTGTTACAGTAGGCAGCAGTGCATGTTATTAAGGCAGTTTATGAAAATAATGGATATAGGAGATGAAGAAAAGTCCAGACAAGGTGGATCCAACAGTAAAATACACTGTGACGGTGATCGAGCACTGGCACAAGTTGCTCGGAGAGGTTGTGCAGTCTCCATGCTTGGAGTCCTTCAAAAGCCATCTGGACACGGCCCTGGGCAACTGACTCGAAGTGGCCGTGCATGACCTCTGGAGGTCAAGCCTCAATCATTCAGTGAGTCTGTGATTACAATGAAGAAAAATAATTTCAATTTCTTCTATTTTAATTGTGTCAATAACCACAAAGAAGATGAAGGAAAATGTCCTTCCTTCTGGACTGTTTGGTAACAGAACCAGTTGCCTTACTGTGACTTCGTAAGAATTAGGCAGCAGAGAGTTTTACCCATGGAAATACTCTGCTGCTGGATATGCTCCTATACTATAGTTTGCAGGAAAGTGGGAAAGAGACCGGTGAACTAAGGGAGTAGAACAAAGACTTAAAAACATGTTTGCCACTTTTCCCTTGTAGTGATAAAACATGAAAACCTGGTACTGACTAACTCAGCTGGAATATGACTTTTTCCTTTAAAGGCAGAATGTATTACATTACAAAAGGTAATGAATTGTCCAGCTTCTGCAAGGAATAGAAAATGTACAGGGAATAAAAAAAAGAAAACTTCTTTGTCATGAATTGACAAGCATGTTATTAAAGCTATTTATTCTCCAGAAGCTGTCATCCTGTCATCTGAAAGGACTGCAGAAGCAAACAAGTACTTGTTGTATGTGGACATCTGACCACTAGAAACAGGGCTGAGATCACTGCACTCACTTTCAACCACAGGCTATAGCATAAAAGGTCTCACATCCCATAATTCATCAGGCTTATAAAGTCAGAAATATGGCCACATCTGTGGTCTTATTTACTGAATACACCTGAGTGTTAAAATACAAATAAATCAACTTTGAGGTAAAATCTGCAAGGGAAACGTTTCAGATTTGTGTTTAATATTTCAGGGATTGATCTCGGAGGTCTGTGATTCTAAGAGGGTTATTGGCCCCTTATCTCTCATTTCTCAGAGAGCTGAGAGTTTGAAAGACATGTCTATATCACCTCCCTCTCATATCAACTGCACCACATATTATTGTCTCTGAATAACCTACATTTGGACTAGGTACATCAAATATTTTTTGATAACTAAGTAGAAAGATTTTGACCTTGGACAATGGAGCAATTGAAGGTATAGGGAGAGCAAGAATTTGTCAAATGACTGGTGTCAAAGGAATTCAAGCCAGATCAGGGTGGAGATGGGGGAACTGGTGTTGCCAAGTGAAACAGAAGTGGAAGGAGTAAATCCAAATGGGACTCAGCTCAGCTGGTAGCTACCACTGAGGTACCTCAGGCAAAGCAGGTTTCTCTTCCAGGCTTTGAACTCACTGTGCATGCGCAGAATTGCCCTAGTTAATCAGAAGGACCCTAATTCTTGCTTTCTACCTGGGCTGTGACAGGGTAAAACGAGTAGATAAAGTAGGTCCACCATGTCTTTATGAGCCAATCTGATCTGCTCAGAGTCACATGATCAGCACATCAACCACTGGAAGCTGCAGATTGTGTTTATATTTTCAGTGATATCTGGTGGCACTACCGACATTTTCTATACATCTTATCCCTTACTAGATTCCTCTCAGGCAGCAGACTGCACTAGCGGAGGAAAAGGATTTCTGTCCCTGTTGATGGTGAGTATGATGTTCAGAGAAGTGTAGCTTCTTTGAAACCATTGAGGCTGAGAAAGACCTCGGACCAGGGTCTCATTTTGTGGGTTGGGGCTTCTAACCACTTCTCTTGAAGGTACAGGGGTGACACTGTCACTGCTTTTCCTGCCTTTTTAAAAAGACAAGAGTGAACTATCATCACATGAGCTCTTTGAGAGAACGATTGTAGGGGCTTTTCCTAAAGGGAGGACTTTGGGCTGTAACTTCCAAATAGCTCGCTGAAACTCTCAGAAAGGCCTTTGTTGAGACTTCTCATCTGTGCAAGATAGTGAAGGTTGAAAATGCCTAGCAGATTCAACAGACAGCATGGACAGAGGCCCATCTGAGCTCTGAAATGCGCGAGCTGATCTAATATCTCCTGGCCACAAGGAGTGACCTACCAATGGTTATATGCTCTCATTGCATTCCACATCCACGAGAGACCTTACATCTCACTAATTCAGGAGAAAACTGTTCAGTTGTCCTTCTTAGAGCTGTTTTCTTCTAGCATAAGAGAGGGAGCAAAGAGAAAAGGAGAAAGAAAACTGTACCTCTGTCCAATTTTAGTTTTTTTCATGAAACATCACCCCCTCAGTGCTTATTCTTAACTTGCTTTCTCTGCCTAAATCTCCCTTTGCATCAGAGGGAGAGTCAAACTTCTGAGAACTGGAGTCAACCCCAGGCACCAGGGAATGCCACTTATAGGTACTTTAGTTGTACATTGAATTAATTCAACAGGAGTCAATAGGCTACTGTGGAAGAAGTCCCAATGCCCAATAACCACAGGTCAAACCACAGTGAACAGATCTGAGCTCTGCTGCACTTTCCTAATGACCCTCTGGCTGAGTTAAATTTTCTTCTTCATTGCTCAAAGATGGTGAGTAATGTAGAGAAAGTGATATATCTTGACATGTGGAAAACACTTCGGGAATCTCCCAAGAAATGAATATTTTGTTGCATAAATGAAAACTGTTCTCACCATTATTTTAAAAATAGGCCTTTGTGTAAATCTACAATAAACAAATTAGTGAATGACCTCATGAAAACAGATGTTACAAATGGATAATTTAATACTTTACTAACTCAGTTATTTAGCATTTTTAGTCTTGTTATTAATAATGTTTGGACCATTATTAATCCAGGGTCCTATTTAATTTTGTGACATTAGAATTAAGTCAGACTGGAATTGTATTTTTTTTTAATATGTATTAAATGGTAGTTGTTCCTCTCAGGCAATTCCTAATGGGAAAGAGGTGTCTGTGCCACTGCAAGTGCACTGACTTATGGAAAAGATTGGAGAGCTGAACAGGTTAAAGAAGCAGTAAGTGAAAGTGGAAGAGAGGTTATTGAAAACAACATATTGTTTCAGCATTAGTCATCAATATGCATAATTTAGAGCTAATCAATAGTGGTAACTACAACTCCATACTGATCTAACCATTATCAGATGGCAAAATTGTATAAATATCCATGTTATTGGAATGGATTGCCATGACTATTCACAGCTATATTAATATCTATTATGACATAATGGTCAAAATCCTTTTCATACATATGTGGCATATTAAAATTTTAGTTTTGGTGCAAAGAGATCTGCTCCATCCATTTCAGCATAATTCAGCTGCTGCTGAATTTTCTGATTACTTAACCCTAAAGAATAATTCCTGCTAAACTGCCATTTTTCTCTCCTCTAGTCACAATCTACATTCAGAATAGCAGGACAAGCACTGGGAGGTGTCAAGCATTTATAATTTGCCTTCAGTGAAAGCTACAGATGCTTGATACTTTTCAGGTCATGAACCACCGTCTGCTTCTCTAGCTTCTGAAACACTGATGCTGTCTGTTGTAATTTGAGTTCAGTTTCAAATCATGGACTTGATTGTCAATTGCTGCAGTTAATGGCTATCTTGCCATTCATCCCACATGGGCAAGAGAGAGCTATAGGCAAAGAAAAACAGAGATTTATTTCTCATGATTGCATAGAATATTCTGTGAGGGAACTAACCTGGGTTTATAGAACAGATTTTAGGCACAAGTCATAAAAGTAATTTACAAATAGCATGGGGCTAAGCTTCATGTCCAGCTCCCAGTGCTTCAGATGAACTCTTGTGGTAAGATTTGGTTGCTCTTTGCTCCAAGTTCAAGTCTCCAGGTAGGTTCCAGGTAATCAACAAAATATTTGTGTATCAAAATAAAGAAGAAGACACTTCTGTAAATAATTGTCACAGCACCAAGCACCTGACAGACTTCAAGAAGAATTTGGACAATACTCTCAGGCACATAGTGTGATTCTTGGGTATGGTCCTGTGCAGGGCCGGGAGTTGAACTCAATGTTCACTGTGGGTTCCTTCCAACTCAGCATATTCTGTGATTCTGTCATTTAGTTTAATTATTCAGTAAATCTGGCCATAAAAAATGTCAAATTTGGCATTTATAATTGATGCTTAAGTGATCAAGCTTCATTAAGAATTGGCATACAAATCAGATTAAAATTTGAAAAGAGATAAATGTATAAAGAAATTACTCCAATGTTCACACATGGCCATGTGTTTCTGTGACTAGAGATTAGATGGGTGTTTTGAAGGGGGTCACATGAATTTCAGATATTCACCTCCAGGATCTATAGTATTTCTGATAAGTATTTTCCAGGCATAAATGCAGAGTTGCACTGACATTTCAGCAAGGGTAAGACCTGCTGCACCAATGTTTTCCGGTTGGTCTATGTTTGAAATTTCCCAAATGGGCTAACCAACCAAAGAGTGGAGGCTGTGACTCCTGTGACTGAAACAGCACGAACACATTGCAGCTGAATAGAATTGCACAAAATCTTCTAACTCCACTCAAACTGAAGTTTCAGGCAGAAAAAAAGATGTGACTTAGAAAACGTCAACATATGGCTGCCATAAACCACTGGGCTCTGCAAAGCAGAGATACAAAGCAGAAGAAAGGTAAATGAAATGTCTTGCAAGATGTTACGAATGAAAAATAGTTTCATTGAAAGTTGAACATTAATGAAATCTCAGCACTGGGGTGACAATGACAGCGTACCACTGTCAAGACCACTACAAGTTCACAGCTCTCTATTTATTGTATTTTTGGAAGGATTTTGATCTTGAAAGATCTTCATCACTTATAAATGAACCAGTCATTAGCAGTCTTTTATGTATCTCTGGAGAGCTATCACAGCTCTCATTAACTGCTATATCTAAACAACTGAAATCTCCTGTTGCAGTGGTATGTGTTTTCAAGTCTGAATCCTTGCCTGCTACCATGTCCTATCTCACACAAGCAGAATAAATGAGGGTAAATCACAAATCTTTCAGCACTGTCTCAGTGCTTAGGGTATATACAAGATATATTGAACTTAACCACTCAGTTTCAAAGATATCCTCAAGAATATAATAAAAAAGTAAAGGACTGATACAAAATTTTTCTTATGAACTGATGGAACGAGGTTTTTTCCCACTAGTTGGTGATTTAATCAGTCATTTGCTAGCTATGAATGTGGTTATTTAGGTCAGAAAAAAACCCTGTAATAACAAGGTTTTTATGCAAAACCAGTTTGGACAACTCTGGAATACTATCAAGAAAAACAGCTGTTTTCCTTCTTCAGTTTTTGTCATGGCTTTCCAAAGGAAAAAAAAAATAAATGCAGAAATGAGTTGTCATGTAATTCTCAGCCTCCACGCTGCCCTTTGTATGGTTATTTTTGTCTAAGACCGTGTAAAAACACAACATGTACTTAATAAATGAAATAATTTTGCTTCTCTGTCTTACAATTACCCTTTATTTTAGCTAGAAATTTAAAACATACCCATACTGAGAACAGGTCCAGCTTGCTAAGTCTTGTCTGCAACAGTGGCCAGTAGCTGCTGTTTATAGAAAGGTATAAAATAAGACTAAGGGTCCAATGGTATTTTCCCTCATCCAACTTCCCAGTTTCTAGCAAAAATATAATGAGCTGCTTGTACTCGTCTTTTCACCCGATTTCTTCCCTTCCTGCTAACTTGAAGGATTTTATGAAGCACTAAAAGTACACAATCACTGTCCTCTTTTATGGGCACAGACAACATTTTCCCCCACCCCCCTCTTTTATTACATTTATAGCCTTTGCCTGCCAAGATACTTTTATGGCAGTGGGAATGATTGCCTCACTCTTGATAAAGTCTGGAGTATCCCTTGGTGCTCCATATAACTTGTCACAATACTCTCAACAACAGCTCGTCGTGCGTTCCTGAGCGACTGATGCTTGCACCAACTCCCCTGATGTGCTTTCTGATATTGGTAGAGAATATTCTCCTTTACAGCACCTCCCACACAGGGCTGTGCACCAGTTCTTTCCAACTTCTGCTCTTGTTTTCTTCACTTGTCTTAACTCCTGGGCTTTTGCCTTCGGAGACTATGAAAATTTATATGCTTGCTTTGCACAGTAACTACGTAAACAATTTAAAGGAAAACATTTCCTTTGCTGCCTCGCATTTCTGTTGAGAGTGTTGTGTGTGTTTTTTTACAGGGTATATCCCCAGCACTTTTTTTTAATGTAACTGGAAACAAGGCATGCGTACCTCAAAATACCTTGTACGGAGCAGCTTGCATTGTTACAAACTCTTGGCTTTCCATTCAACTCAGCCCTGTTGCCAGATTCATCTGCATTTCCCTCTCACAGAAGACTACAAGTATACTTTTTGTACTGAAACATGTGACCTAAAGGCAACAAAAGACCAAGCAACAATATAAAATTGGTTCTTCTTAAGAGTTCTAAATGGGAAAGAATTATTGAAGATACTGTTAGGGCCCCTTGCTGAATCATCAAACTATTTTGCAGTGGTAATTGAGACACCATATAAATACTACATAGGTATCTCTTCAGGCCCTCTTCAAAGAGCAGTTGTATTCTATTAAAGTGCTTTTCTTGTACAGGTTAATCTCTCAGAATAAAAGTGGAAAATACAGCAACAAAACAAGATGATATTTTCACTACTCAATAAACCTCTCTTCCCTTGTCTGTAAATAAATGATTCCCAAGACACCCTCTCAAGGGCTTCTGAAAACTCAAAAGGGCAAGGAAAGGAATTAAAAAATATCACAGCCTGCTCCTACACATTCACAGTGTTTATTAACACAAACAAACAAACAAACTCTCACATCAAAGGCCATCTTGCTTTATACTGCATTTACATGGTATGTGAGCTAAATCAGATTTAGACCCAGTCTGCCTGTAGGAGCACACGCCTTCTGCCCCCATTGGCTGACATAAAGGTGAGAACAACCTCCCTGCTGATATGAAGGAGGGAAGCTGGGTTTTTGGAAAATGAGAATGGCAAATCAGGCTGGATGATCAAGACAAGTCCTAAGTGTGAAGAAGGGGAAGAACAAGCTGCATTATCACCTCTTGTAATTTCACGTACCTCCCTCACTTTCTTTTTTTCTTGCCCTGTTGGTTTTTTTGTTTTGGTTTGGTTTTTTTTCAGTACCAGAAATACATCTACAGCATAGCACCTGATTTATTTTGGATACTAAGATAGTGTAACTACCAGTGATAAAAATACATTCTCATTGCAGCTGCACACATAGGAAAGTATTTCAACACTCAGAGTTGGATTGATTTCACATTATACTTTAAAAAAATACAAACCTCTCTCCTAAGGGAAGTGAAATCTTGCAGTATAATGGCTGTATTCCAGTATCAGGGTACTTAGATAAATTTCTTTTATTTATCTAATTATATGCTATCTGTCATTCTGTTTTGACACCTTTGTTCTCTTTCTCTTCCAAAATGGTATATAAATTGGTATGGCATACTTTCCCAAACAATATACAGTTTCTTGCCCAAGATGTCCTTCATGGGCCTTGAATTTGCTCTCAAAAAGGGTGTTTAAAGGAGTCCATAAAATGCTTTGGGATCTTTGAGGGATGAGAGGAACTATATAAATCTTAGTAATTGCTATTAAAAGACCACTGAGTGAGTTTTCTAGAGGCAACTCTAGTATGTGGTTTGGATCTTTATTGATAAATCATAGAAACCTGCATTACTCTCTGCTTTACTGTATGTGAAACAACTGTTGGATGACATCTTGTATTTCACCAGTTGCTTTCCTGCAATTTCTCAAAGAAAGTAACAGAATATACGGCCCACCTGCTGTGAGAACATCTGAAATACCACAGACAGTAAAAAGCCTTTGAGTAAAGTTCTTCCAGAGAATATTTTGTTGCTATGCTTTATAACATATACAAATACCTTACATATACACTCCCTTACATATATATTTCTGATGACCTATACCTAACATATATCTTACTCAGTTTTCAGACACTATCTCTAGTTTTCCATTGAAAAGAACTATGCTTATATCACTATTCATTTTTTTTTATGTGCATGAGAATTCAGTGAGAATATTACTTTTAAATGTTCTTTTTCCTTTTGTTTAGGCTTTTTTTTTTTGTAAATTTTCATTTAGGTCTCCACAAAGGATCAGTCAGCCCGTTATTACCTCATTGCTATCAAGAACAAATCTATCTTCTGCGAGAGTCCTAACAAATTACTAATCTTGTATCCTTCACTTATGTAAATAAATTGTGAGATGTTAGTGGAACTAATTACAAGAGCATTGCTCTCTGTTTTCATCAAGACTTCAAGGCCTGATTGAAACATGGTCGATAGACACCATTGTCTTCCAGTAACATTTTTATTCCAGATGTTGATTCAAAAAGGGGTGTCCTCTTTGAGGAATGTGAAAGAACTTTAAAAGAATTAATTCCTTTTGTGACCTGGAAGGGGGCTCCAGCCATCCTAAAGGCAGGTCAGTGGTTGCAGCAAGGTTTGATGGTTCATCTGACACATCCTCATCAGCCACATTTTCCATAACCCACATAATTCTCATTGTTAAATTCTGTTGGATTCCCTAAAAGCATTCTGTGCCTTTGATTTATACTCAATTTCTTTAGACCCACAAAGAAGACACTTAATTGTACTGTATGTACACAGTGGAATGGGACCTTAAGGGATAGGTTTTTAGTAACTCTGATGACACCTTTCTAGTTAGTGCAGTGTAGCAGGATCCTATTTAAGATTGCTTTGTTTAATTATTTAAGAGCCATTATGGTTACTGGATATACTCTAAGTGTAATTTATTAACTCATACACTTGAATTATCCAAGTCTCTACATCCACTTCACAGAATTACAGAGGAACTAGAATAAGATAATGATATTGAAATGCTACCGAATATTCCCTCTGCTGAGAAGTAGAGAAGCTCTCTTATCTCTCACAGCAAAGGGATTCATAAGCTCTTTCAAACTATGCACTACAAGAATCATTTTATACTAGCAGCAGCTGTTCATATAGACAGTGTTGAAGAAAATATGTGCATTTTCTATACAAGTATATGCCTGTGTATGTATAAGTAAATACCTACACATATATATGCATACACAGACAAGTCTTCAGTGTAGTACTAGAATTCACTTTTCTTCTTTATGTGTAAAAAATGATACTGCATCCATCTGTTCACTTCTCTTTCTCTGCTCTTCTGAAGATGCTTCTTCATGCTCTGATCCTTGTCTTTTTTTTCTACCCTTGTCCTTTCGTGTTGTCTCTACATTTTATCTATCTAGATTGCCGTGTTAAACATTTCCTTTCTCACTGTAAATACTGCCCATTCTCCTGGATCTCTCTTCACCATTATCCGCTGTGCACACTGCCTGCCTGCCTCATGCCTGTCTGCACGGGACATTTTTTCCTCTGGAAAATGACAACTCTGGGAGCAGCACCTTGAAAGTGCTCTGATATAGTGTCTGGTCTTGCCATCAGCAGCTGGATTCTCCTCTTGTCATTTGGGCACTTTTGCCCAGAGCTGTCATTTGCAAAAAGAATACAGACACATGGAGCAGCAGATAAAGAAAAACAAAACATCTAGACTAAATAATGTGAGCAAACAGCCTCCAAAAGCTATAACAAGCACTCATAGACCATCTCAGTGTCATAAATTCATTTGGAACTGTTAAGAAAGAAAAACTTTCAGCACTTACAGTTCTTACTTACAGTAGCCTCTTCAACAGCATATTACTTTAGTTACAGCATGTATCTTTCTTAACCCAAGATGCTTTCCACAGTTCTGCTGTGCTCCAGACAACACGTCATAAACATCAGGAACGTGCAGCAGAGCCATTATTAGCCCTGGATTCTGGGCTGCAGCATCCCTGCTGTTCAAATATACTGGCACAGGACAGAAAACTGATAACAGTAATTCTACAGAGCTTTTGAGCCAGGAGAAGAAGAGGATTGCGAACAAGTACTGCCTTGGAGGCTCAGATGTTCTAAAGCAAAAAGGGAGAAAACTCATAATTTACCTAGACTGACCACTTCTGCAATAAAAAAGTAATTGCTCTAAATTAAGAGCTTGCCAAAACTGAAAAGTTAGACAGGCATGCCTGAGAAAGATTATTAGCAGATACAGAATGCTTTCCTATGCAATCACTAATGCCCAACATCCCTCTTACATTTAACCTTTGTGTGCTACCAAAGAACAGCATCAACATTGTCCTTCCAGCACACGTCTGTAACCAAAAGATTTTAATATCCTCCTTCTATCTTGCTGAAAGCCAAGATATTTGGAACATGGAAAGGCTTAACCACTTATTAAACAGCACTATCATGTCAGAAAATATGTTCTTTTCTGCAGGGCACTAGTGAATTGAATGTGCAAGAGAGACAAAATGTCTAAAAAAGAAAAAAGCTGCTGCATGACAAGGATTGCGTCTCCTCTCCCAAGGAACTTGACAAGCAAGGAAATCTCCTTGTGGGGTATAAATGAAAGCAAGCCTATGACAGCAAATGAGGCAATGGAAAAACACAGAAATAAAGACGTAGAAAGAGTCTGGTGGGCATGCAACTTTTTCTTTTTCCTTTTTTTTTTTTGGGGGGGGAGGGGGAGTAAATATTACTTCAATAGTAAATAAAAACTTCAAAGAATCTTAGAATTATAGGATGGTTTCAGTTGGAAGGGATCTTAAAGATCATCTAATCCCAACCATCCTGCCCCAGGCAGAGATGCCACCCACTAAATCAGGTTGCTTAGAGCCCCATCCAATCTGGATTGTTGGATCCAACTTGGCATCTAATTGCTTTGATTACCTGGCTCAAGATGAACTTGACTCTTCCTTCCTCTTTTTCTGCAATGTGGACTTGGAAAAAAAAGGTCACACTGTCATGTTTCACACAACCATTGCCCAAACATGGTGCACACCAAGTCAAGTAAAGAACACAGCTCAAAATCAGGCCCTGAGACAGGAACTGATATTGAGAATCATAGAATATCCTGAATTGGAAGGGATCCACAAGGATCATCGAGTCAACTTCTGGCCCTGCACAGGACCAAGCTCAAGAGTCACACCATTTGTCTGAGAGCATTGTCCAAATGCTTCTTGAACTCTGTCATGTTTTGGGCCATGACCACTTCCCTGGGGAGCCTGTTCCTATGCTCAACCACCCTCTGGGGGGAAAAATATTTCCTAGTATCCAACCTAAACCTCTCCAAACAAAACAGCAGGCTATTTCTTTGGGTCCTAACACTGGTCACCAGAGAAGAGAGGCCTGCCCCTCCACTGTCCCTTGTGAGGAAGTTGTAGCTGCAATGAGGTGTCTCCTCAGTCTCCTCTTTGCCAGGCTGAGCAGACCAAGTGACCTCAGCCTTGTATGGCTTTCCCTCTAGGCCTTGCACCATCTTTGTACACGCCCTTTGGACCCTCTCTGATAGCCTTATGTTTTTATATGGATAAGAACATGAAATCAGTATCATTATATAACAATAGGTATTTAACACTGTGGGAAAGCTGCCATTGGTGACTGTTCCAGTGAAAGAAAATGCAACAAATAGCTCTTCCATGGCACTATTAGCACACTTTTACTGCACAACATAGGTGCATGCACACATTGACATAGAGAGGTCAGAATGAGACTGTATTTAGCTGAACTACCCCAGAGCTTTATCATATCAACACCTGCGCTATCTGTGGAGACACAGCAGTGCAAATGGTTCAGGGCTCCTACGTTCCTATGCTGGTAACTCTCATCTGCCTCTGAAACTGCTGCTGATACAAATTCACACTACCTCACATTTGTTTCCTGTCTTTAAAGCTATGTCTAAATCCATAACTACCAGTGGATGTATAGTCATGAGTCACAGAAAAGAAATCCCTCAGCAGTTCTAGGCTCTTCAGTTTCTGAAACCCAACCTGAGACATGTTGACCAACCTACTTACTCCTTCAGTTCTTTGCTAATTAGAGGACACGGGGGCTTAGGGTCATATTCACCTTTTTTGGTTTTGTTTTTGTTTGTTTGCTTGCTTGTTTGTTTGACAGAATTCCATTCAGAAAAAGAAGATGCAGCTAAGAATGTATGGATGCATGACAGCCATGCCTTTTAGATTTCCATGCTTAAAATGTTTACCTAAAATCAGTAACTATTTAAAAAGGAAATGTTGCCTTTAACTTTTACAAGGTCTGGAACATCCAGGGCAGATACTTTCCTGTGGTCATATGAGATCCTAAGTACAGTACTGAGGTGAGGAAAAAACCCCTCACAAAACAACTCTAAAGCTGAAATATACCATTATTTCAACAGAAAACTAAATTATTAATAAAAAGTTATATTAATATAAAAATTAAAAATTGATTGTCTTGCTTATTTCAGTTTAAAAAAAAGTGATTTTTTTACAGTTAGCAAAATAGACATTTAGTTAGGCTTTGTAATTCACATATAATTGAATTAAAAAACGTGGGGAAAAAAGGCATATCCACATCAACTCATTATACACCATTGAATGAATACAGCTTTTCTCTATAGCCTTTCTTTTAACAGTGACTTTCCATGAGTCATCTCTAGCAGGACTGAGGCATTTAGTAGGTTTTGTGCAGACAGATGAGGTGGACCTATGTGCTCTTGGAAAGCTGCAAAAAACACAAAAACCTAATGCATATAATTAAGTTGAGGGATACAGACTCATTATATCATTCCTGCAACATGATGCGAAGTTGCAAGCAATCAGATTGCTCAGGATGCTGCAAAAAGAATTGCTCTTGACCCAAATTTGACTTAAGGAATAGAATGCTTTGTGCCTCTTCCTAAAAAATCTTGCCAAGGCAGATAAGAAGAAAACAGTGTGGGGGGGTTTTCAGAGTCCAATCACTGCAATTATAGTAGAATAATCCTATTAAAAATCAGAAAAAAAGCATCCTGCACATGCAGATACGGATGTGGCTACAACTTATTGTATAGAAAAAGAAGAGGCTTCTTGTGTCCATTCAGCATTCAAAATCCACAAGAAACAAGATCATTTAGTTCAGCCAAAAAAAACGGTTGTAAAATTTAGTCATCAGGAATGAATGAGAGAGGAAGCCACCGGGAGGCACTATTGCCACTTAGCAAGTGCATGATCAAAACCTCTGCTGCTGCTGCGGGTCTTCGACCATCAGCTAAACAGCCTTCTGTGCAGGTCAACTTACGAACAAGAACATCACAGTACAGAAAATCAGGGGTTTTAGAGGCTGGTTCCTTTTGTAGTGCTGAAAGTGTTTACAATAAGAATGATGTGCCAGTGTTGCTAGTTACAAGAGACTGAAGTCATTGTGGTTTGCTAGTTTTGTTTTGTTTTATTATATAGTATCATCTAACTTTATCCCGAGCAATCATGGTATAACAAACACGAGGGCTATAATGAACAAACCAAAATTTTAAGGGATTATGAAAGACCTTCTTTTTTAATTAGAAATTAAGGAATGACTACATAATGAATTCAGAAGTGCAGAATGATATGACAAAGAGGAGATTGAAAGTGATAATAATATGACTCTCCTTACACTTGGAAAAAACCATTAATTTTTTATTTTATTAATTTTCCACTGTATCAAACCCTTTAGCTGTAAAAAAAAACCAAAGCTATGTGTAGCACAGATGAAAAATCAGAAACCACGGAAGCCTGAGATATCCTGTTCTTATACTGCCTCTCATCAGAATAAAAGTCCCCAAAATCCAACTTCTTTTTTCTTCCATGTACAACCAAGTAAAAGCTTATTTTTCATGTAATTAAGAATTCTTTTGGCAATTTTAAGAATATTTTATGTCTTTTTTCAATTCTGCATTCCAAAATTCCAAAGGAACTGCATAAACAGGTTTGACTCTCACTTATATAGTGTCACAGTCAGTGAAGGGTCTACTTGGTATTCTTGTCATATGCATTTATCATACTTTTAAAAGTTACCATAGTCTGGAAAAATATGGCATTGTTTAGGATTTTTGTTATTTTATAAGAAAATAGCATATGAAAAATGCCATTTAAAATGCTTTATGATCTATATGGACAAGAGGTTAATTCCTGAAGCTGATCATGCATATAAAATTTTCCTTTTCTGCTGTTATCAACAATATTTCTCAGGCAAGGTATCTGCCCTTTTTCACCTGAAGATGGAAACACCTCTAATTATTGATAAATGTGATATCATCTCCCTTGACTGCCCAACAATCAACCCTGAAAGATCTGCTTATGGCATAGAGTATAGAAATATTTACAATGTAAAGAACTCAAAGTGAAAAATTTTAAGGCACATTATATTATTTAATTCACCACACAGAATACATTGAGATATTTGAAACTCCTCCTTAGTGTAGAGTTTAATGTTAAAGCGAGTGGGTATATCAGATGTCATCTGGCACATCTGCCTGTGCCACGAGCATGTGGTCAGGCAGGTGGAAACTTCTGGTTAAGTTTCTTTCTACTCAAAGCTAAGAAGAAGTAAATCAGCTCCAGGTTTGAGAGCTGTGTTCCTGTGAGAGTGTGTCACCTGAGATGGTGGTTATGAGCAGAAACCAGAGTCAATGACCTAAATAGTTTTGGTTCCGTACCTGGCTTGTCCTCTGCTGTGTGTCAGCGAAGCATTGTTAGCCCAGGTCAGATCATGAAGGGCACCAGATGAAGGTGGTTTGCTGGGGTGCTGACTGAAATCTAATTGCTGTTCTGTCACAGCTTATCTCTGCACAGTTTTCTGTGCTTTGGATCTTCATCTCCAAAAGACTAATTCTTTAATTATCACAGTATTGTACAAATAATTCAATTTATGACTGCCATACACTTCAATACTGTAGTAATGAGGCTTATATGAAATACTTCAGAGAGGTCCTTAGAAATATCTTCTACAAAAGTGCATCAAGTTGGACAAGCAGAGATCACATGCCACAGGCACATATCCTAAGTCAAGTGGGGCAGAAATCCAGCTTGGCTGAACAGGGAACTCCTCATGGTGCTCGGGAGGAAAAGTAAACTGTATTAATCTTGGAAGCAAGGTTAGGATTTTCAAGAAGAGTACAAAGAGCTGTGGTTCATTTATGCAGGGAGAAGACATAAAAGACCAAAGCTCAATTTGAGCTGAAATTGCCCCATGTTGTTTTTTTATAAGAAGAAGGACTTTTTAGGTATGTTAACAGCAAGAGAAGATCAAAATAAAATACTGGACCAATACTTGTTTAAGATGATTTTCTAACAGGATGAAGAAAAAGCAGTGGCATTCAATGATTTTGGGTTTGCCTCATTCTGTAATAGTACTGATAGACCTTGGGCTGCCCAGTTCCTTAAGTTGGAGGACCATGAGTGTGGCAACAGCAAATTTCCATTTGTGGACAATGAAATTGTAAGGACTCACCTGTATCATCTCAGTGTTTGCAAGTCCATGGGGCCTAATGGGATTCATCCTAGAGTTGTGAAGCAGCTGTTGGATGTTATGGCAGGACACATCTCAAACATCTACCAAAGGTCTTGGAAGTCTGAGGAGGTCCCTGCTGCCTGGACACTATCTAGTGTTATTCCAATCTACAAAAACAGTGTGAGGGAAGACCCAGGGAACTATAGACATATTTGTCTAACCTCAGTTCCTGGAAAAAATATGGAGAAGATTATACTGTGTACTGTTGAAAGGCATTTAATGGATAATTCAGTCCTCAGGCACTGTCAGTGTGGGTTCACAGATAGAAAGTCTTGTTTAACTAACTTGATACTCTTCTATGTTAGAGTCACCCACCAAGTGGGTGAGGTGAAGGTGGTGGATGCAGCTTTACTGTGTTTGGATACTGTCCCTTACAGTATCTTTGAGACAAGTTGTCCAGCTGTGGGATGAGTGGGTACACAGTGCACTGGGTGAAGAACTGGCTGAAGGGCAGAGCTCAAAGTGTTGTAGAGAATCTGGCTGCTGACTGGTCACCAGATGTGTTTCTCCAGGTTCAATCCTAGCGCCAGTCTCGTTCAATATATTTAGTAGTAATCTGGACACAAGAGTTGAACGCACCGTTAGCAAATTTGCTTGTGACACCAAAATGGGAGGTGCGGCTTTTTTGAAAGACAGGAGGCCTGGTAGAGGGATCTAGACAGATTGGAGCATTGGGCTATGATTAATGGGATGAAATTTAAAAAGCTGAAATGATGGATTCTGCACTTAGGAAGGAATAATGCCTGACACAAGTCTAAATTGGGAAAGAAGGGGCTGGAGATCAGCTTTGCAGACAGGGAATTGGGGGCTTGGTTGGGCAGCAGCTCACCAGAAGCCAGCAGCGAGGGTGCCCTGGCAGGTCAGAAGACAAACTCCATCCTGGGGTGCATGAAAGCACAGCACTGTCATACAGGAAAAAGAGGTGATCATCCCACTGGGTCAGTGTTAGTGCAGCCTCACCTGGAGTCCTGTGTGGAGTGCTGGGACCCAGCTGTTAAGAAGGATGTGAAGACTCTTGAATGCAACCCAAGGAAGACAACAAAGCTGGTGGCAGGGCTGGAAGGCACATCCTGTGAGGAACATCTGACGGATCTGGGTTTGTCTGATTTGGAGAAAAGGTAGTTAAGGGGTGACCTCATTGCTCTCTATGGCTTTCTGAGGGGGGGAAGGGGAAAGGGGGGGATACTGAGCTCTTCTCCCTGGAATCCAGTGACAGAACAGTGATAGGGAATGGTTCAAACCCTTGCCTGGGAGGCTTAGACTGGGCATTAGGAAGCATTTCTTTACTGAAAGGGTGGTAAAGCATTGGAACAGGCTTCCTAGAGAGGTGCTCAATGCCCCAAGCCAGTCAGTGTTTAAGAGGCATTTGAGTAATGCCCTTAAAACATGCTTTAACTTTTGGTCAGCCCTGAGTTGGTCAGGCAGTTGGACCGGACAGCTGTTACAGGTCTCTTCCAACTGAAATAGTCTATTCTGTTTAGTTCTATTCCTGACTCACAGACCATGATTACAAAGCAGCTCTGCCCTCACACTGCTTACTGCGCTGCGAGTCTCCAAGAGTCCACTCAGGCACCTGTGACGACCTGTGTGTATGTTTTCATCACTGTGGTAATGAGAGTTAACAAACCTCAGTTTAAAAGTTGCCGTTTCCAACCTCGATGTCAGAGATCATCTGTATGTAGGAAACAGTTTCATTGGTTTTATTAAGTAACTTAGTTGCACATTTAGCCTCAGCCTTCTGGGGTTACAGGCAACCAGAACACGTTTCTTGAACCAGTTGCACCCAGTCCTTCATCAGACAGCGTTTAGCAGATTGTATTTCCAATGTTTTTGCTAAAATTAAGTCATTCAGGGCAGATAGTTCCAGCAAATTTGAAATCTGACCAAATGAAACTCACCTACCTTCATTATTTGGAATATTAATTTGTACAGAACTGAGGTTTCTTTGTTCTTTTTTTAATTCCCTAAAGGATAATTGTTTCTACAAGTCAGTGGGAGTGGAAACTTATAAATGACTGTTGATGGTTGCAAACAGAATAGTCATCATAATTAATAACTTAGTAACATTCTGTACAATGTCATGACCTGTCAGAATCTTTCATCTATAATTAATTATACTCCTCATTTTCAATAGGTGGGATTTTCCTTTTTTTTTTTTTTTGAAAAGGAATGACAGTATTTGTCTTGATCTATTTAACTGTTAACAAGTCATTCACAGTGAAATTTTGGGTTTGATTCGCAACAATGAAAACTGAATCAAATGCATAAGTCCTGAAAATTACCTTAAAACTAACTAAAGCTTTGCTCATTTTTATCAAGATACAGACACAGAACTTTTTCATATAAAAATAAATTAAGAAAATACGCACTTACTTACCTTTACTGTCGGAAATCACTGTCCACTTTTCCCATTGTGATAATGTTGGAGCTGTAGAGCCAAAAGATAGGCTTGGAAGACACTTGCTATAAAATTTACTCTTTGGAGAGTTACTGGATTTATACTTTTGTTTTTATGGAAAAGGGCAAAACACAATGGGGAAAACTACAGTATATAAATAGACCACACACCTAGTTATGTACTATAAATCATGCGGATGAGTATTTTTGACTGGGGAAAGAAGACACAAGAACAATGAGGAAATCTAGCTGTTTCTAAGCCCTAAGGTGATGATGTTCTGTTGTTCTGGAGACACTAGAAATGCACGTAGACATTGAGCTCACGTCTCAAAGGAAACTGATAAATGAGGGAAGGAATCCCAAAGGATTCCTTAGTTTAATAAAACCAAAAGTAGTCTTCAGTACGTTGTTTTTTTCCTCATGTCTTTCCTCAAATAAAATTAATTATGCACACAGACTGTTTATTGTGAGTTTGGATGCTGTGGAATTTCTGTTGTAACAAACAGGGCTTTGAAGACTTCCCTGTAAATGCTTTCCCTGCTTATTTATGTGGGTTTGATCAATGCTTATCTCAACTTCAACATCCTATCTTTCCCCCAAACATTATTAGGTTGGAGATGCTGAGATATATTGTAAGTTGCTACTTCTCTGCATCTTTCCATCTACAGAGCAAATGGAATAGGAAAGTTTGCATTCCTGCAGGATCGATTGTGAGATATTTTACATTCCTTATGTACTTAGAATATGGATTCTCTGGCTATTTGGGTTAATTTTATAACTAAACTAGCTGTAGGATTTAGGAATAGCCAGGCACAATTAAAATGAAAAGTGCATATAAAAAAAAAACAAGCTGAGGATATTTTTATGGTATCTCCATTCTGTACACAAATA
>VWZD01007529.1:56718-84133 GCA_013396695.1 Sakesphorus luctuosus | reverse complement strand
ACAAATACAGATTTTTTTTTTTTTTTCCAAACAGACATAGTTCTGCCTTCTTCCTCTGATAGCCTGAAGCATGAGCTCTGTCAGGATCCAGAAAATATGTAGAGCAATGCCTAATATTCAGACAACCAGTCTGGAAGACATCTCCTGAGAACAGTTGGGACAAATACTCAAAAAGACATATGCTACTAAAATACACTTGGTCTCTTTTTTCTTAAAAAAAACCCAAACAAAAAACAAAAAACAAAACAAACAAACAAACAAAAAAAACACCCAAAAAACCCCCACCAATCTGCAGCAGTATCTGTTATTATATTAGCCCAGTAGCAGCAACATTTATTCAGAAACTGTTGAGAACCAACCTGTATGCTTTGGGAAGACTTTCCTCTCTTGGAAAGCTACTCTGCTAAGCAATTTACTCTTTCACATCCATTCCCCTCTTTTCCTCCTTTTCAACATAGGCAAATATTTTGAATGTACTCACAGGCAAACTTTGAACATACCTACAGGCTACTATATTTTGCTTTCAATAGGTAATGGATTTGAAGAAAAAATAATCTTGAAGGCAAGTCAAGACTCCAGGATTCCACACTCTTAAGTTCAAGACATTAGGCACTAGTGGCAAAGTATTTCTGTCTAAGAGTTAAACCCAGCAGGTTATTTTGCACAAGAAGGGCATCACAATGCCTTTAGCACAAGATTTTTTCCATTTTTTCAGGTTAGACATCTTCCCTTATAACTCATTTTTACCCTGGACTCTGAGGATGCCATGTAGCATCTCCTCTGCAGAGCTATCTGTGGTGCCTAAATGGCAGGGAGGACACAAAAAATTGACTTCTCCCATGCTCAGAGTTTTCCACCGGAAACTGCTAAGGTACTAGCAGTACCCTAGTGAATCTGAGGGTCTTTGGATTGCCTCCACAAGGGAACATTTTCTCCCCACAGCATTGCAGAGAAAGCATATGGTAGGCTTTGGCTTCCATTTCTCAGGACCAGACACCTAAAAAATAACTATTGCAAAAATCACTGCAGTCCTTTATCCATCTGTCTTTAGTGCTGGTGAGAGACAATTTTACTCTGAGTTGTTCATACTGAAGGAGTCCTACTTAACTGAAGTACTACCATAGAAAATAGTTGAGGAGATAAGATGTTCTTGGAGGATATCTTTGCTCACTGAAGCAGATGATGGTACTCCACAGACTTACACAATCCTGAAAAAGCAGGAAGATGCAGAAGGTTCATTTCACCTAAGGTTTCTGTGGCTCTCTGTTCCCACCATAAATGTGCTCATTAAAATCCATCATAAGAGGTCTCCATGTATCTTTGCAGTTAAACACCTGCACAACCCTTGGCACAATGAAGTCATAGCTATTACCAGTTATGTTGGTACTTATTTTTGTCTTATTTTCATCTTAGTTTGCATTAAAGAGGTTACCCAAGCACTATAAAGTCATTAAATATTATCAAGGCATGAAAATCTTGGTGAAGAACTTCAATTCCAACTGAAAAAAAAAAAATCAGTTAAGCCAGAGGAGCAAGTATTTAAAATTTTCAAACATTTTTATAATTACTAGCTTTATTGAGTAGACTTAGTCTATGAAAACAAATCAGTTTATGATAGATTTCTTTGCAGTTAATATCAAGAAAACAGCACTTTTCCACCTCAGTAATTTACAGAAGAATAAATTTTGTCTGAATATATTTGGATCCTTAACGAGGATATGAAATCTTGGTCATTCCAATCATTTTTGTCTGTAAAAGGAGATGGTGTCTTTCAGAGACTTTTCATCAGTTAGAAAGAAATTCTCCTTGGATGGCAAAGGGTTCAATTTGGTTTCCTAAGCACAAGAATCTAGTGCTATTAAGTTTTAAGGTATCTATCTATCTATCTATCTATCTATCTATCTATCTATCTATCTATCTATCTATCTATCTATCCATCCCATAGGGAATATATATGTATCTGAAATATATTATACAGAGAGAGACGTTACAGCACGAGATCTATAGGTAGTCCATATTCATCTGCAACAGTAGCTGGAGGCCAATACTCCAGGTTTTTCAGATCACATTAGACAAGTTTGCTACCTGCTTCCCCCACAGGTGAATACTGCACCAACTTTGTGATGAAAGAGAGTGTAGCGGGGGAAGACGCTGGGGTTATGTGAATGTCGGTCTTTTTCTTTATTTTTCTGGGCTGCGACGAAATTGAGCAGGGACACACTCTTCACAGAAGTTACGGTCAGCACACTGCTCATTTATTGTTTACATAGCATACACACTTAACAATAGTACAGCAATTTAATTGGCTAACAACTAGGGTGGATATCCAACTCTATACCCCTGGATTGGTCTTCTTATTAAAACTATATTCTCTTATCTGTTTCTAGTAGAAACGGCTGCATTCTTTCTTATTATTTACTGTTCATTTTGCTACTGTTCTAAAACACAGGGGCCCCGTTTCCCCCTTTATCCCAGGTCTGGCCTCTGCACACAGGCTTCTAACAGTATCTCATGGCCTGTATTACTGAAATATTCTCCAACAAGAGAGCTCAGTCCTTGGTGTGCACTCGGTGCTGAATGAAAAGTGGTGGCCTCACTGCCACCATTACTAATGGACAGCAGTTTAAACAAAGAAGCCAGAACCACAGTTAGAGTTGTCAGCAATTCTAACTCACCCTCTATTCTCCTTCCTTCACCTTTAAAAGCTGTGTTAAGACCTTAGTAAGAGGTAATTGTTTTTCATATACAGAATTTAAGCTATACATTTTTATTGCTAGACACAGCTCATGCAAAACCAAGTTTAGAAATCAGTGTTTTGGTTTAAATATCCATTGGTAGGTTCAGAATGACAGCAAAAAGATTTCACTTCCAATTTCTAAAAAAATGGCACATGGTTCTGGTGACCCTGTTTTAAAAATGTAGGAGATTGTTCTTTCACAAAATAAATAGCAACTCTCATTTTCCAAGAAATTCTTTGTTGGCCAGATTCAATGGGCTAAAAAGGTTCTCCAGTGGTAGAGCAACCTCTGCCTGCAGGGTCACTACTGCATTAGCATTGCAGGAAACTAACTTGTATAGTGTACTAAAATTACATCCTGCAGGTAACAGAGGGATATGAAAAAAAGGTGTATTACCCCAGTGAATATTGAAATAAAGTAATAAAAGTGGGGGTTCAAACTACTACTAATACTACTACAAAAAAACCCCAACCAAATAAAAACCAATCAAACAAACAAAACTCAAAAAAACCCAGAAAGCAAAAACCAAACCCAACTATCTTAACAGAGTTCAACAGATGATTTATTACATGCTGCTCTCATACCTTGTTATAAAGGAAATAGTGAAACTGAAACCAAATTGCCTTACATTATGTTCATAAAAAGCATGTCTTCTTTGCAGAAAGAAATCAAAACATAGGCTCTAAAACCACCAGATAACCCAGACCACATGTAGCACAAATAAGGTTAGGGACCCTTGATCCACTCTAACATTCTTGCTTGTGCTGTGCTGTCTTTAAAATACAGTTTTATCAAGCACTATCAGCTCTTCATCCCCTTTCCCCCGCGTGTTAATAAGGTTTAAATAGCAAAATAAGCATTTGCAATAGAACTGCATTTCCCAGAGTGTTTTGCAAAGCATTTATTTTTCAATACCTCTCAAGACACATATAACAGAAAAAACTTTCTCCTTGAACATTTGTCAGGGAATGGATTACAAGACCCCGTTGAATCAGCCACTAAAACTGATATTGTAGTGTTCTCACTTCAGGGTTTGAAGGTACTTGTAAATACAGACAAAAGATTAAGTTTTTACAGGGGCTTTATATTGTCTCTGCTGTTTATATACGCTACTGTTGCATCTGTATAATGTTGCATATTGTAACTAATTTATTCATAATAAAATTTAAAAAAAGGAAAAAAAAATTCTAAGAATTTTCTCAGCCCAGGAAATGTTAAATGATGTGACAAAGGAAACATCTAAGGCTATATAGTGAGCTTCCATTTTGGGGGCCTTAAAAATTTTTAAAAACCATAAAGGATTTTTTATATGAGATAATATGTTTTTTCCAAATTTTTAATGCGTGTCAACTTCCATTATTTTCAAATTTTTTAATATTGGAGCCAATCCCCTTTTTGGTGTTTGGATTCTAAGACTCTGGAGGATCAGAAATGGATTCAGAATTCCAGGGCTGCTTTTTTTATCCATTTGGATAAAGAAACATGTTGCAAATAGCACTAGCTGTGTGTGAGGCTTCAGGGTTTTTTGGTTTTCGAGGATTGGATTGTTGATGGCTTTTTTAAAATCATTCCATTTTTTAAAATTATTCCAGTAAAGACTCCAACTGTGTCAGTAGATCAGGATAAAAGTAATCAGTACAAAATGATGTGTGAGTTTCGTTTCTTTAATTAAAAAAACCCAAACAAAACAAACAAACAAAAAACCAAAAGAGAACAGAATTTGAGAGTTTAATGTAAATAAGGAAAAGCATTCCTGCTGCTGCCACAAATGAGTGGTTTAGGTTGCTTAAAGAATCACCAGCAAGGAATCAGCAAAGGCAGGTTTAATATAAATTTATTGAAGCTCAAAAAAGTTTGGTGGCAAGGTTCACTCTACTGTTTAATGGCCAATCTTCGCAAACAAAGATTTGGGAAGGGCTCACCCCATGTGGGTGTGCCCTCCGAGCCTGCGCAGGGGATTTTTTAGGTGAGGCACAGCATGCGCAGAACTGGTCCCACCGTTTAAGTCCTAAGGTTCATTTGCCACGGCCGAGCAAGCTTGGACAGTGACAGTGAAAGTCTCCTTAGGACTATCTACAGCACCTGGTACTAACCGGGGCTGACCCTGCTTGGCATCCGAGATCTAATGGGATTGGATGGCAGGGAGGCATTTAACTGCCGGGGGGACGGTCCGTACTGAGACTCGAACTCGTGACCTTAGGAGTCGGAGACCAGAGTGCTCTCCACTACGCCACGGGACCGCATGGCACTCTACTGTTTACTGTATAGATAAAACACACAAAGGAAAAATAGTTGAAAAGTAACCGACCATGATTTTTTTCTGAGACCAGGGACACAAAAGGGTAAGTAGGGAAGAAAGTAAGGGATGCAAAGGGGTAACACAGACCATCCTATTGATTCACAAGGCTCAGGGTGGAGCCCCTTGCCAAACTCAGTCTTGCAGGTCTAAAGGATTTAGGAGCCCTTATTCATAATAAGACCATAGAAAATATTTTCCATATATAGGGAAGCGTAATATAGTGGGGGGTAAATTTAGGCTTTTATCTTTTGATTAGTATAATTAAGGGTTACCAGGCTCTTCCTTAGATTTGAAAAATGCCACATAATTATTCATATCTTATAGGTAGGGTGACCCAAATAAGTGGGATAAACTTTGTATGTGTTGTCTTACAGCTTCAGGGAAAAAGCTCAAGTCCTACAGCAAGCTCTCTCCTGGTGCACTTGCATCCCGTAACGCTTTATGTCAGAGGAGATGTCTGAAGGTGTAAGAAAAGGCTGTTACAGGAGGCATTGCATCCAATTTTTGGCAAGGCAGTTCAGCAGATATTACTGTTTCCTGGATTCTTTACTTGGGCAAACTGTTGGATTAGATGACCTTGTGGGGGTCTGTTCCACACTCCTTTTCTTGGGTTATGTATCATGCAGCTCTCTGTAAGACTGTGCTGTCCAGAAAAGAAAATCCTGTTGATATTTTCCTTGCATGTAGAGGATAACAGCATCTGTCAAAGCAATCTTTTATAAAGCTGCAGTTGACCACTGGCCTGTTGTGTTAAGGAAATTTGAATATTCATATTTTCTTCCATATGAAAAACCAGCAAGACTTTAACACTGCTGTAACTAAATACCATAAATCTTGAAATGAAAGCGTATGTTTCTTTCACACATTCCCACTTTTATACTTTAATTGGTCTCAGCCTACCTGAAGTGTTTTTACTCAAATTAGTTCTGTTACTAGTATAAAATTATAGCTGTTCTATTTATGTGCTATAAAAAAAAAAGAAATAGAAATGTATCTGCTTATACTTAGGATTGGATATTTTTAGGATTGCTTCCTAATCTTGCTATGGAAATCTGATGCAATACAGAACATAAGAGAACATGTTATTATACTTATAGCTATAATAGAGGCAATCAGGAATTTTAAAAAAACCCAAACAATAATAGATATTAAAAATCTAATTATTTGTGTCATTTAGAACATTGCATTTGTTTTATAATACAACAAAGAATATGGCACATTTATGTAACACATTCTGTTTATGGAGAAACAAATCTGAAATGAGATAATTTTAACTGCATATTGTATCATGGGAGCAAAAGATCTGTGGCAAAACACCAAGAGAAAAAAAAAATCACAGTAATGAATGAAAAAATCAGTAGCTGAGAAACTTACAGCGAGGGACCCATTTGTTCTTTAGGATTGTTATGCTAATTTTCAGGACTTGCTGCAGCAGCAAAGTTGAGATTTTAGGATGAAGACATCAATTACTAACTACTAATGCTATAAAGATATCATTAGCTTCTCAAGGTAATTTAAAACATCCATTCATATTCTACTTTTCAAGCACTGCAATTTTACTTGAACTCTGTAAGAGGTAAAACTCTTCAAAAGTCAATAAAATTTAACAGTTTCCTTAACAAAACAAAAGTGGTTTCCTTGGAAAATATTATGTTCTAATCCTCTACTAATCTAAAAGAAAAGATAATAAACTATCTCGAGGCCTTTGAATAAGACCCAGAATTGAGATATTAGACTGTTGATGTATTATTTTTAAGGAAGTATGTGCTTAGATTCACTTTAAGCCTTACTAAGCACTTCTTACCTGAGCTTCCATTCATGGCTGTTCACTGCCAAAATAAGGCACTGCATGAATAAAATTCAAACTATCGATTTTTAGTAACTTATTTTTGACAAAAACGAATTTCTCAATTTAAGTCACAGAACTGCATTAAGTCAGTATCCCAAGTTATTAAGGAAAATGATTGGGTGAAAGAGGGACACTAAATTTAATGAAAATCTTCTAGCAGTAAAGAAAAGACATATTTTGCCTTAACATTTCACTTCCTACACTGATCTATAATGAAACAGTCCTGCTATAATGAAACAGTCCCACTTCTTACTTTCCCTCATTTTGCTAAAACTTAATATGTGGACAGAAGTGTTGCAATATTTGTGAATGTATGGTCAGGACTATTGTTTCCTAATTGAGTTCTAAATTAAAAATTAGAAATCAGACCATTATCACCTACTGAACTCTCAAGCTCACTTTTTAGAAACAGGTGGGTTTGGTTGGATTTTTCCAAGTGACTTATCTTTCTCTTCTCACAGCCACATTTCCTTTAACATACCCCAAAGCAACAGTTCTCTCAACTCCTCTTACAATGCTCTTTTCTGTCCTGATCTCACATTTAGATTCTCACAAATCTGGACAACTTCTAGAATTGCTCTTTAAGTCTCAAAAGCCAATCTCCTAACAAAAAATGGCCAGAATGTATTCCCAAACCACATTCTCTTGGGATTTATTAGTGCTCTATATTTAATATTTTGTAGACTTTTTGTTTTGTTACCATACCCTTTGCTTATAATCCGTGTTTCTGGGTTTGTTTGTTTGTTTGTTTATTTGTTTTAACAGGGTAGTTATGCCAAAGGGGTTCTTGAATTTTTATTTCCACATTTTGTAGATTTTAGGTACACAGTAACTGTAGCAAATATAGTGTTCATATTTGTAACAGCTTAAGGTCATTGTTTCTATATCCTAATCCCTAGCACAGATCAGTAGCTCAAATTCTTTTAGTTATTTAGACACTCTTCAAGGTAAAGGGTTAAAGAATATCAGAAGGCCTGCAGAACAAAACATAAACATAAGCCAACAACCTTGAGTCTAAGAACACTGGAAGAACTCCAAAAGCCCAAGGAAGAGGAAAATGAAGAACAGAGGGTCCCATGACCCCGAACTCAAATCGTGAGGAGGTGGAACAGAGGTGGAACCAGGGGCTGGACTGAGAGATGTGTGAACTGAGGATTGGGTGGGCAATATTATAAAACCCACAGAAATCAGTGTTCAGGGGAAGATGTCATCATGTATTCCTAAAAGCCCTAAGCCTGGACATTAAACAATCTACCTTTTTATCTTATCCCACATTAACTTGGCTTGGAGTCCTGTTTTTGGGGTCTCTCTCATGGCATGAGTAGGTAAAATCTGATTTTCATCTCATAAGGTTAAATTTTGAAATTATCTAACTTCCTTAAACACTGCAAGAAGTGAAGGAGGCCATCAGACAGTTGACAAGACACCACCTTATGACTGTAAAACTAACCTGAGGGGTTATTACAACTGTTGTGATAATTCTCTCTCCCATAATCTCCACATAATGCTCCCTGGTGCTGTGAGTGCTCCACATAGAAACAATGCACGACAGTGAAACAATTAAAGGAAGCATGAATTAAAGGAAACAATTTTAATTGCTGCTTCCATCCAGACGAATTCATCACAATAATGAAATAAATACATGGCTATATATTTCATATAATTTTAATAAAACATATAATTATTACAATTAACTCCAGATTGCTGTTATAATGCAGTACTATATTGTAGATCACCCATTTCCAATATCAGTTCATGTCTGATATACAAGAAAATCTAAAAATAATATCAGGTGTTCCTGACGTGGAAGGTACCTCATCTGGTAATTTCTCATTGGGTGCATCAGGCAAAGCATTACCATGAGATGTCTGTCTCTCTCTGTTCTGTGCTGGTGTAGCCTCATCTTGAGTCCTGTGCACACTTTTGGGAGCCACAATATAAGCAGGACACAAAGATACTAAAGATCATCCACAGGAGGGCTACAAAGATGGTGGTTGCATCTAAAATTACATGAGAGACTTAAAGAGCAAATTTCTTGTGAGACAAAATTTATAAATATAGAATGTGACACAACTCTGCCTTGCCACCACAGGTACTTTTTTCATTACCAGTAACTATCAGTATAAACACAGCTGAAATATTTTTCTAAACAACTGTTTTGCATATATTGGCTACTTGCTTTGTGATATTATTAAGCAATGAGATACACATGTAACAGTCACATCAACATTTCAGTGTGGAGATGGCATTGATTGGTGGCTTGAAAGCATTGGTCCTTAGACCTACTTTTTGTTAAAAGTGCAAATGACATTATCTGGAGCTGGACATAAAAACAGACCAGCCTTCTCAGTAAGTGCCAGTGAGCTGAGCAAATCTCTGTTGGCAAAGGTATGATGATTCTCCTTCTGTCCCTTAACTCTCTGCATCACCAAAGATACCAAGAGTACTGAGAACATTTTGCACTGCTTGCTCCTTCCATTGTACATATGCCTGCAGAACGGGAGCATGTATGAAATCCACATTTCACATACTGATTTGCCTGTATGCTTCGAGCAGGAGCTGAGTCTTGCTGTTTTACGTGGTGGGTTCCTCTTTCACCTGTTGCCTTGTAGAAGGTACAGAAGGAGGATGATCCCATTCCTAAACAGAAGATGAGCTGGTTCAAATGTTTTATGCTTTTAGGTTTTGGTTTCTTTGTTTTGTTTTGTTTTGTTTTCCTTTTTGCCATTAGTTCCTTTGGGACTCTCCTACAGCTGCTGCTTTCCTTCATAATCTTAACTTCAGGCATGCAGAGTCTTGAAGGTCATTACTTTTGTTTGCACGTTGGTCTTAACATAGTCTGCACAGTTTTCATGAAGTATATTCTGGCTTATCCTCCAGCACTTTAAACAAGATTTATTTTTTCCAATAGAAAATTGGAAATTTTACTGTTATTCTTCCTTCCTCTTAAGAGAAGGTTAAGAAATGCTTTTTATAAGACTCCTTCATTATTACTGTGTCTGAGTTAACTCTGTTTAAAAGCAAATGCAATCAAACACCATCAACAAATGGCCTCTATTATATAATAACTTTAGTTTGCTCTGACTCTCTGAGGATCTGAGAAGTCTGAAAAACATATTTTTGGATGTATTATCAAATAAAAGAAATTACAGTTTTCATGTAGAATAATGAAAGAAAAGGACCATGGGAAGATCAGAAAATAAATATTGCAGAAAAAAGTGGTATACAGAAGATATTAATGGAGCAGATTTCTTTCATGGTTGTAGTAGATAATATTTTTCACCTTGCGTAGCCACTGGTTCCACAAGGTAACAAGGAAAAAAGTATTTTCAAAGCTCAGGTATCCAGTAAACTCATACAAGACAGGAAAATAGATTATCATTTTGAATTGAGTTCTCTTTCTTTTTAAAGAAAACATCACCATACAAAGATAAATGTTGTGAGACACATCGAGGTCTTACTAAGACAACTGATACGTTATGCCTCCTGAAGTCTTGCTAGCTGGGAAAGACAGTCTGTGAAAGAAAAGCTTTTAATAGATTGAATATAAGAGAAAAAAATTAGTAACAAACAATTTCACACTGCAAAAAGCTGTCCTAAGAACAAAAGAGAACATTCATTAGCCCACAACACAATGTGCTAAAAAGAAGTGAAAGCAGGAAGAAGACAGGTATAATAAAGATAAGGACAAACTGGATTTGGCATCACCCACGTTCAGAGCAATAAAAGAGGTATGTGGGAGGACCAGATGCATGAAGGTCTGTAATACATGTTGATTGCCCCAGCACTAGAGAACACAGGCACAAAGTGCACAAAGCAAGCCACCTTTATAAGCATAATACACAGGAAAATAGGAAATTAAAGAGCATACCATTTTGTAAAAGCTCCTAGCAGAGGAATTTAGCATTTCTTTATAGCTACAGTATAAGATCAAGAAAGGAGTAATAAAAAAGTATTTATATTCAAATATGACACAAGAGAAAAAGAATATCCAGAAAAAGTCTTTTGCCATGACAATGTCAGTACCTTTTGCACCATTAGAACTATAGGAAGTAAGCATTAACAAGTATATAACAGAAAATGACAAAATCTAGATTTTTAACAAATACTTGCACAAAGCCAATATTGGGACAGAGCGCTGTAAAATCATTGAACCTTACTTAAAACAAAATTAGAAAATACCCTTTCAATCTCACAAAATACTTCAGAGCAGAGAATATAAAGTTCATCAACATGCCTACAGGCACATCATATGACTAAGGTATATGTGTGTGCAGCTCCAGGACTATGTGCACTGCTACAGCTGCCATTAGCAAAATGCCTAGAGAAAAGAAAAAATCCCTTTAGATTATGGCATACATGAATATAATGAAAAAGGCGGTGAGCTCTCTGCAATGTATTGCCTCAATTACTGCACTAGAAACTGGAGAGACTGATCTGATATAGTGTGTTTGCTTTAAAGACCTAAAAAGAACAATAAAGTGGAATGATAAAATTTACCTGCTACAGATGATGTAATCACATTGCTTTACAGGCCTCATACATTCTTTGTACTGTGTTCTACTTGGATACGAAGAGCTCAGGCCAGGCAGAGTGTTTCAGCTCTCTGGGAGATAGCAGTTTGAGAATATGCTTTTTATCATGACTGCTGCACATGAGATTTTAAAGGAAAGTACAATGACACTATGGAAAAACTTTTTGGAATTAGAAATTATCAATATTATACTGAAACAACAACAGATTATGGCAAAATCCTAATGTCATAGTCAAAAGGTACAAGTAAATGCAATCTAAATTCCACTTGATGAAAAAGTGGTGTTAATCATTTTGGTTCTGTCTAGAAATGGAGATGTATCTAACTGTACAGAGTCTGAGCTTAAAGCAAGTAAAATATTTTCTTATTACAAGAGCTGAAAAGCATAATGAAATTGATGACTAAGACTGGCAGAAATCTAGAGCAACTGGGAAGGAAAGGATGAAAATGATTTGGGATCACAGTCTGAATGATTTCACAGATGATGTTTTCCATAACACAAAAGATTTAGTCACTTACTGATTCTACTTTGGTATTTTAGCTCAGTCAAGGAACACACTGTAAGGTCCATACATGATATGAAAAAGTTAAGAGTAGTCCTTCATTAATGTAAAATTATGGTTATCAGAATAGTAGATATTATGTGGATATTATACATCTTTTTTTTTCCATCACAGATACAGGAGCATCATCATATGGGAATAATAGAATAATAGAAACTAAACATAATCAGCTCAAATTCAAGAAAAAGATGAACTTTTGGCTCTTTCAGTGTAAACTCTATATTACAATATGAAAAATACAAATGTACAACTTGAAGGAGGCACATAATCCTTAAAATATATTCTTCTGGATATGTTTTATACCATTGTGAATTTTCAAGATTGGACAGGAAGTTTGGAGGTCATCTGGTCCAGCCCCCTTGTTCCAAAAGGATCATCTGGAGCCAGATATGCAGAACTATGTCCAGAAGACTTTTGGATATTTCCAGAGATTGGAGGCTACACAAACTGCCTGAGCAACTTGTGCCAGTGCTCAGTCACCCTCACAGCCAAAAAGTGTTTCCTGATGCTCAGTGGGAACCCCTTGCACTTCAGTGTGTGTCTCATGGACTCTTGTCCTGTCACCGGAACCACCAAAATGAACCTGGCTCCATCCTCCTTGCACCCTTTTATTTATGTGTATTAGTAGGACCTCCCTGAGCCTTCTCTTCTGGCTGAACAGTTCCACCTCCCTCAGCCAGACCCCTCAACACTTTGGTGGCCCTTTGTTGAACTATATCCAGTATGCCCATGTCTGCCCTGCACTGGGGAGTGCAGAACTGGACACAGCACTCCAGGTGTGCCCTCACCAGCATGAAGCAGTGGATGAAAATTACCTCCCTCAGCCTGGAAGCAACACTCCTCCCCATGTAGCCCAGGATACCATTATCCCTCTTTGCCTCAGGGACACATTGCTGGCTCATGTTCAAGTTGGTGTCTACAGCACCACCAGGTCTTCTTTCTACAATCTATTTTTCAGCAGGGTGGCCTCTGGCATGTGCTGCTGCCTGGGCTATTCCTACCCAGGTGTAGGAGTTTCCACTTCCCCTTACTGAATTTCATGAGGTTCCTGTCAAACCACTTCTGATATTTAATACCAAAAAGTAAGGTATAAAATCAATGGAATGTTTAGATGAACAGGTTCATCCTGCTATAGTGACTCCAAATACGGTGGAAGAACATATATGTCTGAAAGACTCTTTTTTTTTCTTAACACATGACTCTTATTTCCTGCAGTCTTTGTTGGTCTTAGGAAAAAATGTAGGGAAACAATAAACAAAATATTGAAACAATAAAACAAATCTTTTAAAACAAGCAACCTTAAGTTGGCAGATAATAAGTTTGATTAGTTACAAAAAGAGCCTATACTTTGAACTATGGGGCTGAAGATATAAAAGAGTAAGTTGCAAATTTTTGAAAAAAAAAATTTGAAAACAGTTAATGATGGATGTCTTGATATGACAGTATACTCTTATCTATTTTTTCAAACTTTAACACACATGCAAGTTAAGAAAAAAAAAACAAACAAGCAACAACAAAAAACAGAAAAGACCACAGAAATATTGGGGAAGGGAATGCAATGCTAATTTCATCATGCCTAATAGAAATTGGCAAGTGACACACTGGAATATTAAGGAAGCCAGCACCTACTTAGCAACATGCTAATCAGAACTGTGGTGAGTCACATCAAAGACATATTCACTAGATGTGGTATTTGTGACAAACTATTTCCCAAAATAGTCCCTGCTTCTATAGGTCTTCAGCTGGCGGCATTTTAATGAGTTGAAGTCTCAAATAAATAATGATTCTGTAACAGTGTGTTGTGGTCTGAGATTTAAATCAAGAACCCAGGGGTTAATCAGAGGCAAGCAAAATATACCACAGAATCATAGAATGGTTTGGGTTGGAACTGACCACAGCAGGATGACAGTCTGTGAGTGAGATGCCTCTGTAGCTGAAGTGAGGGTGATGCATCATCAGACTTCTCTTGATTGGGCACCCTGTAGTAGACACCAACCACAAGGTTGATTTTGCCTAAATTAATATCCACTTATTTTGATTTTTTAAATTCTGTGAGTAGTATTTCGCTTATTCAATGATCACATCAAGTTTTCCACTGAGCATGGTGCACCAGCAGCCCAGAAAGTCAACCATGTCCTGGGCTGCATTGAAAGGAGTGTGGCCAACAGGTTGAGGGAGGTGATTCTCTCTCTATTCTGCTCTTGTGAGACCACACTTGCAGTGCTGCATCCAGCCCTGGGATCATCAGGACAAGATATGGACCTGTTGGAGGAGGTCCAGAGGGGGCCACAAAGATGAGCAGCCAGCTGGAGCTCCTTTCGTGTGATGACAGGCTGACAGAGCTGGCGTGTTCAGCCTGGAGATGGGAAGGTTCCAGGGAGAACTTATAGCAGCATTTTGGTACTTAAAACGGGCTTATAAGAAAGATGGGAACAAACATTTTAGCAGGACCAGCTGTAATAGGACAAGAGGTGATGGTTTTTTACATACAGGAGAGTAGAATCAGACTAGATATAAAGAATAAATTCTTTACAATGAGTGTAGTGAAACAGTGGCACAGATTTCTCTAAGAGGTTGTAGATGTCCCATCGCTGAAAACATTCAAAGTCAGGTTTGAGGGGGATCTGAACAACCTAATCTGGTTGAAAATGTCCTTGCTCATTGCATGGGGAGAGTTGGACTACATGACCATTAAAGGCCCCTTCCAATCCAGACCTTTCATTGATTCCATAGAAATGACAAATATTTAGCTGTACTTACAATATCAGGAATAAAGACTTAATGGTGAAATTACTTCTTGTTATGTTGATCCAGCAAATACAGAAAATGTAACTTTAGTAATTTGTACAAAACCCACATACCAGAGAGAGGATGCGGCTCAGTTTCAGCCTCTTCATGCAGAGTCCCCTGATGTCCTGTGGGTACAAGAAGTACAGAAGAGAAGCTCACTCCAGAGAGAGAGGGTACCAACACATGCTAATGTTTTTATTACATATCAGTATGAATTTCAGCATCTACAACTTTTGTTTATAGATAGGCAGGAACACTGTCAAATCAGACACCTGTTTTTTTATGAGAAGCAATGGATATTAGTCTGACACGGCTCCTGACCGATGTACACCTACCAAACCAACTTCATGAGAATATCACATGCATTAAACAGCAGAGGGGGTGTGTGAGATCCCCTGTTTACTGTTGGAAAGTAAATACATTTAAATTATAAGTTTAAAAATTTGGGCTTACAACTTTTCAATATTCATGAATATTAAAGCTTATATGTACTGGGCAGCTCCTTGAGTAAATTGCATTTCAAGCTTTGTATAGATTTCAGTAGCAAGAAAGCAATCAATCCTTAAGAAGATGGTGTTTCCTGCCTTTCCTGGACAGTAAGAACCACGCTCAGCAAGCTCTTCGTGGCTAACCACATCCTGGGCTTCTTTCTATGGCCCAAGGCTCATAATTGCTCATCCTTTCTGCTCTCCTCTTGTTTTATTGCATCCTAGTGAATTTCATTGGAGAAAACAATATCCTACACTTATTATGTGCAGGTTTGAGTTTGAACAATAGGGTACAATGTGGATAATTTTATAATTCCTATATTGTCATAGACCTGGAGAGAAACAACTCTTCAGACTTCCAGTAAGTCTTTCACTATTGAGAGCCAGAGGGAACTGCTATAATTTGGGAAGAAATACTGTTGTTTCTTGAAACACCAAATGTTATTTAATGAGATACCAGGGAGAACATGACTCTTTCCAAGAAAGGTATATTGTGTTTTACACCATTTGTAATAATATAGCTACCTTTCTGTCAGAGTTCCTGCATGCTTTAGTGGAATTTTAAATACATTTAGGCTTCACTGGCAAAGATAGGGATTATTTTGCTCCAGGTCATTCAATAAAGATTACACTCCTACATATTGTTCTGTGTCAGAGTTGTATGTGCCTGCCTGTTTCACAACAGATGGCTGTATTTCAGTACTTTTAAATAGAAAATGTATACGGAAGGTTGAAAAAAAAATCACATTCGTTTTAATTCAGCTTCTTCCAGTTGCTTTTATGCTTTAGTTGTATCTATCAAGCTTGATGTCATATAAAAGAATTTTTTAAACAGAACTTTGCAAATTTGTTTCTGCTCATCCTCAGCCAAGATTTATTTGGAATGGCAGTAGAGAGAATGTAAATCAAGTATATTTCATCTTGTACCATATCAGACATTGTTTTGTGAGGTATTCCAGTCTGTGAAATACAACAAGGAATAAGATACTTCAAAACATGGTCCTTTTTTTGTTGTTGTTTTTGGGGTGAAAGGGAGCCTTCCCCTCTGCTTCCAAGCTTTAAGTGAGCATTTCTCATGCTGGTTTACTTTTCCAGAGCTTTTTTCCCTCCCCATCTTTCAAGGATATGACTAAGATACATTGCAGATTTCCTTCTTGCATGAAATACAAACGTAAATGTGTGGTTATTTGATTCACAGATATAAGAGTATTTTTCAGTGGTCTTTTAACTCTGGGTCATCACTTAAAGTTTCTTATCAGCTTTTCCAGTAAACGTTGATTTAAACTGCTGCTTTAGCATTACGGGTTTGGCTTCAGTGATTTAGTAATTTTCCTCTGCTCTGCCCTTGTACTCTGTGACAGAGAGTAGCTGGTCTGGCTTCCTCGGGGCTTTTGTCACCCGAGATTCATTGATGAAACACCTAAGGACTAATAAGAGTAAAGCCTCAAAGCTAAAGATCAAAGTGAGTAATGATCTAATATACCAAGTGTATCCACCGAAAAAAAATAGGAAAATAGGCTTGAGCAAGGTCTTTTGAACTTCGCTTGTTTCCTGCTTTAAAACAGGCTGAGCCACAAACCCCCTTCGAGCGGCACGTCCCTGCAATTCATTGGAAATGAGATTTTCCGGCTGGGGCTTGGGAAGGGCTTTGTATTTACTAGAGGCGTAAGTACAGAACGCTGCATTAAGAGAGGATACCGCTGCTTGAAGGAGAGACAAAAAAAAATAAATTCGCGTTTTCACTCCTCCTTTCAACACAAATTTGTCTTTGTGAAGTCCCACAGGAACGAGGAGTGGGACGCCTTTCTGGCGTCCCGATCGCTCTCACAGACCCTGAGGCCCCGGGGAGCGGTCCCGGCAGGGGCTCGTGGGTCGGAGCGGGCAAAGGCTGCTGTCCCCTCAGGACAGGGGCTGCCGTGGAGGTCTAAGGGGCTCCGCACCCCGCGGGATCCTCGGCACAGACCCATCTCGCCCTCCTCGCTGCCCGAACACAGCTGCTCTGAAAACGCTCCTTCAGCGCCGTGCCCACACCGGCCGCGGAGGGGGGGGGCGGGACGAGCAGCACTCACCAATGGAAAGCTGCGGTCCCTCATGACTGACAGGTATCGTCATCCAATAGAAGTCGCCACTTGAGCAAGAGGGGCGACGGGGGTGGGGCTCGGCTGTCAGCCAACCCATTGGGAGGGGTCAGGGGAGAGACCAGGGTAGAGGCGGGGCTTAATGTAGCGGAGGCGTGGCTTAAGCAAGTCTATATAAACGTGGCGTGGCCCTTTCTCCATCCTCAGGCGGCGCTGCCACGCCGCGGGTGTGTGTGTGTGCTGGGCAGTGCGCGCTCCGGCTGCCTTACGCCCTCCTTTTTATTGTGTGCGGGGTGTCCGGGGGACCCGTCCCGCCTGGATCAGCGGCTCCCGGGCTGCGTCTCTTCCCTCGTCCCTCCCCTTGCGCCTCCGCAGACGGATTTGTACGCGCTCCTTGCCCGATAAAAGGGGGGCGACCCCCGGCCCGCGCCCCTTCCCTCCCCGCTCCCGGCCGGCGACTTGCGGCGCTTCCTTCTGGATGCGTTCCCGCAGCCCCGGGCGGGAGGCGGCCAGGGGGAAGCGCTGCCTCCGAGGATTTACCGCCGCTTGGGACTCGGACCTGCGCCTTCCCCACGGGAACACCCGGCACCCCGGCTCCGCTGCCGCTCCGGGCCGCTGCCATGGACGAGAAGTACCTGCCCGAGCTGATGGCGGAGAAGGACTCTCTGGACCCGTCCTTCACCCACGCCCTGCGGCTGGTCAACCAAGGTGAGGGGCGGCGGGGCACGGCCGGGCGGAGCGGGGTCGCCTCGTCCCGAGCGGCGGTCGCCGAGGATGCTCAACCGGGAGTTCACCCTTCCTTTGGCACCGCTTGGAGGGGTTGTTTGCGCTCGGGCTGCTGGTGAGACGCTCAGTGAGGGTCTCACCCCTCCCTTGCACCGCTTGGTGGGGTTTGTTTGTGTTCAGGCTGTTGGTGTTTGCCGGCTCCCGGCGCCTTCCCCTCCATCCGTCGGGCAGCGCATCACTCCGAAGGCAGCGCACGCTGAATCCCTTCCCGCATTTCCCCTCTTCGGCGGGTGGTTTTTTTGCTACGATTGCTCACTGGTCGAGTTATAGCTTATTCCGAGTTGAATGGTCGCATAGAACAGTTGGGTCTGCTGTGCTGTGCTCGGGCTGAGCGTCAACCCCAAAAAAGGTTTTCCTATTCTGCCTTGGTTCTGAACAATAAATAGCTTGTTGTTTATGCGTGTGTGAGCCTTCTTAAAAATGAGCCTACAACCGATGTCCTTTCCTAGGAACTTTGGGCTATGTAGCTAAAATATTAAGAAACAAAAAATACCTTTTAGTAAACCTTTAAAAAAACCCAACAAAGCATATTTTCTCTTCCAATTATATAACTTCAGATAATAAGTGATCCCCACCCCTTCCGCATCTGACATGTCAGATGTGCTTTAAAGTGCTAGCTCTTTGTTTCAGTGATGCTACACTGACTAGGAAAGTCGTTCTGTGTGAGTTACAATATCATTTAATGTGCACTTGGAGATACTGTGTAACTGGCAGATGACTTTCAGGTACAGCTCTGGGGAGACTCGATACAGCGCTTGGGATGCTCATGTAAAATAAGTTGTGAGCTCATCTTCTAATTTAGCTTAGTGACAGCCCAAATGATTTTGGCTTCAATCGCAGTGATTGAAAAGCTGTACTGCTGTACTTTACAACCTATAACATGAACAGGTTTTAGATCATTGTGGATTCTTTTAATGTCTCGTTGATTTTGGTGTGTGATAGTGCAAATACCTGTCTCTGAACCAGAAGGAGAGAGACTCAACTATTGTCTGAAACAGTGTAGAGTTAGGGGTAGCTGTCACAGTTTCTGCTATGGAATGCATATGACCTGTGAGTTGTAGCTGCATGTCCTTGGGTTGTTCATATTTTGTGTATTTTTCCTAGCTTTGAATTTGTAAAAGTGTCACTGTTGATAGTGGGGAAAAAAGAATTATGTTAATGGACAGATTTGTTGTGTTTGGTGTAAAATTGATGCCTGTGAATTAGTGAAGTTCCTTTCCAGATAGCAAAGAGAGAATCCTTTTTGCGTATGTAAATTATTGTAGGGAGTTACAGAAGTGTGTGATTTGCAAACGGTGTTTAAGGAAGTATATTTGACTTTATGGCTGTTATCAAAGTGACTTTTTGAGTTTATGATACTTTTTGAGGTTCTCATTGACATGAGAGTCCTCATTAGAGGACTGAAACTTTTGCCTTTCATCATGGCATCTGCATGTGTACATACAGCTCCATAAATAAATCGTATTATCAGCAGAAAAAGTGAATGTAAGCAGATGTGAATCCAACCTCTTGCAATCTAGTATGTCTCTTGACTTTCTTGCTTACTTTGAAAGTAAAGTCTTGCATTAAATCTGAAGTCTTTAGATTTAAGGATGTTAGAGAGAGGTGAAAAAAGATTAAGGAGGGTGACTAACTGGTTAACTGCAGTTCAAAATGGAAATTTGTGTAAAGTCTATGTAAAATAAATATACTTTAGTTGTAGATTCACCAAAGAACCAAATAAGATGAAATGACTGTATAATACAGGTGGGAAATATGGCTACAGGAGAGGGTGTTTTAAAAACTCATAATGCCATAATACTAATTTTAACATGGATTGTTCATTCACAATTATAATAACTATGCACTTAAATTAATGAAAATTATTAGTGGAAATATGTATGTAATAGTTTTTGCTTTCTATGATAGTTCAATATGAAGGCAAATGAAATGGCTTGTCCAGTTTTTTAAACTGGGTTAGTTTAGCTTTTAGTTTTTGCATGAAGCAGGTTTCCAAGTTTGACTTCTTTTGGGTATCTTTGTGAATGTCTTAGCAAAGGTTTTAAGTGCTTTAAATAGCCAGCTTAATTATGTAATAGCATTTTGATGTCTTAATACTATTAAATTTACTGTCTGTATTTACCTAACCCAAAATACTGTACATCAACTAGGTTTCTTCAGAAAGATAAGATTGATTTGTAAGAATTGCATGGTTGAATTAGGAAATCTGTCTGAGATGCTGAAGGAATTAAGGTACTGCTTAGATAAAAGAGCTGCATTGCTAAAAATTTCTAATCATGTTGAAATTTGGTTTCTAGGGAAGAATCCTGTGTCTGGACTTCTGAAATCTGATAATTATAGTTTTTAAATGGAAGTGGATGCATTTACATATTATGCTTATAATTATAAATTATTCTTTGGGTACACACAAATTACATCATTTTAAATGATACAGGTAAAAAGTAGAGCTTGAGTTGCTTCAAGCTTTGGGGTAACATTTCAGTTGAAGAATGGAGATAACTCAGATGCTGTAAGAACAATTTTGTGGGTAGTATTCTTAATCTGTCTTCCTGAATTAACATATGACAGCAATTTCTCTGCCTTAAAACTTTGGTTTCAGCATTTTGAAAACACTAAAATTAAATATCAGTACCCTTCGATGTTCCTGCATAGTGCATAGAAGTGCTGCTTTTTCTTGTTGAAATATCTGCTCAAGGATTTGATGCCTTGTCTCTTTGGGAGACCTATTGCTTAAATTTTGCTTTAAACAGTCACAAACATTTGGCTACTGTTTAAATTTTGGAACAGGAGGAATCCTTTTCATGAGACTAGACTACATCCCTTGCTCTAATTAAGAAGATTTATTTGTACACTTGAATGTTAAGCCATGCCTAAAAGGGGATTTTTTTTTTGCCTGTAAACCATTAAACATGTTATAGATTGGAAGTGGACTTATTTTGCATGAGTAGTAAAGTGACCATGCTAATAGGATTAATTTGCAGCTGGTACCAGACAATGGGAACTGGTACATTATGTCCAGTTATTGGCTTATAATTTCTGTAATTGAAGAACCTTGGGGACGATGAGGTTCTGTGAAGAAGCAAGAGCTTAGTACATTTGTATTTGTATTTTTGCTATTTGTAGTTTTCAGGTACTCATTTTTGTGAAAAACCTGAAAAAAATTTTTGTATGTGAAACTGATGTTGTTTTGAAACCAGGGCTTATTTTGAATGCTAACTTTGCACTTGAGGTTGTATGTAAACATTGGCAAATGTGCAAGTGTAATGTTGGTTGTCATAATTTTGTTCATGAGTAATGCTCTAAAAATATTGAAAGGTCGGTAAGAGACAAGTTACTTTATCTTTTTTCTCATCTATGTGACAAGTTTTTTTGTGAATGTTAGATGAAGTTTGTGAAACTGCAGATGGAAGAAGCTAACTGTAAATAAAACATGATACCAGACACATTTTGTAACAGGGGAGACGTTGAGATGAGTGCCTGGCAGTTGTTTGATTTGTGTAAAATTAAATGTGTAGGTGAGGAGAGCCCTGCCATCAAAGCTAGGGTTGCTGAAATCCTTGTCAGAAGATAATGAGTCCTGGTGCCATTGCTGAGAGACAGCTCTTCCCAGTAGACTGGACCTGTGGATTTCTTCCTTGCAAGCTCATTTTAGCTGCTCTGAGATTTGAGGTAATGTCTTAAGTTGGCAAGGCTTCCTCTAAGCTGTCAGTGAGATGATGCACAGGAACACCAAGCTTTCTAATCAGTAGATGGCTGTAGGTGCTAGCTGTGTGGTCAATGGCTTCCCTGAGCCACAGGTCTAGCAGTGATCAGACAGGACTTGCTGTGTCTTCTGTCAGGTTTTTAGCAGGTGTTCAATAACCAAACAGAGCAGTACCTCTCTAAATATCAGGGAGAATGGAATGGGAGGAAGTGTACTCACTTCTGCTTTGTGGAGGGTATTAGCGGTCTGCTTTTTATCAGTTAAGGGATGGCTTTGTAAAAATGGTTGAAGTAAGAGCTTAATAAATTGAGATTTCGTATATGTTACTGATTTTTGTTGTGGTTTAACTCCAGCTGGTAACTAGTACTGTCCCCTGATAGGATGTGGGGAGAATTGAAAAAAGGTAAAATATGTGGGTTTAATAATTGAAATAAAGTAAAATATAATAACTGCAATGAAAAGGGAAAAGAGGAATAAAACCCAAGAGAAATAAGTGATGCACAGTACAGTTGCTCCCCACCTGTTGACTGATGTCCAGCCTGTCTCTGAGCAGTGACCAGAGGCTTACAGACAAATCCCTCCAGTTTAAATCCTGGACATAATGTTTGATGGTATTGTATATCTCTTTGGCCAGTTTGGGTCACCTGTCCTGGCTGGTTGCACCATCAAACCAGGGAATGCTAACTTGTGTTCTATTTCCGTTTCTTAAAGCAGCATGAAAAGTAAGTCTTGGAGGGGAGAAGGGGTACTTCAGAGTCTGTCCCTCACCTCAGCCATCCGTGTTTATCAACACTTCAGAAGTTCATGTTTTTGTCATGGTTGCTCTTTACTTTTACTGCAGTGAAACTGTATGTTGACAGTTGTAGGACTTATTAAAAATTAGATTTCAATCTTGGTCTCCTAAGAGGCTGGGGAAGTGATTTATCAGATATTCCAGTCATGTTAACAGGGCTTCTGTGAAATGCAGCTGAAGATAATCATACTTTCTTCAGCCCTGGGCTCATCTGCTCTGGAGCATGACTGAGCCTGCAGCCGCTCACCGGCGATCACAGTTAGTCTGAAGCTGACTTCTAATTCACTTGCACACTCACTTTGGCAGTCAATGAGAGAGATCAAATTTAAAGGTTTCAAATGCAGACTGACATGGTTTGTCACTTTCAATCCTTTTTGACACGAGCCATGCAAATTAAAACTGTAACCTTCTGAGTACTTATTTACTGGAGGAATCAGAAAGAAGGTCACAGCACTGAGTGGCTGCTCTTCTAGCCTGTGGCTTGTTGGACTTCACTTGCATGTACTTAAAAATTTATGTATGTGACCTTTCTACCCTCTGAGTTTTTTCCCCCTTTCTGACCTCAGGTGTAATCAAGAAACAAAAGAATTTAGGATGCGCTTTGATTTGAAAGAATCAGGTCTGAAAGGTCAGAGTTGAGTAGCCTCTGTTAAGTATTCAGTGTAGTACTGCATGACTTTTTAATTACTCTTTAGCAGGTTCAGTAAAAAGCATGTTTAAATGGATTAACTGGTAACTGACACACCTAATATTTTATGGTGAATTAACTGACTGTTCTTAGCTGAGCTCTGCAGGAATGTTTCAAGCCTAATGTTTGCATTATTAATGCTGTTTTTCAAATAGAAAATTATGAAGGACAGGACTTTTACACTGGGCAAGAGGAATATCTTGGTTAAGGTTGTCTACCCCTGAATCCTGGGAAGGCAAGTCTCACCCATGCAATGGGGGCTGTTTGCTAGGGGTTGTAGTAGTTTGGGAATTACTTTAGAGCCACGTATTTCTAGCTGAGTGTGGTTTTTCAAGTATAACACCAGCTAGAAAATTAATATCTTTGTGGCCTTAAGCTAAGGCCACAAGGGCATATGGACTCAGGAATTTCATTTTCTTGTGACATTCTAGGTATAGATGTCTGTATGTCTTAATCTTTGAGGAAATCATGGAAAAAATACAAGGCTTTGCAAGCTTGAGAAGGCCTGTAGACTTCTTGCTAGGCTGATTGGTGTGTGAAAGTGATCTTTGGCTTGTGTGCCTGGCTGCCTTCAGAGGTAAATAATAGGTGTTATGTTAAATAAGATGTTATGAGGCCCTTTAAAGTGATGGTGAAATGTCTGTCCAAAAAAAGTACACATGAAATAACAGTGCTTTAACAATGGATGATTAACTCAATCCAAATATGAAGAGTGGTGGAGTTTGCTTGTCTTGACATCTTTGATTCTGAGTAAGGTGCATTTGTGGACATTTGATCTCAGGCAGATTGTGGAGCACTTTGAACCATGAGTGACTTGGTCTGCACAGTAGATATAGGCTGGCTGTTCATGACAAGGAGTAAATTAAAGAGAAGCAACTGGAGAGGTGGTATGAAGGAATGTTGTTAAGCTGAGTGATGTATTTTTGTGTCTCTGCAGCTGAGCAATGCATGTTTTATTCTTTGTGTGTGTATTTTATCTTAAAATATTCATTTGCTTGAACTCAACTTTGTCATATTTATCACTTACTGTTCTTTTATGTTGTGGTATTTTCATCATTCTACCTTATTGTCAAGGTAAAATTAATAAGAAGCTAGGAAGCTAAATGGATTTCCTTCCTCCCTACTCTCCATCTCCAGTTGCTACACGCTGGCTGCCTTTCATTTCTTATTTTGATGTGTTTATCAAACTTTTGGCTTCAGGTAGAAGCTCAACAGCAACAAAGTTGCAAGGCAGAAAACAAATGTCAGTTTAATTCTTGTAGATGGTAAATCTTTTGCTTTTTCGGCTTATATAGGTTATCTTTTATGAGTCTTTATTTTCAAGGAAGAATTTCTTGAAAAAGTAATTGGAAACCTAAAAGATTAGAAATCATTTCAGTAAATTGTACTTGATCCAAAAGAAAATTTGTTTTAACAACTGCTGCTGTGCTGATCTTAGTATAATATGACAGTGAAAACCTGAAGTTGCAAGTTCTTTGAGGTTTTACTGTTTTCTTCAACTTTATTAATCCCTCTGGATTGTTCAAAAGGAATAGGCAGAGGAGGATACCTTTTTATTGACAAGACAAAGAGTATAGGATAAAGTCTTGACTACCCTGTGTAGTTTTGTACATCACAATATAAGAAAGATATCAAGCTATCAGAGGGTGTCCAAAGGAGGGCTAAAAATCTGGTGAGGGTCCTTGAGGGGAAGCTGTATGAGGATTGGCTGACGGGCACTTGGTCTGTTCAGCCTGGAGAAGAGGAAACTGAGGGGAGACCTCATTATAGTTACAACTTCCCCATGAAGGGAAGAGGAGGGGCAGGCACTGATCTCTCCTCTGCGTTGACCAGTGACAGGACCCAAGGGAATGGCCTGAAGTTGTGTCAGGAGAGGTTTAGGTTGGATATTAGAAAAAGGTTCTTCACATAGAGCATGGTTGGGCACTATAACAGGCTTCCCAGGGCAGTGGCCACAGCACCAAGCCTGACAGTTCAAGAAGCATTTGGATGATGCTCTCAGGCACATGGTGTGACTCTTGGGATGGTCTTGTGCGGGACAAGGAATTGGACTCAATGATCCTCGTGGGTCCTTTCCCACTGGGGATTATGCTATGATTCTATAAGTCAGAATTGCTTCTGCTCTGACAGTGCTGCTGCATTTGCTGAATGTTTGGAGAGGAAACGTGTCTGCAGCTTTTTACTGTCTCAGATCATTCAGTAACAGTACTCTGGGAAGCAGATGTGTTTGAAAGTAAAAAGTTTTAGATTTTTTCAGCCTTTTTTTCCTACTGTTTTGAGATAATGTTTTTCAAAGATATAGAAATGGAAGGACTGCTTTTAATGGTGTCATTCTTCCTGTAGTGTGTCTCCTTTTCTGGTTGCTGATGATGGACAAAGGCTTTTCTTGCTGGTTCCTTTTGATCTGTGTCCTAATTAACTAGAGGTGGTCAAGTACCAGTCCTTACTTGTCTCTAGTCAGCAGCCCAGTTTCTGCTACCTGAGATCAGATCCACAGTATGAGGATTAAGGAGCTTTCTGTTGCCTTTTTTTCTGCTACCAAGTAGAAATTATGGGCTGCCCTGTATGCAGACTTCAGTGATACAGCTCCATTGGGTAAACCAGTGAAGGAAAATAATCACCCTTTTCTCTTTCACCCACCTCTAGACTAATGCTAAATGGTAAATTTCACTTTTGTGAAAGTAGGAGCCACTAAGGTCGATCATATCTGTTTGGTTCTTTGGCTTTGTTATGCTTAACCATAGCCCATATCCCTTTCTGAGTTTGAAGGAAAACAGATTTTTCTCTGGTAGTTTCCTTCACAGAGTTGGAGTATGATGTTCTTGATCCATTTGCTGAGTAATGGAAGTTCAGAAACCGTGTTTTACTTAGTGTCCAACTGCTTCATGACCACTTCCCACCTGCTTTTTTAGGATCAAGAAGTGTTAGTTTTGAGGAAACTCAGTCACAGAAGAGTTTTCTGTTTTCCTTAAAGGGATTCCCCAAAACCTTTGTGGTGGTCGAAGGTCCTTCTTAAAGCAAAACAGCTTGCACTTAATGATTTGATTCAGTTTCTCCATTTAAAGCCTCGTGCCTGGAGGAGCTAAGCTGCTTCACTTTGTGCTTCACAGCAGATAGGCTGCAGCCATACCTTTAGCTCTAGTTAACACCTGCTGTTTGTGTAGATTTATCCTGGTAATATCCTAGGCTGGTCTGCAAAGTGAAATGCAGCACCTTAATACTGAATCTGAAAGACTGGAAAGGACTATTGTGGTTCAGTTTGTCTTGTGTAACACAAATTGTCTTAAACATTCTTTTCACTTATAGACTCTTGACCTTATTATTACACCATGTGTCCATTATCTGGAAAAATGATTAGGTTTTTATTGGCCTACTGTATGAAAGTGTACAACAGAAGATGTATCACGTTTGTCAGGTTTCCTGTATCTGTTCTTAGGCTTTTTCTTCATGCACCTGGGTTTCTACAGAAGCCTGTTAGTATCGTGAAACAAATGTTGGGAATAAGTGTAGTCCATTAAAGTGCTTGCGAGGGATGTGCTGGTTTTGGCTGGGGTGGAGTTAATTTTCTTCTCAGTAGCTGGTACTGGACTAACTTTTGGATTTGTGATGAAAACAGGGTTGTTAACACCAGGATGTTTTCGTACTGCTGTGCAGTGGTTATGCAGTGTCCAGTCTTTTCTGCTCCTCATGCCCTGCCCCTCCACAGTGAGGCTGCTGGGGGTGCACAAGGAGTTTGGGAGGGGACACAGTCAGGACAGCTGATGATGGCTGACCCAAGGGATATTCCAGACCACATGGTGTCATGCTCATCATATAAAGCTGTGGGAGGAAAGGAAGAGACAAAATTGCATTTATCTTCGCAAGTCATTGTTACATGTGATGGAGCCTGGCTTTCCTGGGGATGGCTGAACAGCTGCCTGCCCATGGGAAGTGGTGAATGATTTCCCTGTGCTGCATTGCTTGTGTGCATGACTTTTGCTTTACGTATTAAACTGTCTTCATCTCAATGCACGAGCTTTCTCACTTTTCCTCTTCCAATTCTCTCCTCACCCTCCTGCGGGGAAGTGAGCACCTCTGCGGGGTTCAGCTGCCAGCCGGGGTTAATC
>VWZD01007529.1:0-56619 GCA_013396695.1 Sakesphorus luctuosus | reverse complement strand
CCCACCCCCCAGCCTTATTTCTTCTATGTATTTGTGAATCTCAGGCTATGATGAACTGTTAACATGGGCACACTTTGAAAGGAGCAGAAGCCTTCCATGGTGGGTTTTCCAATAGGATACAATACAGCACTTTATATACGTAGTGATGCAGAAATCCTGACGATGTAGCTTACGCAGGAAGGTTTTCGGATGCTTCTCTGTAAGGGAACTCTCTATTATTAGTAGGGCACTAGGTGTTAGAGAAGGTATTTTTCAAGTTTCATTTTGCAGAGAACTGTTTCTGGAGAGCTTTGAGAAGTCTCGTGTGCCTTCGGGAGCGGTGCCGTCCGCAGCACCGCGCGGTGCCAGGAGGGGGCGGCAGCGGCCCGGCCCTGCGGGGCACCGGGGGCGGGTGTGAGCCCCACTGGGGAGCCGGGATCGGGCACCGGGAGGAGGTGTGAGCCCCTGTGGAGAGCCGGGATCGGGTTACCGGGAGGGTGTATGTGCCCCTGTGGATAGCCGGGATCGGGGCGGTGTGGCCCCACTGGGGAGTCGGGATCGGGGCGGTGGGAGCGCGTGTGAGCCCCTATAGAGAACCGGGTTCGGGCACCGGGAGGGGGTATGAGCCCCTGTGGAGAGCCGGGAGCGAGTGGGAGCCCCTGTGGAGAGCCGGGGGCGGGTATGAGCCCCTATGGAGAGCCGGGATCGGGGCGGTGGGGGCTGCACATGGGTGCTGGGTGTCATCGGTGTCTGTCACAGCTGCTATCCCAGCCAGATGTGTTCTGTCCGTTCTGCATCCCAAAGCCCAGGTGTGTCCCTGTCCTGGTTTAAGCCCAGCAGGCAACTCAGGTGCTCGCCAGTTTCCCTGCTCTGGGACCCAGGGGACAATCGGAAGCGTAAAAGCTGGAAAAGTTTGGGTTAAGATAGGGTGACTTGATAAGCAAGGCAAAAGCCACATGCAGAAGCAAAGGAAAACAAGGGATCTATTCATTGCTTCCCATGTGCAGGCTGGCGTTCAGCCATCTCCAGGAAAGCTGGACTCCGTCATGCCTAGTGGCTTGGGAAGACAAGTGCCACCACTTTGAACATCCTCCCCATCCTACTTCCCCCCACTTTATATATCAAGGATAACAGTGTATCATACAGGGGGATGGTTTTAAACTAAAAGGGGAAAGCTTTAGATTAGATATTAGGAAGAAATTCTTTGCTGTGAGAGTGGTGAGGCATTGGCACAGGTTGCCCAGAGAGGTTGGTTGCCCCATCCCTGGAAGTCTTCAAGGGTCAGGCTGGATAATAGTTCCAAGAACATAGTCCAGTGGAAGGTGTCCCTGCCCACATGGTTGTAACCAGATGATCTTTAACGTCCCTTCCAACCCAAACTCTTCTATGATTCTATGGATTGCTATTGAAATAGCCTTGGTCTGTAGTGTTTTCTTCATGTGTATTTGAAACAAGGTGGACTGCTGTCAGCCCTGTTTGGTAAGTGTTGAATGAAGTATTAAAAGAAACTTTCCTTGATTTTTAATCTTCAAGCTCTTAGAATATCACTTCATATTATCAGCTGATTAAATGGAGAGTACAGGGGAATTACCATAATGTTATCTATAAATGATTTGTTTATAGATGCACTTATACAGTTTGCAGACCCGAAATAATGGGCCTTGTTTGGAACACTAAGTAATAGTTCACATAGTTCAGTATAAGGTTAATTAAAAATGCTGATGTATATTTCATTACCACATAAGTGGCAAGTAGCTGGCTGTGGGATCAGTTCTGTGAAGAATTCTAGGCAAATTATCCTTCAGATTAATGCCTGACAGTGGGAAATGGACGTGATTTGCTTTCTTAACCAGTAGATCACAGCTTCTTTAGGCTGAAGTGGTACACTGAGCACTGTGCTAACGTAATGTGTTTTCTGCCTCTGAGTGGGTTGTAGGTCCTGAGTGCACTAATCCCTTATCTATGCCCATGTGTTCAAAGCAACAACCAAAGCTTCCAATGACTGGTTGCGTAGGCTGGAAGACTGCCTGCTATGGTGACTTAAAAGTTGATGCTGAGTAGTTACTCTAGGCACTAACTAAAATGCTGGGGCTGCTGGATAGCCTCCTGCTTGGTCTTTCTGCTGGGGAAAACAGTGAAATGGATAGGAAAAACTGAACCAAAAGTACTCTTCTTTCCTACTTGGATGAAGTATAATGTAAAGCTATAGTTTTAATTCTGTACAGTCCTTTCAGAATCTTTTATTAACTTAATATTATTCCCCTGGAGTAATACCTGGCTAGAACTCAAACTTGTAGTTTCCATCTGAGTAACTTTTTCAGTAGTAACTATTCATTATTTCTAAGTCTGTGTGAGTGATGCTAGTCATGGAGGTATGTCTTTGCACCGTTTGTATGAGGTTTTTGGGCACCTCATTTGGATTGTTTTGTTGGTGTTGTCAAAGCTGAGATTTTAAGCCTTTCTGTAGACTTATCTGAAAAGGGCTGAGTGGAGGGAATGCAGAAAGCAAACACTGTTCTTTTGTTCAGACTTGGTACCTTAAACATGGCTGTGCATACTGTCAGTAATGGATGCCAAGCTGTGCTGTAATAAAACAAATGTTAGCATTTTTTTTCTTTCATTGTATTGATGATTGATTAGCTGTTTGAGCTGTATCAATTATAGTCAATCAGCTTTTACTAATAACCTCTTTTCCTTTTTCACCCTACGGTATTAAATCCTCAAGATAGCCATCCTGACATGGGAGACAGTTTTACATGTACCTAATTGAAATCCCAAGAGAATAGTGAGTGTAATTTCAAGCTAAACCACAAAATGAAGAAATAAGAGCAGATGGCCCCTTAAGGAAAAAAAAATCAAAAAAGAGAGAGAGAGAGAATAGATGCTCCTGGCCAGCTACATAGTTATTCTCATGCTTCTTGCCAAGAGGTACTGTCAATAGATTGTTATTATGCAATGGTAAAGTATAAGCTGTATGAATTTAGTGAAAAAAGCTTTTCCTCATTCCCAGCCCTTTCTGATAATTTAGTGTTATATTCATGTTTTAAAGATGATAGTTATAGAAAATTGAAATAGTAACTTGTTAGATTAAATTTGTGTTTCTTTAGAAAGGGATACTGTAAAAAGAGCAATCCTGGAAATGTAGTTCTATTTATGATCAAAAAAGATTATAAATGCATTTATGGTATTTTCTGACCCTGTGACACACTGATTGAGTCTAAACCCACATGTCAGATTTGGAAGAGGTATTCGTGCCTGTGTTTATCCTGATGCCATGAGAAATAGCTGATCTTCCCTGTGATTGATTGTTCTTTTCAGATATTTTAGTGGACAGTCAATTCAGTTAAGCATTTTTATTTCTTTGGTGTATGCAAAGCAGCACATTGTAGCCTTTTAGGTGGTTATTCTGTATGAAACTGGGTATGTCATGCATGCCCTTGCTCTAAAATGAATGAATTGAGAAGGGGAAGTGAGATATGAAGCTTAGTAACACATGACCCATTCTTTAAGAAGACTTCATGGATCCACAAGTATCCATTGTGACTGTTTGGGTTTCTTGTTTTTAACAAACGCACTTTTTGCTTTGTTTCTCTCTAGTAGCAAGGAGTGATAGAACAATCAACCCCATTAAGTGATTATTGTTCAGCTGTCCTTCATTCTTTGCTCACCGAGACTCTGAATTTCTTAAGCAGCTGTATTTTTTAAAATGCATCCCCTTTGTCCTCTGCCACAACTAGAAGGTAACTTCATTCTATACTTCAGGAAAATGGAGCTTCAAAATTTTCTTATCCATATAGAAGCAATTTGAGCATCACTGAACCAAGAAGTAATGGCCCCTCAGGTACTTGACGTTGGCACTTTTCTTACGGTTTCTTGGCAGACAGAAGTGATGAAGGAGCAGAAACCTGAATATATGGGGTTATGAAGGCAGTTGGGGAACAGGCAGGGCAGGTGTCTGCTTGGTAGCAGTTTCTGTAGCTTCCCAGTGCAACTGTTTCAGTTTAGGTTTTGCTGTCTCACCTTAAATGTAGCTGAATTTCCCAGGCTACGAATTGTTCCATTGCACTTGAAGGTGTCAGCTGCCTTGTGCATATGACACTCTGTAATAGTTGATTTTCTGTGCATAATCTGAAAAAATGCATTGAAATCTATTTAAACTATTTAGTTTAGGAATTACTCTCCTAACAAAGTTCATAATACACCCCTTCACTCATCACAGGGAAAAACGTGTTTGGTGAAAGTTAGGATTTTGAAATTAGTTGCATTAAAACTAAACCAGTAACATGTCTGCAGTTAATTCATCATATAACTGTGACATCATGTGGTTGCAGTAAAACTCAGGCATCACATTTCCACTTCTATATAAGCACTTGATTTTAAACTGTCTTGAAAACAAATCAGTAAGAAAAATGAATTTTCAATATCTTGACTGCTGAGTATTTGCACGGGACATACTGGTATCCTGCTTCCTACTTTTATTCATCTTAATCATGTGTGTTGGAAAGAAGCTTGACCTTGGGCTTTTAAAAATGCTTTTCACCGAAGAAATGTGCTTTTTTTTGTAAACAATTACTAACTTGAAATATAACTTAGAAGGAACTGCTTAGTTTTGTTTAAGGTACACATGAAGATATTTTCTTTAGAGAGATTTTAGTTAAGAGCTGTTTCCTTTGGCAAGTGAAACCATTCCACAAATGCTACTTAAGCTGTAGTATGTTTTAACTTTATAATGTGTGTTTCAGCCAAAGCTCAGTGGCAGCACTTGGTATTTACTTCAGATACTTATGCAGGTATTAAACATAGTCTATTTAATATTTTTTTAAGTTGAGTAATGTTCTATTAGGTGAATGCTAGAAATATTAGTTTAAGAAAAAGCTTTCTTTTTCAAATGCCTTGAAAGTTGGAAGATTTGCTTTCCTCAGTGAAGGTGCTACATGGCCTAACACATGGCCCTGCAGAGCCCAGGCTCAGTGTAGCTGGGACTGCTTTCCTGCAAAATGTTGTCTGTTGAAAGATGTTTGTTCCTCCCCTTATGAGTTGCAGCTGGAATGAGTCCATAAACTGGACTTGCAAAGTTTACAGCACTTTGAGGGGAGTGTAATCTTGTAAAATTCCATGAAGTGATTCCACTAATTTTATGAGAATACGCTTAATGGACTAATAATTGGGATAAAATTGAATGTGGTAGCAATATGCTTAATTCCATGTAATATGTATCTTGATACACAGAAAATGGATTTGCATTCACCTGCTACTGAGCATGTGGAAGGGATAGTAATTAATGTTATCCCTCTGCTAGTTAAAAATTAATTGGCTGCTAAGCTTTTAACATCCAATTTATGCTGAGGCTCATACATAAAATTTTCACTCAAATTTCTTTAAGCTTCACTTTCCCATAGGACAGTAGATGTACAAGCTGCCTTTTATATGTTTTTCCTGCCAAGTTGTGTTACTGCAGCCAAGGACCATAACGGATGACAAATAATAAAAGTACTGCGTAGAAAAATTTTGTAAAAAGTAGGGTTTTATCTCTTTTATGTGCTGGCACTGGGATAAATAGCCTTCTGAAGGAATCATAAAATGGTTTGGGTTGGAAGGAACCTTAGAGGTCATCTAGTTCCAACTCTTCTGCCATGCACAGGGCCACAGTCCACCCGGCTTGTTCAAAACCCCATCCAACCTGGCTTTGAGATTAGAGGATTAGTGATGTGTTAATTTTATCCAGGATGGTGATGCCTAAAGATTTAGTGTATCTTGTAGGTTTTTAGAACTTTTAGGATTATGTAAGTTTTCTGGGTTGCTCACATATTAGAAGTCATTGGGCACTTTTGTACAGCATGTTTCTCACACTTTCTCAGCCCTGACAAGGCCATAGCGTTTCTGAAGGACAACCTGCAGATAGTTTGAAGACAAAACACAAGAAGAAGGCCTAGAGGTCCTGGAGCTTCTCCAAGGGGCAGTTCTGAAGATCTCTCTGTGTAGGGCACCAAGGTAAATGAAAACCATGGTTGGTCATAGACATCTCATATGTTAATTGTTGGAAGTTATTAAAAACTGTAACATCCCTGGTCACAGGGCGTGCAGACCTCTGCTGTGCACCCAGAAACTTCTAGTAAGGTATACGATCTTTCTCCACCAATGTTGTATCAAGTATCTATTTTGCAGAAAACTTTAGGCAACCATGGTGTGTTGAAATTAGTCCCCTTTATTTAAATGTGTTAACTAACCTCCATAGGTTTGCTTCATACATCTGTGGATCAGAATACACAATTACTTTCAGACACTTGTGCTGGTACCTTTCCCATAAGTATTCTCTGAAAGCATTTTTCAAATTCTTGAGGTGTTTTTATGGTTGTTTTACAGATTAATGTACAACCCATCCATTTTTTGTCCCATGTGGTTGATTTCTTTCTATACAAGTTTATCTTTGCACAGCTTACTTACATATCAATAGTTTGTGCTTTAGTAAACATAGTTTCAGATACTGTGTCTCAGGAATCTGAGCAATTAACATCAGAGGACCAGGAAACTTTTGTTAGAATCAACAGGCTGAGAAAATTATAAACAGTAAGTTGAATCAACAGATAACTCCAGTATATACTGTTTTCAGTGTTTAATCTTTCACTGGCTCCAAAGCAGTGGTTACATTCACTTTCCTGGTTTACTTGGTCAGTGCAATGTCACAAAATATATAGCTGTTTTCATCAATTCTGTAGGAAGATTGGGCTTATGCTTGTTGGTAATGGTTAAGCTGGATCAGTGGTTATGGGTTTTCTATTCCTAAGAGTGTCTGTTTACCCTGAGCTTTATACTGAATTCAGTATAAGAATTTAGAAACATTATAGGTACTTGTGATAAGCTCATCTCTGTTGCTTTCCCTAACTGTGTGAAATATGAATAATGACAAATGTTTATTGGACAGAAAATGTATTTTAGACAATTACGTTCTGGGAAGCAGTGGGAAGAGCTATGCAACTTTGGAGGAATGTGCGTTTTCAGCTGTGCAGAGTACAGTAATGGTGGGGCTATGGACAGGGAAGGCAATGGACTGCTGTACTCTGGATCTGTCCATATAAGTTTCTCTTGACTGTTTGTGCATATATAATCCTGCGATACATTAACAACATTAATTTCTAGCATGCTTTCAGGTGACAAATCATGGCTTTCTGGGCTACAGTATTTCATGAGAAATAAATCTGGAGGGGGGGACACAGAATTTTCTAGAACTAGTATTTTTTCAAAGTACTGAAGATGGAACAAAACTTTCCTTCGAACAATCATTCCAAAACTCTTCAGTAAAACAGCAGAAATCAAACAAGCAGCTTGCTTAAACTTGCCTGAGTGTTGAGTAGAGAGGAAGGATCACCACTTCCAAAGTGCTGGCAGTGTTGTTCTGGTGTCAACCCAGGTGCAGGTGGACTTTGCAAGTGCACCTTCCAGGCTGGTATTCAGCTTGTTTGAACAAGTCCTCTTCTGCAAAACAGCTTTCTGGCTGTTTGGTTTCCAGACTGCTCTTATACATGGGGTTATTCCTTCACAGGTACAGGACTTTGACTTCCCTTTGAACTTCATGAGGCTGCTGTCAGCCCATTCCTCTAGTTCTTCAAGGTACTTCTGAGTGTCATCACAATGTTCTGATATTTTAACCAGTCCAGTTTTCTGTTATCTGTCAACTTGAAACTGCACTCTGTGCTGTCAACCAGACCATTGATGAAGATATTAAACAGTGTTGACCCACTAGTGTCCAGGCTTCCTCTGGGCTGGTGATGATGCCTCTAACACAACACTTTGAACCAGGCAGGTCAGTTTTTGATCCATGTCTTTAGCCTGTACCTCATCAATTCATGTGAGGATGGTGTGGGAGACAGAATAAAAGCCCTACTACAGATGGGGTGGATGAATCAGCTGCTTTTGTCTCATCTGTGGGGTGCTCATGTTGTCAATTGCTCTGTTTGGTTAGGGGTGACTTCCCTGTGACAAATCGATGTGAACTACTCACACTCACCTTGCCCTACTATGTTTAGAAGTGATTTTCCAGGGCTGTTTACTGCATTACCTTTCAAGGGATCCAAGGTGAGTTTTAACATCCTGTTGTGCCCCATTTCCTCCTCCATGCTCTTGACAATGGGACTGATATTTGCTTTGCTTCAATCATCAGTGATGTTCCCTGATATCCACGATCTTATAAAAAGAGTGGCCTGCTGATGACATCAGCCAGCTCCCTCAGCATTTGTGAATGTTTCCTGAAATTTCTGGTTTAGTGTTGATTTCAAGTAAACCATGACTTACAGAAGGTGTGAGTTCTGTTTTACTGCGATTTATCAGTGGAATGTGACACATTACTGAGCTAAGGATTGCCAGAGTGTGAGCTGTACCCTGGCCTTCTGTCATCTGGGATGGAGGGTTCTGGCAAGCTCTGGTTGCTCAAAATGACTTTTAGGGAAGTGGGGGAAGACAACACTACTATGTCTTGCTGATGGCTACATAAATCTTGCATAATGCTGGATAAACATCTGTACACTTATTTGTGTAGCTATCAATTATACAAAATACAGTGATGGGAAAGTCCCTGGTGAGGATGTGTTTTGATAGCATAGCTGTCTTCCAGTATTAAATGTGGTTTGTTTGAATCTGTCATCGGGTTTTTAGACTACATTGCCTTTTCCAGTGCCCTAGAGCTTTAAGTTTGGTCTTTAATAGTTCTCAAGTCTGTCTGTTTTAAAGTTCACTAACTAGATGTGCTATGGCTACTGTTTCAACTTGGCAATAGTTTAAAATGTGGTATTTGCATGTTAAGAACTGCAGGTTGATCTGTTTCTCAAGTGAGATCTGACATAGGCTTTCTCTAGTGAAAGTTGTCAAAGGAAGTCAAAGTTTGAGTAGTGCTATGCACATAATAAGGAACAAAGATTATTGACCCTTCTTGATGACTCACCAAAATGACAAGTTAAATCTCATGTAAGGGCTACTTGGCTGTGTTCATACATATAAATGAAAAAGATGGAACAGTTGCTTTTTAAGGGCTCTTGATACAAAATATTCACTTCATTTTGCCTAAGCCCTGTGCCACAAGTAGTATAAGATGCTCTATAGGTTGGATCCCCTTCTGAAATAAGTCATGGCTTGGCATTTAAATCTTCATTGAAAGTAGCTTTATATCTATACTGCCAATTTCCTGTTTGCTCATGCTGCTTTTTGAGGGAACTAGTTTAGGCTCATGCTTAAAAATCCATAAGAAATTTCTTATAAACAGAAAGATAACTTAACACTAACTCCATTTTGTTCCTACCATACCTTCTATATAGTTCAGAGGGCTTTCAGAGCTTTTCCTTTGAGGTTTTGTGTGCTACTACATAGAATAATTTATAATCACTGAGATTGGAACAGATCTCAAAGGGTTAACACCACCATGTTCATCACTAAACCATGTCCCTAAGTGCCACATCCATATACCTTTTGAACACTTCAGGAATGGTGATTCCATAATTTCCCTGGGCAGCCCATTCCAGTGCCTGGCCACCCTTTCAGTCAAGAAATTTTTCTTAATTAGTATCCAGTCTAAATCTTCCCTGGCACAACTTGAGGCCATTTCCTCTTGTCATGTGTTACCTGTGAGAAGGGATTGACCCCCCTCAGGCTGCAGCCTCCATTTTTGTGCTGTGATGTGGAAGTGTAAAAATGTCCTTGCAAAAGGGAATGGTACTTGTACAGAGTCTTGTGCAGTAGATACGGTAACAACACAGGGTCCTTTTCAAGGCACTTCCTACTCACAGAAAAGATCATAAAGTGCCAGCAGTTCTAAGAAGCCTCTGAAGGTCCAGAGTCCTGCTCCGGGTAGGACAAAAGCCAGTATTTCTGCCAATAATCAGGCAGTAAGATTAGGTGTTCCTGAGACAGGGAGGAACATGGCAGTCAAGTCTGAAGGGCTTGGGTGTAGTACATTGAGTACTTTGTTTCCACCTTTATGTTTAAGTTAACTTTGGATTTTTGTATTTCGTTTTTAAGTTACAGAACAAATGAGTTTTGTGGTGGTGTTTTATTTGTTTGTTTGATTTGGTTTTTATTTGTTTGTTTTTTCTTTTGTTTTGGTTTAGTTTTTTTTGTAGTTGGTGGATTCCTGACCTTGCTAATTTAAAACCATTCATGTTTAAAGAAAGCTGTAAGCAGAAGGTAAATCATACAGGTAGTTTTAGCATTTTGTTATAAGTTCAGAATGAGAAATAATTTTCAGTGGAGTGTGGTGTGTATATGAGACTGATGCCTATGTTTCATGTTGTTTTCTTCCTGAATAAGACTGATTAGACATCTATTAATATCTTATATATGATTTTGACAGTATCTACTGTGGTACTTTCTGCCTTATTGCTAAAATTAATCAGTCTAAACAGATTTTAGTGGAGTCATTTTTGATGTGAAGGTAATAGGTGTTCAATTAATCTTGAATTGCTGAAATAGAGGCCCATTCAAAATATTTGTCATATTGGTGACTGAAATATATTTTCAGATCAGTGCAGGCAGTAGTACTTAGACTGTAAAATAGAACTTAAAGTGCTTGTGAATGCAATTTAAATAAAGATGGTTTTGAGTCCTTCAACAGGGATATTATTATTAAGTTGAAGATTCTGAATGCTGTAGACATCACTCTAGCATGAACCACTTATTTTATTGTAAATTCAAATTAGATTCATTGTCAGTTGCTTTTACAAAATTAAGGTGGCGTATGAAAGACAGTTATTCTGAATTCAGCTATTGTGTAATAATGTGCATTAGTTGAAACCTATTCCTATATTTTCTATGCACACTTCATGCTCTTAATGTATTACTTTCTATGCCAGTTCAAAATTAGGACCTATTAAAGAGGCAAAATTTGTGATTTTAAGACTACTTTTTAAAAACATCAAAATATTGTCTGAGTAGGGTAAATGAAGTTTTCTGAGGCTCATAAAGGATGAGGATGAGTGGGGTAATAGACCAGCATAATTAAAAATTTATTGAGCTTTTTTGTCTTTTAGACCCATTCAGGATGGGCTTATATGTTGCCATTGCACATATATTTACCTTCCTTATTTTAAAATTTTTGAGGCTATTTTTGTTTGCTTGATTACTTTAGTTTTCTGATTTGCCTTTTTTTTTTTTTTGCGAAGATATACTAATTAGTATTTACTTTGGAAATGTCTTGGGAGTGGAAAAAGGGTTATTTTTCTAAGCATTTACTTACATCGGAAAATGTTTAGTTGCTTCTCTTAATTGTGTGTTTTTCTGAGGGACTGGGATGCTCCATACAACTGAAAGTGGGGAATTCTGGATCTTTTCTGAATATCTACACAGAATAACTGCTTTGAAACAAACTAGACTATGCTAGACATATTTTAAGCTACTAAAAAGCAGGAGGCTAAACTTGTTTCTTCTGTTTCGTGCAAAAATTGGGAGGGTTGTCCAGCCTCATGATGATCAAGAGGACAGGGAAAGTGAGTAGGAGGTCTCTTAGAGGCTGCTGTAAGGAAATCTGTGGGGTTTTTTTGGCAAGCCTTTTGAAGTGTTAGAAAGCCTTAGTATGGTGATTGTAGATCACGTTCATGCTGTGCATACTGTTTTAGGCTCGAAAGTCAAATGTTTGGAGAGGTACAGTTTCAGGGAACTGTGAATCATCCCCTCGTGGGACAGGAAATAAGGGAGTCCAGTGTGAGAGATGTATAACCAGAAGCACAACCAAGACCACTTTACTATGACAATAATGAGATTAAGCTCTCATCAATATTGTCAAAATTAGAACTATAGCTGAGTTCACTATCCTATGTTACTAAACTTTGGATTTACCAGAAATTATGGAAGGACTTTGTACATTAAGTCCACCCAGCACAGCAGACTTCCATGACTTGGCTTCATTGTGGAAGCTCAAATTGTGCTTGTTTGTTGGTTTTTGTTAGAATAGATGTTCTTCAATGTGCCTTCTGAGATACAGTATAGGTTTTCCCAAAGTGGAAATTTTCAAATAAACAGTATAGAATGCTGCCAAGTTTTAGCTGTGGAATAAAAAGTAATCTTTTTACTGCAAAAACTGTTTCAGAAGTTCCTACTGGTACTCTGAACTGGAAAGATTGTAGGAAATTTGATAAAACTCAACTGATATTGTTGGGTTTTCCTTCATTAAGGAAAAACTATTTTTTTGTTCCAAAGTTCTGCTACAACTGACTTGGAAGTCCTCTTTTTGCTTTGGGAGCTTTTCCCTTACAAAAGCTTCAGTGTGTTCCTTTAAGGAGCTCTTCCTAAAGTGCAAACTAATAAATCAATCAAAATCTGTTTTTTGTAGTGCCATCATTTTGGTTTCCTTTTTTTCTTTTCCCCCTAATGTGAAGCCATAAGGAATCATTCTGTCAGAGGAGACTGCCATCTAGCTCAGTGTTGTATCTACAGAAATGGTCAATAGCAGTGATTCTTCAAGAACTAAAGGGACAGGAAAACTATGTGAAGATACTTCTACAGCCTTCAGTTTGACTTAAGAGCTTTTTGAATTCAGTGTAGTGGGATTTTTATAAGTCACCTGTGAAGTCTTAAGAAGTTACTGAGAAATGGTATTGCAATGTGGGCTCGATTTACCTGGTCTACATTTTGACGGTTCTTTTTCTTAGATACAAGGTAATAAAATTGCCCAAATGAAGTGAAATATATTGGTACTATTGTATGATGTTAGTAATTCTCAAACCTACTTTATTTAGGAGTGTTTTTAAAGGATAATGAGATGGTTAAAATATTCTCACTTTCAAGAGGAATGTGGAAACTACTTCGAGTGCAATTGCAGTGCAGTTCCCTATTCTCTAAAGCTACAATCATTTGGATGTCCTAGAAAGAGCCATGGATTTTCCACTTGTTCTTCCCCCTGGAGTAGTAAAATATTAGGGTGAAATTATTTGGATTTAATGGGGTGGTTGATAAGACTTCACAATCTAAGGAAAAATAATAGCAAGTATTTAAAAAAAAATATAGGCAAATTTACCTGGTTTGTTTCTCTTGATCTTGTGTTAAGGAAATACTGTGTTAAGGTCAAATGCATTAAACATTTCTGTTTACTTTGACATTTGATCTTAGATTTATTGTATTGATTTACTACAGACAAATAGAGCATCCCTTTGCTCTGCATTAAACAGAAGTATTTATATTGGCTTAACAGAGGGAGCTGGAATCTGGGCTTGTAGTTCTGCCTGAGGAAGATTAATGCTAACTGAAGATTAATGTGAAACAATTCTACTTTGCCATTATCTGATGTTTCTAGCAACGTTATTTGGTGAATTAACTGAGGACTAATCATTACTTAGATCTCTGCTATGATTGACTGTAAAGAAAAAAATCCATGCAGTTATTACAGCATCTGGTTAAATTCCTGTTGCATTAGCTGCATCCTTGGTCTGGAAACATGGGATTTAAATCTCTAGCATTATGGGAAGCTTTAATCACATGTTTATTTACTGTTTGTGGTCTAGGAAATGTCATTGCTTCATATAGCTAAGCAGTACAGAATGTAATCTAAGGATTAAGAAAAGGCAAATCTTCCTATCTATTTGACCTTGAAAATCTGATTGGATTTCCTGTGTGATCTGGCAGGATTTTTCCCTAATTATCTAAAGCTTGATGTATGTGAATGATATTGCATGAACTGTGCAGATATGAATAAAATTCTAATGCTTAGCTATATTTCATATTTCTCTAGGATTTGAGTGTAAATGAATGGAAATTTGTACAGCTATGGCAGTGGGATGTGGCTGTTAGAAAAGTAATTTGACTTTAAAACCAGTGGCGAAAATTTTGATCCATTTTGCTGAGAGTTGTCTTGCAGCCTCTTATGTGTTTCAGTAGCTTCTTCAAGCAAGTAGAAAGTTGTTTAAACAGCACAAGTATAAGAATAAAGAAGTGCTTTTTCTTAAATTGGTCAATAGAAAGTGTGTAGACACATGGACTAGGAAAACTGATTTTTAGAAGTAATGACTGGATTCCTTTTCATATTGACTTCAGCTTCTTCAGGTTCAGTTTTTACCAGAGAAAGAAGGGAATAGTCTTTCAAAAACTTTTTAATTTTTTATTAACTAAATCAAAATACTCATAAATTATGAGTGTATTTACATTAATCACAGTGTGAAAATGAAGTCCGTCAAATATTGAATCAAAAGAACTTCTTTAAGCTAAAATATTTCAGAATTACAAACAGAAGTGTATTGATCTCCTAAGGAATTTATGCACCTGTCTAAGCTGAAGAAGGTTGCTGTGATAGAACTCTGTACTTGACTCTTGAAATACATGTTAACCTTAAGTACTTCTGAGATGTCTGAATGCTCCTGAAACAACTCACCTGTAGGTGTAATATTTCTTGGCAATTTCTGAGAAGGTCCTTAAAGCACTGATTGATAAACTTGTGGGTTTCATTTTCCCGTGGGCAAGGGCATTGCAGTGTATGCCATGTTGTGCATTTGGGGACAGAGTCATACAGCTCACCAAGACAAAGCAAGTTTTTACCTTTTCCAGTTCATAAAAAATATGGTGGCCTTTGATAACAAACTTTTATTTGGGAAATTTAGATTCTTCAAGAAAAAGTCCTGCACTGTAACAGTTGTTATAATGACTGAAAGCTTATAAAGGTCTTGTATCAGCCTAGTATCAGTTGAACTAACAGGAGGTTTTGGTGCACTGATCTGTCATAAAAAATGTGCAGCAGAGTGCATTAATTGAATTTTTAATATTGAATTGAGTGGATTCAAAATGTGCTTTTCTGATTTTGGACAAGTCCTAGTCCTAACATTTAAAGGCAATACTAAATTAAGTCATCAAATTTTGTTCTAATTGCATTTGATTCAGTCATAACAAATGGATGTATTCTTATTATTTTTACTATTTGGTATTTCTTTGTAAAATATTGCAAAAGGAACAGCATACTTTGGTCAGTTCTTAGCTTTTATAGTAATAGTATATACCAACAGCAGCCTTAGAAATTAGTGTTGGGTTTTTACATATAAAACATAAAAACCTCTTAAGTATCTAATCTTGTTTTTCAAGAGAAATCAAAGTTTTATCACTACTGCCCTTGTTATATCAGGAAAGAGGGGTGCTGGACATAGTTTATTTGTATTTGAATGCTGTGATAGTGCTATGCTTTTGTCTGAGTGTGATACTTGGAAAGTTTGACTTCTAAATAATACCAGTCACCTACTTTCTGAGTGGGAACATTACACCTTATAAAATTTTAACTCCCGAACTTAATCTCACCTGGAAATGAGTTCCAAGTTAAACAGATGTAACTTTACATCTGTTAAATTGCCCATAATTCTCTGGTATATAAAGTGGCAACTCTAAAGAACATGTGAATTTCATTTTTGCCTGGATTTGGCTGCTCAAATGTTCTTCGGTTATTAACCTGTGGGTTAAGGATGTTGGACTTGTTTTTTCAAAGCATGCTGAAACAAAGAACATTTCTGGAGCAAGGTTGCTTTGTTAGGGCTCCTCCAGAATTTTGACATTGCTAGAATCCATATAAATCAAAAAATTTGGGGGGACTTGACAAGATGTTAAAGTATAGCTGGGGAAGGCTTTTCTTTCAAGAAGCCATCAGAGAGTCTGAGGCTAGTTTGGCTTGCTTAATTCTTCAGTCACTGAGCACTAACGTAGATTAATTGTATTTATTTCCTGTGCTGTGCTAGTGAGGTGAAAACTTGAATGCAAGACTGGAGTTTGTTATAGGGAAAGATGTTGGCATCTTCATTTCTGTAGTATTAAATGGGAATGGACTGGCTGGTTTTCATTGAATATAACTTTAAACTAGCTTCATTTTTTAAAAATGTACTAAAGGATGCTTCCTCCTATATTTTTGATCAGTTTCTTGGCATTGAAGTTTTTGTTAGTCTCCTCTTGGCATGAGGTCACATTCCCACTATACCAACTTCAAGGTCTTGATAAATGTCCTTAAATTCTGCTGGCCGAGTAGAAGGGTGCTTCTTGTTATGAAAAACTATCAAGATATAAAGGTGAATGTGGAGGACAAATAGATTCCCATAGAAGAACTTTTGTGGCTCTTTTGCAATTGATTGGGTTTTCGGATGTGCTAATATATTTAATGCTGCAACCCCAGTGTGCTGGACCCAATCCAGCAAATACCTCAAGCAGTGCCTCACTTCTAGGCTCTTTGTATGCTCCTCCTGATTTCTCACTAATGAAATGAAATCTGCAATTTTTCATTAGCACACTGGAGAGTCAATATTTGGAGAGACTTATAATCAAGAGTCAGTTTTTTATGTATATCTGGAATGAACAGAGACATGCAGCCTCGTTTGAACTTCTAAATCCCATTCCTAATAATATCATTGTTGGTATAACGCTAATCTCAGATTTTTGGGTATCATCTATGTCCCTCAATTACATTCCTGAAATTCTGAAAGATTAACTTGACTTTGCTCCTAAATGCACTGTAGACAGCCACCATTAAAACTGCATACTTTGTTTATAGAAGAGGCATAATATTGTTGAGTATTATGCTTTATGTTTTGGAATTTAAACATGCACAAAGGTATCTGAGAATAGTTTTTACAGCTTCAGTTGTATAAAAATGGTATCCAAAGTGTAAAGTTAAAAGCTAGTATAATGTTTGCTATTCTATTCAAGATGCAAATATAAATATAAGAAAAGCCTAAACCAAAACATGCTTTACTCTGTTGACTTTTTGTAGCCAATTATATGTATTAATTACACAAAATGCTATATGTATTGTGCCGTACAGTATTAGTTTTGAGATTTATTTATGCTGACTGTGAAGGTTTTCAGCATTCAGATTGTTGTATGAAACTAATAAATAACTTCTTTTTTAACAGAAATTGAAAAATTCCAAAAAGGGGAAGGAAAGGAAGAAGAAAAGTATATTGATGTAGTCATCAATAAGAATATGAAGTTGGGACAAAAAGTTCTAATTCCAGTAAAACAATTCCCTAAGGTAAGCCCAATTTTCATACTTGATAAATTGAAGTGCATGTAAAAGGCATTTCACTAGTATCTTAACTAGTTTTTTTTTTTAACTGTAACATTTTAAAAATATTAATCACTACTGTTGCTGTTCTGTAATCTTTTCTGTAAGGGTGCTAAGGTAGAAATAGTTCTTGTTGGAATAAATGTGCAGGGAGTTTGTGCTGGTCACACAAAATAGTGTGTTGAGGGCAAATAAATGAATCATATTTTCAGGACAGAAGGATCTTTCTCGTCAGAATATCAGAAGGAAAAATAATATTGAAGTTGACTTTGATGCTGAGCTTTGAAACTTCCTTATTGTAGCTTAAAATGCACCATTAAGGAAGTAATTGTGTAAATTTTCTTCTCATCCTCTTAAGTTTCAGCCATTGTTAGTCTTGAATGAGTTATATCTACGCTACTAAATTATGCAGTCTGTTCTGGAGGGGTAGGGACTGTTTTGTTAATATCTTTGACCACCATGAATTCTTAACACTTCTTTACTGCCAAGTATTATCCTGCACTAAAATATTGCTGCCTGGAAGCATTTATTCAACATGCAGTAGGCTGTGGAACTTTATTATTTTGGTCCCATTTAAAATTCTAAGGTTAATGTTATGACAATCAGATTAGCATTTTTTCATTTGTTTGAAATTGCTTTTTCTTCCTGTTAGAAATTTCAAGACTCTGCTCATGGAGGAAAAATTCCTTCATTACTTCTTCCATATGTTTAGGAAGACCTTTTCTAATTATTTTTTTCCACACAGTATGAGTTTTGGTTTTTTGGTTTTTTGTTGGTTTTTTTTCTCCTCTCACAGTCCTATGCTGAGTAACTTGCAGGGATTGCTTTGCTGCTGTTGAAAGTTTCATGAAATACTGCTATAGTGAGTGAAAGAGTGCATATCATGTGGGCACCTCTTTGGAACTCTGGCTAAAGTTATCTCTGTGACTAAGTAGAGCTATATACAAACATACAGAAGCATAAAGATGGGAAGGTAAAAGATAGGGACAGCTCACTGCATGGTCAGTGTTTGTAAACAAGCTATTTTTCTTACAAATGTTAAGATGTAGACACTTGAGCTCAAAGGGAAGAAAGGCAGAATGGCTATTAAAAAGGGAAACACTGTTTTCTGAGAGATACTTCTGCTCCTTTAGTGTCAACTTTCTTTACAGAACTAAACACTGCCATCGTTTAGGATGGGTAGTAGGAAAACCCTTGCCATCTTTCAAATGGGTAGATATGCTCTGCTGCATGATCAGTAGTTCTGGCCCATAGAGACAGTCTGACTGTCTGAGCTGGAATAAAGCCTGCTATGTGTCATGGAGTGAAACGTGATTTTATATCTAGGCAGAGCTTTGTAATTCTGTATGTCTGTTTAGAGCACCAGGATACAGCAGCACAGAGTACAACTGCTGTGCAGAATAGACGTGCCATGTGAGTTCCTGTGTCTCCACTAGGACTACTTACTTCACAGAAAGCAGAGTACTGGTATCTCTACTTATACAAATCTCCTTTCTTGCAGAGTGAATAAAATCCCAGGTATTTTGTATTTAAGAATATTTTACCCCAATAAAAAGGGGCTCAAATTTTCTTAGAAATTTCCATTTTATTACATAAAAATGGAAATTTATGTTAAAGGTTGCTTATTAAAGATTTGGTATAGTCAAAAGAAACTAAAATTTCGCATTGTATAGTAGTCTGGGGAGCGAGTTTCATTTCAGAATTATGACGAGCATTCTTGGTATTCTCTGGAAACCACAAGCAGTCACTGCAATTTGCTATCCCTTGTTTACTAGAACTGGGCTTGTTTTGTGTAGGATCTAATAAATTATGATGCTTTGAATGAAGTCACATAGCTTTAATATGGCCTACTAAGAACCTTATCCTGGTGTAAGGTAGTCTGCAGTGACATGAGTTTGTAATGTCTGTACACAGAGGAACAAAGTGTTTGTGTTCTAATTTTTCTCTAAATGCTAATCCTATTAATATTTTGTTTTGAGTGGAAGGCTTAGAAGTTAAACATGCTTTGTCAAGACTTTTGGGGTAGATATGGGTTTGCTCCAGTCATCCTGGTTCCACTGAGCTCTGTGTCGAGGACATGTGTTGTATATTTGGCCATGTTGCTTGATTGGTGACAACCAGCATGGCTTCACTAGGGGCAAGATATGCCTGACAAAACTGGTGGCTTCCCACAATGGGGTTACAGTGTTGGTGGGTAAGGGAAGAGCAACTGACATCTACCTGGACTTCTGCAAAGCATTTGGCACAGTCTCATATGGTGCTTCTCTCTCTCAACTGGAGAGACATGAATGGACCATTGATGGATGGAACACTTGGTGCAGAAGGAATTGGCTGGGTGGTCACACTGAGAGCTGTGGTGTCCTAGTGGAGAGCAGTGATGAGTGGTGTTCCTTGGGGGTTGCTACTGGGATCACTGCTATTTAACATCTTTGTTGGTGACATGGACAGTGGGATTGAGTGCACCCTTGGCCAGTTCCTTGAGGACACCAAACTGTGTGCTGCCGTTGACACACTGGTGGAAAGGGATGGCATGCAATGGGACCTGGACTGGTTTGAGATGTGGGCCTGTGAGAACCTCATGAAGTTAAGCAAGGCCAAGTGCAAGGTCCTCCATGTGGGTTGGGGCAGTTCCAAGCACAAATAGACTGGGAAGAGAATGGATCAAGAGCAGCCCTGGGATTTGCTTGGGGTGTTGGTTAACAGGAAGCTCACCATGAGCTGGCAGTGTGCTCTTGCAGCCCAGAAAGCCAAATGGGTCCTGGGCTGCATCAAAAGGACTGTGGGCAGCAGGTTGAAGGGGGTGATTCTGCCCCTCTGCTCCACTCCTGTGGAACACCACCTGGTGTACTGCATCCAGCTCTATGGTCCCCAACGTAAGGACATGGACCTGTTGGAATGAGTCTATAGAGGCCATGAAGATGACAGGGCTGGAGCACCTCTGCTATGAAGACAGGATGAGAGAGACAGAGAAAAGAAGGCTCCAGGGAGACCTTATAGCACCTTCCAGTACCTAAATGGGTGTTTACTAGAGAGTTGGAGAGGGACTTTTGACAAGGGTGTGTAGTGATTGCTCAAGTGGGCTTGGCTTTAAATTGAAAGAGGAGAGATTTATATCAGACAGGAGGAAGAAACTCTTCAGAAATCAGTGAGATACCTGGCACAAGTTGCCCAGAAAAGTTATGGCTGCTCCATCCCTGGAAGTTTTCAAGGCCAGATTGTATGGGGCTTTGAGCAACCTGGTCTAGTGGATGGTGTCCCTGCCCCATGATAAGGAGGTTGGTGTAGATGATCTTCTTTAAGGTCTTTTTCACCCTGTACCTTTGTGTTTCTTTTCTGTGGAACTTATCAGAAGGTATTGTGGTGCTCATGAAAACCTGAAATGGCCATTCATGTAAATGTTTTATGCCTCTGTGTTGATGTTCTCTGTGCATGTGTGCAGTTTCCTGGACCATTTTGTCTATGATGGGTGTTGGTATTGGTGTGCATGTGTTGTTGGTAGACGGTAACAAGGGCTAGTTCTTTAGAAAAATGATTAAGATTTGTTTCTCAATTTCGAGCCATTTTCCTTCCTACTGACCAGTATTGGTGACTAATGCTTCAGAAGAATGAATTTTAAGACTTAAATATGGATGAAGTCTGTCTGGAAAGATCTTTTGCATGTTGATATAGAATTTAGAGTTCTAGCAAGCTGGCATACTTGCCTGCATTGCACACTAATGCTGTTACCTATTGTGCAAGATCCTGAACAAAGCTATCCCTCCATTTTTTTTTTTTTCAGGAGATGTAGTCTTTATGGTGTTAGTGACCTGAGAATCTGCTGTTGGAAGCTTACCAAATCATTACAGTAATTGATGAAGCTTGCAAACGAGCATTGGTTTACCAGTTTGGGTTTAATCTGAGTAACTTGGGTATGCAGGAAGTGGTGAGAAAAACTAAGTTTATTTTGACTTCATTAACAGACCAATCCTTCCCTAGACAAATGATACTGCTTTTAAACTGCATCAGAAATCACCCAGATTTTTTTAAATTTTTTGAGTCGTTAACAGGGTTAAATATCTGAAAATGAGAATAACAAATGTAAGTGTATTTGCCAGCAGAAACTGTTTGTTTATATTTCCCAGGAAAGATGCTCCTTCTGTTTAGGTGTATTGATATTTTATTAATCCTGTCTTAATTTTTTTATTATAAATGAGATCTGTGGACCAAGGCAGGCCTTCAGTGCCCTTTCCCCATTTAGGCAGCTTCCTAGACCTATCGTGTATTTAATTGTCCTTTCCCTCTTTAAAGCTTTTCTCTGACTCCTTGAATAAATCATAATAGTCTCAACATAGGTCAGGCAGCCCAGGCTCTGATCTGATCAGCCTGGCATGGTAATGCTTGCTCACATTACCTGTCCTGTCAGATTCTCATGAGATCATAGCTGGGTCTTGTGCAATTACCTCTGACAGCCCCAGAAGGTGACAGGTTAACTGCAGCAGAAAGTTATTCAACTGAAGTACAGAGCAGCACTTCCTGTTGGAGAGGAATCTGGTAGACCTCACATGAAAAAGTATATACTGCACTTTTTGGGGCGTATTTGCTTACCCTGAAAAAACTTACTGATTTTATGCAGTCTTACAATTTTTCAGTTTGGTCCAGCTCTACAGATTCCTCCAAGAGATCGGAATTGCTGTAATGTAGAAATTAATCTGAGGTATTTAGGTGAGACTTGAATAAGCTTTGATAATGCTGTCTGCAGTCCTTTTGTAACTGGGACATGTTCTACAAGCAAGGATTAGAGACGTAAGGGCTTTTATGCAACCTTGTAGGAAAAGGGCCAACTCTGAGACAGTATTCAGTTCTAAATCAAGTTGCCTGTAGATAGGGGTCTATGTGGATGTTGACTGTCTAAACTGCAGTTAGTGGAATGAGATCTTGTCATCTTAGGACATTGAGGTCAGGGTGACTTAGACCTTGCTGTTTGATCATCTGAATACCTCGACTGACTTCAGTTCTTGTGTGAAAATGTGACCTTTAAACCTGTGTTTTGGTTGCATTTCATGTTCAAATCATCTTCAAATTTGCACAGACTTAAAGGTAGAAAAAGTGAGCTGGCCACTCAAGGAAGGTCATGATGTGAGTGTCTTAGTGAAGGGACTCTCTGGATCTATCCTAACACTGCTGTGAAATACCAGAACATGTGAAAAGTGTGTCAGAACTTCAATACATACAAGAGAGGCAGGAGGGTGTTACCCCCTTCCCATACATTTAATGAATATGTATTATGAAGTAGTTTAGTGTCAGAAATCTGACCTTTTTTTGACAGTTTTCTGAACTTGGGTGTTTTGAATTAAGAGGAAAAAATAGCTTCAATTGATGATAAATGGAATGAGGATGGTTTTCCATGAGATGGATCAAAATTATGGGAACAATTATTTCCATTTTGAGAGGTTACCATTTTAAAAATTGCTCATAGATCTACACTTTAATACTGGGTAAATCTCAGAAGTCAGGAAGAAATTGTCTGTGTTGTTCCCTGAAGTGATACTTTAAGTATATTTTCACAAAAGTTATTGAGTTGTGGAACTCCTGTCCATCTAAGCCTTTTAGCTCAACTTTTAAAGTGAAAAAGTCTGTTTTAAAATGTCAGTGTCATATACAATACATCTGCAGTTGTTACATAAAGTCATGGAGAGATTAATATTTCAATCACATGACTAGTTAGAAAGCACTTTTTAATAGTAGATTAGTTCTAAGGATTTCTTAGTAGAAATGAGAAAATGTGGTTGCATAACCAGAAATGATGTGGAAGGACAAGCATCAATTGTAATACCAGGGATAGCTTTTGAGCAACTTTACAGTAATTCACCAAGCCTTCTGTTGTGAATAAATGTTTAAAGAGCTATTATTATGTTATGTGAAGGAGAGTAGTTTGTGGTATAATGTAGATGCTTGAAATATTTACCTTTCTACTGACATCTTTTCTTTTTGAGATGAATAGGAAAAACCTTGAGGTTTTCCTTGTTTCAGGTCATTGTAAGGGAAAATGCTCTAAATCTTAAATTAACTTTTTATTTTTTTTTCTAGTGACCCTGTCACAGAGGAGCTATTGCAGAAAACTAATATGCCAAGAAAGCTTTCTATGGCCTTAATGACAATGGAATTGTTAGAGCTTTGCAGGAAAGCATTTGGTCAAGCATTTATACTTTTACTAAGTATTTTAAGCTGGATGAACCATTCTTAGCAGACTTGCCTTGGTGGGGATAAACAAAGATTACTTTTCTATTATATCCCTTTTTCTGTAATATATACATTTTAAAATGGTGTAGCAGTGGTATTAATTCCTTTTTTGCTCCCTGAAATTCATATAGTAGTTCAAATGGTTATGAAGAGAATATCTCACCTATATGTTCTTTCTAACAGTATTTCTCCAGAAATGTTTTCACGGAGTAGTTTCAAGCAGTGATTTGGTAAAGAAACAAATCTCTAGATAACTGTTCAAGTCATGTTTTGATTCAGTGATTCTGAAGAAGTGGGTGCTAAACAGTTATGTCCATAATCCCCATTGTATGATATCTGCAAAGATGCATCTTAAAATGTGAATTTATGAATATCTAAGGACATAATTTTCAAGCAAAAACCTGGTTATTAATTTTTTCCTGTTTCTCTTGGGGAAGGTCTTTTGATTAAAAATGTATTCTAAATTGGAGAATTTTTTTAGTTATACAACACTTAAAGTAATTTGCAAAAGGGAAATAAATACATGCTTTTGGTATAGTTAACCAATACTTGTGGGCTACTGGGCACTATGGTGCAGAGATACAACCCCATGTCTCTGGGGTTTGAGAAGGAGCTGTTACACTGTGTGGTCTTTCTTCTCCCACAGAGTAAACCAGAAGTGTCAGTATAGGACGATGTGCTTTCAGTGATCACAGATTTTAGAAATAGGACATCCTTTAAATCTTGCATCCTTTTGCTCGAACTCATCTAGTGATACTCTGTATTGACATAGTGGTACAGAGGTACCATTTATCAATAGTGGAGTATTATTTGGTTTGAAATGTAGTTGAGGTGGTAATTTTTCCCATTTTATCCTATTGTGCCCTCCCAGGTCTGTTAATCTGCGTTTTGATACAGGTTTTGCAAAGATGCCTGAAGCTCTGCTGTAATTTTGCTTGAGTTATGGTTTTTGCGGTATCCTTTAGACCTAGTCTAGAAGCAACTTTGAGTTGGGACTTTATCTCCTCTTTTATATGCCCTCATCCACAATATTCTGATACTTATCTAATACATAATAAGCTGTTTAATACAGTGACAATCCTTGATTTAACACAGGTGATCTGGTGTAGAGTAACATTCATGGTTGGACTGCTTTCATACCATGTTAAACTGAAGCTAGTGAGCTCGAGGACAATTTTGGCTGTTTGCAGCAGCTTGGAGGTGATTGTGCTGTACTTGAGAAGCGTTAGTAAAGAGAGGAGCCTGTCATGCCTGATTCTGAGCCAGAACTACTGACTGAATCTGACTTGAACAGAATGTGACTGATCTGACTTGATCAGAGTTTCTCCTTACTACCCAGTGCATCTAATTCAGAGATAGTTTATAAGCTTGAGTTCAATACTAGACCTGACTTTGTTCTTTGTTCTTGTGCTCTTGGGGCAAATAAATCCTAAATGTGGAGCATGGGAAGCACCTGTGAAACTGAACCTGGATCTGCCAGGTTTATTTGCACTTGTTTCACCGGTAGATAGGCTGGGTTTGCTAATTTTGTTATTAAAACTTATCTTTGTGTGGTGGTTTTATACCTTTAGGTTTGAATCCTTCTACTCCTTGATTGCTGGGGATAAAGCAGTGTATAAATAATGACAGCAACTTAGTGAAAGATATTTTTTGAGTGTTTCTATATGTATGAAATGTTTCAAAATGAAGCTTTGATCAGATGTTTCCAGTTTGATGTAAAAGGGAGATAAACCAATAGTTTGATCAAAATGCAGTATCTGTTCAAAGTAAATCTGTTTTCTTCTGAAAGGATTCATTAAATATCATAAATGGGTTTTATTTATGGAATGATTAACTGAAATGTTCCGAAGCTTTTTAGCTTTATGTGGGAGCAAAACCACTTTGTGACTGCATTGTAAGCCATTTTTTTTACTAACCTTTAATGTCTGTGATTTTAAGTTAAACCTAGAGGTACCGTGCTTTCAAATGAGCAGAATTTCAGACTTGCAACACAAGTTTCTTATGCTTCAGACTTGTCAGATCTAATGTTTAAAGCATTGGTGCACAGGAAAGAAAAGAATAGTACTGTGAATTTTAGGATATATTTTCATGCTCATTAAATGTCTAGAACATGTCATCTGTGCAGCTCCTTGTATAGCTGCAGTAATGTCTGGCCTTAGCACTGGAGTTTTTATGGGTTTGATAAGTGACAACTGTTGGAAGGATTAAAGTTTTAGATTTCCACAACATTAAACTATTTGACTTTAAAATAACTAATACAGCTGGAATAAAGAATGTTTGTTTTTCTTCCAAATAACTTACAAGGCTATTTTAAAGTAAACATAAGTAATCTTAAATAATGCTTGAAAAACCGAGGTGGTGTTCCACTACATGAAAGCTTTCATGTGAGCTTAACTCAGCTTCCTTTAATTTAAGGAAACTGTTGACAAGGAGTTACTGACTTCTGGATGTTCAAACTTGTTACAAATAGTTTGAATTCATTTGTTTTCCTTAGTCATACCTTCAGAAATAATAAAATCAGAAGTCCAGTTGGAAGGGAACCTGTAGAAAATATCTGAGCCAACCTTCTGTTGAAATAATGATTGTAAGTTAGATTACACAGGACTTCATCAGTGGCCCTGAGTCCTCAATATCCTCAGTAAGGGAGATTTCTGCTCTTCTCTTGGGTCATCTTTCTGATGAATATTTTTCTTGACTATATCTTAGAACCTACATGAAAAAAGAGAATATATCTAATAAAAAAGAAAATCAAAGAAATTACCTGAGAATTTCTTTGTGACCTGATAATTTCAGAAGACTGGTTCATGCAAGGCTTTAAATTTAGTGGGTTCTGGAGACTGTAATCATCCATAAGCCATTTGCTCAGTTGTATCTCATTTCTACCTCATGTCCACATGGGGAATTGAGCTTGCAATGGCTAAGGGGATTAAAATGTTTTCATATTTAGTTGACTTTTAATGGTTACTTTCCTTTTTTTTTTGGTCTAAATCTGCAGAAATTAATTGGAGATGGAGACTTTCTGCATTGTAGGGTGAATACAGCTGGGCCTTTTTCCATCCGCAGGTCCAGTGTAACAATAATGGATCTGGGGCTGCTGCTGCCCAGAGGTCTTCTCAAGTCTTTTCAAATTACTCAAAGTAGTCCATCCTGGCTCTTTAATGACACAGTAGTAGAGTGCATGTATAGTTATACTGTCTTCTTACTATGATTGTCACATGAGTTGTAGGGTACCTCAGCTTTCTAATCCATTGTTATGTTTCCCATCATTGTTAATCATGGGATAAAACCTTCTGTGATCTTCCTTTTCTGGTTAACGTCTCTGTTATTCTTTGTGTTCCTTGCCATCCTATTGATATCTGGTGGAGCCACTGACATTCCAGTGACTGTACTACATGATTGTACTTACAGTCTTTTGATTTATGATCTAATTGTTGTTTGCACCTAGGACCAAAAGTTGTTCCAGCAAAATATTCCATTTTGTTAGTAATTTATGTCTAAAGATTTAATGAACTTAATGTTTGGTTTTCTTTGTTTTCTTATAGTTCAACTTTGTGGGAAAACTTTTGGGCCCCCGTGGTAATTCTCTAAAGCGTTTACAGGAAGAAACACTGACAAAAATGTCTATTTTGGGAAAAGGCTCTATGAGGGACAAGACAAAGGTAAGATCCAAGTATGTCAGTGGAATTTTGTAATGTATCTTAAATTTCTGAGGAGGGGAACAAACGCTCTAAAATTGGCACAAATAAGAAGTGTAGGAGATCCTAGAACTGTTTACGTGTAGATGGGACCTGTTTTTTGAGTCTGTTCTCGCTGAGCATTTTAAAGCTACCACAAGTTGTATTTAGGTCCCCCCAGGCTGTGGTCCTTGAGGATGTAGGTGGGGCATTACCAGTTGCATGTTTTAGTTTGGTCTCGAGCAGCTGATAATTAGCAATGCCCAAGTGAACATGGCAGTGTTCTCACTTTGGAGGGAACCTGATTTCTAGCAAACATTTTCACATAAAATAACACTTTAAATTTAGTAACATTAAATAACATTACTAAATAAAAATAAAACAACTGATGGAAGCAGCTAAAATACAACTGGAAAAATTCACAGCTCTGGGAATGACTTATGCACATTAAGTAGTTGACAGCTTGGAACTGTTTCTATGGGAAGTACTTGGTTATAGTGGGTGTATCCATTGCAAGAGCCAAACTAGACAGCAAAAGGGAAACCTTTAGCTTGTAGGTGTTTGTAGTAATTGTTTTTACTCTTAACTGACATAAATCTCTGGCTAAATTTGTGGCAGGTAAGTGTTTGAGGAGACTGAGGAGATGACACGTCTACTAAGCTGCATTGTTTAGTTTGAACATCCCTAATGATACAAGTAAAAACACTGAACATACTTCTTGCCTCCAGCATATCCAAGTCCAACCTTTGAACATCACCATGCCAACTAAACCATAGCACCAAGGGTTGTGTCCAATCACTTCTTGAACCCTTCCAGGGATGATGATTCCGCCACCTCCCTGGTTAGCACATTCCAATGCTTAACCACCCTTCCAGTTCAATCAGAAAAGAATATGAGCTAAACTTGCTGTAAGGATGACAGATGAAGTATTCAGATTCTGGTTTAAGTGACACTTTGTCAACTTTCTCACTCCTTGCGGACGATGCCAAACTGACATTGTTCTGTTACTGCATTACATATTTTTATATGAAAATATGATATCATGTGGAGTAGAAAAGTCTGAGTGTTTTTTCATGGTTCTATGGTATAAAGAAGCTTTCTTTTGAATAAAAGCAGAAGCTCAGATGGAAAAGTTCAGATCCTAATTTGGACCTCAGAATCCTGTAGAAGAGTCTTAAAGGTTTCTATCATTTGAGTATCATTTGAGCTTCTCTTGTTTCTATAGGTAATTAAGAAATTGTCTGAGTTTTTATTTGACTTTCTCTTGATTGTGATGCTAGCTAAAACTGCTTAAGTAATTTTTTTCAAATTAAATGGCTAATAAAGGTGCTGGGTCAGACCTTCATATATTTCTAAATACATATTAGTATAACTACTACATTACCAATTTTAAATGAATAGTGATTATTACCTCTCTCCTGAGGAAAGGTGACAGTGCACTTCATGAACTTCTCTAAGCTATATTTTTAAGTACTACTTTTTTGTTAATTTTTTTTTTGCTGAACTTTTAAGGAAACCTCAGAGGTTTGTGGAAGAAAGAAAACTGAGGTGAAATGTTGAGAAAATGCATCAAAGATCACTATTACCTTTTGCAAGTCATCTAGAAAAAATTATTAGATACAGATAAGCCAGTCTGACTTAAAATTCATTTAGGGCAACAGTGTTTCTCTAGTTCTTGCTTGTAATGGCCTTTTTAGAATGTCCAATGCCCTTCCTAATGAGATTTTTTTAAAGAGCACATTCAGGCAAGTTTTCTTATTTTGTCATAGTCCTGTAACTATGTTCTAGAATCAGGCTTAGTGTTTCTCTTTTTGTCTCTTTTGCCAACATCTGGAGGACCATTTAATATATCTATTTATGATATGCAATATCCAAATTCAGTAATTCTTGTCTTCTGTGCTGTCACCTCATCATTAACTTTTCACTAGTCAGTGCTGAGATACCTGTTTGGCACCACAGACTTTCATATGTGTTTAGGAAAGTGAAAAACTCTGACTCATTTCTGAATTTCTTTATTCCATTACAAGATTTCTCTTACGTTGTAACTATGCGGGAACAACTTAAAGCCCTATGGCCCCAGTGGGTTATTCAAGTGTTTCAAGTAGCTGAAGACTGATGTAGGCCTTTCCATAACTTGAGTATTCTGAATGGCTTATAAAATTTGACAGAAGCCAAGTTTAAGGTAATGTTAAAAATAGACACCAGGCAGTACCTACAGAAATTTAAAACCTAAATCAAAAGCAGTGTAGGGAAGATAAAGGACAGTACAGCATATTTTGATAAATGCTGCTATTCAGCTTCTGGTTCTTGATGGCTTGACAACTAGGGTGAAAAGCAAGAGAGCCTATAGGTACAGTAAAATAGTGATAGTACTCTGCTTTGTTCTGGATCCTGGAAATATATCAAGAAATACAGGAGCACAGGGTACAAAGCAAATAGGGTAAGCTTTCTATGGGGTAAGCTTCCCCATAGGGCTCCCAGCTGCAGTGCTGCAGGGATGTGTCTGTACTGAAACTTGAAAGTAAATCAGGTTTAGCTCTCTGTGATAAATTTGGTGCAAGAAAATGGAGATTTAAAGGACAGATTTTAAAGAGAGAAGTAATAATCTTGTTGTCTTTTATCTCCCTTCTTCCTTATCTGGTTCCCTTCCATCCTTTCAGCAGCTTTCAAATACTCATGGCAGTAGAATTAAAATAATGTCTGTTTTGGCCAGCCAAACAGCATCCATGTGCAGCTGGCAGACCAAGCCAATGCATGTACTGTGAGGTAATGAAAGACAGAGGATTTTGTGGGAGCTAAAAATGCTGTCAGAGGGAGATATTGGAATGAGAACAAGTTGTGGCTTTTGTGTTCATCATCATGGGAAATGAAAAAAACCTGAAATGCTTAATGTGTGCCCAAGTTTGGGAGATGTAGGCCAGTGAGTGAGCTTGTCCTCATTTGTGTGCTGTTAAGAGCTGTGGACAGTAGCGTGCTCATAGAATTACAGGATATCCTGAGTTAAAAGGAACAGAGATCATTGAAATCCAACTTCTGGCCTTGCAAGTAATGGAGGAAGTAATGGAAGTGTCACCAAGTCATGTTACAGAACTAAAACAAAATACAATAATCAAGGCAAACTTTGCAAACAGGAAAAAAAAGGGATAAATTACTTTAAAAACTTGCTTATAGGCATGATCTTGGAAAAACCTGCACTATAATTTCTTATGTTTTGTTCAAATTGCTGACTTAAATGTTTTTTTTAACCAGGTGCTGCACAGGAAATTGTAACTTTTCTATTGCTTATTGCTGTTACCAGGCAAGTTGATTGATAAACACTGAAAGGAATTTTGTTAGCACATTGTTTTCTGCACAAATCGTGCAGTGATTTTTTTCCCCATTAGCGAAAAGGAACAGGGAATGCTTGATGCTGGTATATGCTAAAAAAAAAAAAAAAAGGATATATGGGGAACTCAGCTGATGAAAACATCTAGCTTCCAGTGCTAGTGATGGCTTGCATGTTTTGAGAGAAACAGTTCTTATCAAAATTAAATATTTGAGCTGTGATGTTTATATTAAGTTCTTGTTTTTAAGATCTGTTGCTTGTATTGGCAAAATAATGGTCTTGCTGATAGTCTAACCCTCATGAGTGACCTCTTAATATTCTTGCTGTGGGTGCTCTAACAGCAAACTAGACTCTTTTTCAAACATCCTCATAGTTAAGCATGAATCATGATGACAAAAGCATTACTTATGAGAAGCAGAAATGGATTGTCACATATAAACCTCAACCCATAATTAAGAGATGTGCAAGGGAAGAGATTTCAACTATCACTGCAACTATAATTTTAGCAGTGTAGAGGGTGAAGTGCTTACCTGGTACTTGCTAAATACAGTAAGATGCAGAGGATCTTTATTTTTTTAGATGGCAGAACTGCTAAGCATTTGATATAATGCTACCTGGTACGGCAATGAAATTATTTCTAATGGTGATTTCATCTTGTGAACCTGTCAGATACAGAGGGGCAGCCCATCAGAGACTAGCATATTATGTCCTTTAGGTCTGTGAACATTTTACATGTGAATGTATTTGAGAACTGTGCTCTGCTTCACTGCATTGAACTCAGAGCTTCTCAGTCATTGAAGCGGGGTGGGTGAAGCAGGATAAAAGAAATAAGCTCTCTTCTGAAATAGCTAGTGAACTCTTTTTGCTTGTCTCATATGCTGTTGGTTTTATGTCCAAGAAGCACAGTTCTGTGCACTCATGGGATAGAAACTTCAGTGGGAACAGAAAATAAGTATCAAAGCAGTGTAGTAATACCAAGATTGAAATAATATTGGTAAAAAAATCTTGCTCTTGTGGAATATTAGATGAAACTTGTTTCTGGAGACTTTTGAGAAAAGACGCTTCAGGTCCACTTATGTCTTTTCAGTGTCTTCTATGTGAAATTGATGCACTTGGGAGTACTCCTGGAAACGTTCTCCCTTGTGCTGCAGTTTCTGTATGTGAGCAAAAGCTATTTGGGTCTTATTTCATATTACTGTTTCAGTTGTAGACATCTGCATGTGAGTGAGTAGGGTCTGCAAATGCCTCTGGACCAACTTTATTACTTGCATTACAATGTCTAAAACAAGGTGTAAATACAACTTTTTTCTTGTATCCTAGGAGGAAGAGTTGAGAAAAAGTGGAGAGGCAAAGTATTTCCACCTAAATGACGACCTGCATGTTTTAATTGAAGTATTTGCTCCACCTGCAGAAGCATATGCCAGAATGGGACATGCATTGGAAGAAATCAAGAAGTTCCTCATTCCTGTTAGTATTTTATTTTTTGAGAATTCTGGTAGTCTTAAGTGAGAAATGTTATCTCTAAAATGGAGCAAGCCGTTCTAGCAGAAGCTGGCAGGAAGTTGGAGCTGATGATCATTAAAGTCTCTTCCAACCCGAACTGTTCTGTAACCAGTGCACAATATTGATCAGGTCATGTTGCTTAATTTCCTTCATTTGTGAAAGAAAGGGTGATGTTTATGTATACTTTTATTTTGATGTGGACAGTTACTGGGTAAATCTGTAACTGTCACACACTCATCTCATGATATGACCTTTAGTAAAAGAGCAAATCCTTCTTGCTTAACTCATCATGCACAAACTATCTAATTCTAAAAATAATGGTAAAAATCTGTAAGATGTATGACTTTTCTGGTTTTGGTACATGTGAAGCATCAGTATGGTTCTGTTTCACTAAGAATGAATTAATTTGAAGTTTTACTACTTCTCTCCCCCATAGTCCTGCTTCAGTGTTCAGTGCTGAGAATCAATATAATTTTATATTGTATCTTTATTTTTATCCCAAAGCTCGTGATATGTGAATTTTTCTTGTCTTCTGGTATATACTTGACTTTGCCATGTATGGTTGTTTAAAATGAGATCCAATTTCCAGTGTAAGAGTTTATTCCACGATTGGGATATATCCAGGCAATGGTTTTCTAATGTCTTTCTGCAGAAGATTATTTGCTTCTCATGCAAGGACCAACCATGCTACTTAGCAATATTAAGTGGCTTGGATCAATCCAACCTCTCTTAGAAAGTTGGGACACTTGAGGTGATTTTACTCTGTGAAGTTCCTAACTGTATTAGCTCTTCCATGAATGTTCTTCAGTCTTCATTGGTAATCAAAGGGATGAGTATAGAAAGCAAAGCATTCTCAAAGTGTCTTCTGTTTATGTTTACTACTGGAAATTGTATCCAAGTGTCTTGAGGCATGTCAATCCTGGAAGTGTGAGAGACAGAGCTAAGGTAACCTTGCTAAGGCATGTATTAGTGTGTACGTGTTTGAATGGAGTCAGTGCAGGTGTATTGGGGACCAGCTGGGGAAGCCTGTTGTACAGCCACTGCAGCCTGTTGGGGTTGGAGGTGCCAGTTGTACTCTGGGGTGAAGCAGTTGGTGCTCATGTCCCAGCAGTGCTCCTGCATGCATTTTGGGGATGGCAGTTTGTACCAAACCTAGTTTAGATCTGTCAAGCCACCCAGAGAGTGGACACTGGAACAGGCTCCCTAAGGCAGTGGTCACAGCACCAACCCTGAAGAGCTCAAGAAGTGTTTGTACAGTGTTCTCAGGCACATGGTGTGACTCTTGGGATTGTCCTGTGCAGGGCCAGGAGTTGAACTTTGAGACCTCTGTGGGTCTCTTCCAGCTCAAAATATTCTATGGTACTAAGTCCCCAGGTGATTGGAGTTGTGTGCTTCTTGTGTGTTTCTTCTGGCCTGTTTTTATCTGAATGAAAGATCATATGCCCCAATACTGCTCCATGGCATCAACGAAAGCATGATAAATGATGATCATTAGGAGGTTCATTAGGAATACATCCTGATGCAAAATAACACTGATGCAGATGCACCTTAAGACAGTCTAAAAACAAAGAGGTGTCCTGGGCATTATTTTTTCTTGTTATAGATTCAAGCACCACTTTTTAGCTTTGACTGCAGGTTCAAATGGCTTTTTTTGTGATCTATGTGAAAACATGTCAATAAGCATACTACTCTTCAAACATCCTAACTGATTAGATAGGGAATACTCAATAGTATTGGTAGGAATGCTGGGCTGTCAGAATGTCAAAGGTTACTGTATTTGCATGATTCATGACTTAATGGTGTGAAGAGATAAGGGAGAATTAAGTTCTTGACTATTCTGGTGAGCGAACAGCTGCTTTCTTTTTAGGTGGAAATATGTTCAGTTTGATAAGTGCTTTTACATGTGCTGAAAGTAAGGATATATCTGATCCCCCTTCATCACAGATCCTAATTTTCTTCATTGAGCTTGATTTCCCTAATGTTGTTATAAATGAAGTAAGATTATCAAAACGTGGTCATTACTTTGCTAAGCCAGTGGAATTAGACTGATAATGAGCAATTCCATTCACTGGGTGTGCACTTTTCCATCTTGATTTTTTGATCATTGCCACTTTATTGTACTGAGCTGAACTGATGCTGTGTAATCTTTTCTGAACTATGGGATCAAGCCAACACTGTCTTAATTTCCCTTTGGCTTTTCAAATGTAATCTTATCAGAATAGCTCTAAATGCCTTAATCTCTTCTGCCTGCACCCTTTTGCAGCAGGCACTGAAGGAGGCAATGAGGAACAGCTTTTTCCTCTCTAGAGCTGCAGTTGGGTTTACTGCTGCCAAATGCAACTCTATTTTTATTTTCTATAGTGTCTGTAGTAACTTTCTTAGGAAATTATCTAGTTTAATTCAGAGAAGTCCTGCACTGAGTATATATGATTATGATCATAATTGCTGTTCTCCTTACAATGTAAGCTAACTGTGCCTTCCTACAATTTTAGATGCTGGACTTACTTTGTGAATATGGTTATTGTGCAGTTTGCAGATCAGTCCTGAACATACAATCACATTGGGTGCTAGGATGTCAGAAACAAAATATCCTTATGCTGGCTGACTATGGCAAAAGTACTTCAGCCTCTCTTTCTCAATCTTACAGATCCATGGGGAAGCACCTTTGCATTGAAGTTCAGCCTCAAGCAGCTGCAGTGGTGTAATTTAAACTGCTGGCATAACTCAAACCAAAACATAGGAGTGTTTGGGTTGTACTTATGTTGCCTTGACTCTTGCCAGTCTTCTGCAGGTAGAATTGTGGCTTCTGACTTTGAATATATATTTTCTCTTCCTTTAAATTAGCCAAACCCCTTGTTCTGGCAACCCCCTCTGGTCAGCACTCTGTCTATATTGGTGGGTGTTGTGCTTGATATTAATTATCTCAGACTTACTGCTGTCAGGACAAAAAGCCAAGTACTTTCAACCTCACCTACCCCTGTTATTACACCTTCCTGTAGTATACCATAATTTCTATGCAAGGTTAAATGAGGCTGTGAGCAATCTGGTCTAGGGAAAAGTATCCCTCTCTATGTCAGGGAGGTTGGAACTAGATGTTCTTTAAGGTCCCTTGCTTCTCAAACCATGTTGTGATTCTATGATTACTACAGTTTTGGACATTAGAACTCGGTCTACTTTGGGTTTTTTAATTATTTTACTCTATTGCTTAATTTTGAGTAGTGGCTGTCATTTGTCTTTTGACAGCTACAGCATTAATTATGCTTTTCCACTGACTACCAGAGGTTTTTTTGTCTTATCTTTAAAGCAAATTTTAGAAGATAAGTCTTTGAGAGAACAATCTGTAGCATTTACATGACAATGTAAGCAGAATTTGAAATTTTCTCCTGTAGTCTGTTTACCTTCTGCATATTTGGTTTGTAAGATGTGGTGATAAAATAGCACTTAATGGCATTTGGAAGCACTTGGTGACCTTTGGAAACTCTCACAGACTTAAGCAGGCTGGCAAGTAGCTGTAAGGTGTGGGGAAAAAAAGGTGGCTGGAGACTTGATAACTATTGATGGCTGACTGCCAGGATAAAGATCTACTTGAGGGTTTTGCAAAGCTACAGAAGGTTTTGTAGGGATCTGCCCTTGCCTTATATAAAAAAATGGCTTTGCTAATAGTTTGAGTGATAAATCGAAATAAAGCCTAAGTTAGGAGAACTACTGCCAATGTGTTGATCTGGCTGGGTGAAGATTGTAGATAAAACTTAAAGGAATGTTGTTTAGTTGGATCATGTAAGTAATTCTGTTTGGGATGAAAATCTCTTACATAGGTCTTGATGTAGCCATTCATACACCCTCCATGGTTGGAGAAGTCTGTAGTTAGTCAGGATGGGCAATGCATTCATAAAAAGAGAGTACATCTGTTCAATTGTAATTCAACAGCAGCATTAGACTGAAAAGTGTTGCAACTGCCAAAGCTGTACAGAGGAGGAGTGCAAGTCTGAAGGGTGTTTCCATATCCATCTTCTCTTCTAGGTGAGAAAGATTGTCTCCCTAATTTGACTTGAAATGTGCTGTTTTTCAGCAGTGAGTATTCATAAATTGACCATTTGTTACTTTTAATTGAAGTATCCATTTCAGAGTCTAATGGTTTAACACTGCTGCTTATCGTGGCTTCCTTGTACTACCCCTTCACTTGATATCTTCCTGCTGCCTCTGGCTTGTGTGATAAGGACCATATTTTCTGTTCTTTGCTTTGCACAGTGGAGCCCTTGTCTGTGACCTAAGGCTACTGCTGTGTCTAGTAATGTGCTGCAGGAAAATGAGAGCATCAGGGAAAAAAGAAAAAGGACCCAACGTGCAAAGTGACAACCTGAGCACATCTTTGCTAAGGAATTAAATGAAATTAATATAAAAGGATTAAAGGTATTTTTCAGGGGTCCAGTTCTGAAGAGGATGTTTTGTGGAGAAGTTATAATGGGTATTTCTGATACAGGTTGTGAGAACTTCGATACCTGTATATTAATGATACACTTCCTTGGCATTTTGTGACAAGATGGAAGTTTTGTTACATACATGACATAGAGTTTTGTGTTTGTTGCCAGTTCTGATCCAGCAACAAATATACAGTGAGTTTCTGCACACTAGCTGGCCAGAATAGTGTTCAATTTCCTGTTTATGCTTTGCTCCCTGTGATGGATTGGTTGTATATTGGGTTCTGGCTGCTTAATAATGGAATCTGTTTCTCAAAAGCTTCAGTTATGCTATTTGAAGCAGTTAATTCAGTCTTCCAGACCTTTTTTCTTTTCGTGTTTGCTTGTTGGTTTTTGCTGCTAAATAAATTATCTCAGGTGGAAAGTTGGAAGTTAAATTTCAGAATCTATTCAAGACAGCATGGGCAAAATGCTGTTAAGGTGCCATTTTTAACACTAGTAAGTATCTTTGGCAGTGGCTAGTAAAGGAGAACTTTCTTAATTCTGTTTTAAGAAAAAGAAGCAGAGTGTTTCAAGGATAATGGAGATATTTGAGTTTGGAAGTTTTTGTCTCCTTTTGAGGTGGTTATGTTTCAGAGTTGTCTGTAAAACTGCCTGACTATCCTTTGGTACCTGTCTAGTGAATAAATGTAAAACTCAGATTTGCAGTGAGATGCAGATTCTTTGTTTTGCTATTGAATTGAAAAATGGGTGCCATTAGAACAAGCATTTTTTGAAATGGGAGGACTTGCAGAAGATAAGAGCTTGTTGTATCACAAGTATCACTTCATTCCTATGGGAGGACCTATGAATATTTTGATACTTTGTGTGTATGCATGTTTAGTGAAATGTTTTAGATTCACCTTTACGGCTGCATTCTTTTTGTCTCACTTGAAGTAGAGGAGAAATTATAGAAAAATACATGTAGCTCAAGAGTTTGGTACTGTATCTGTTTTATTCCTGTCTGATGTGCTTGTTTTTGAGATTGGCTCAAGGTCCCTGAAAGCTGTGTGTTTCAGAAGTACCATATTAATTTCTAGTGTAAAAACTTGAGCTTTTTGTGCTAGACCTTGAAAAGTTTTATGCAGACAGAAATAAGCCATATGTCCTCAATTTCTCTACTGTTGCATATTATATTTTTTTTTAGTTTTTAATAACATCAGTACAACTATGTATATTGATTGAATTTCCTTTCTTATTCTTTAACTCCAGATTTTTTTTCCTTCACTTCCGTGGGCTGCTCTCAACAGTATATTATTCTTTATTCTTTAGCAGCACTAGGCACTGGGATTTTCCTGCTTTAACACAGTTGTTCTACAGCTGGAACTACAAAGCAGATCTCAGTTCAGAAAATGGGACCTTGAATTTTTTGTTGTTTCCTCCTATCTCTGCAGCATTTTAACAATATCATTTTAATTGGTAAAGCTACATTGAAATAATATGCAAAGGGAGATAAAAAACATGCCTGAGCAAAAATGCCAATTAATATGTAGAATTTTGAAATAATTGTGACTGAATAACATCCTATCTTGTTATGCATATTAAACTTTTTCAGTGGAATGTTCCAGTTCTTAAGAGGAAGCTTTCAGGAGCAGTGTTTGCTGGGAGTGATGGGTGAACAGATTGGGTTTTTTCTCACTCTGCTCCCCCTCCCTGATTTAGGACTACAACGATGAAATCAGACAGGCACAACTCCAAGAACTGACATATTTGAATGGTGGTTCAGAAACAGCAGAAGTTCCAGTTGTTCGTGGAAAAGCATCTATTCGAGCAAGAGGAGTACCAGTTCCTGCTTTGTCCAGGTAAGTGGAATTTCATTTGAATGTACATATTCCAGGTGTCTCCCTTCAAACACAATTTTCCCCTGGAGTACAACAGTAAAATCCATGAAGAACTCCCAAAAGAGGAGCAACCTCGATTTACGGATGGTCTAATTAGTTTGGACTGAATTAACAACGGTGCTGGATTTTGTCTTGTGACACTTGAATTCTACCTTTGTTAAGCAATGGAAATCATATGAGATGTTCTGTCTTACTGTGAGAATCTTGACTTCTGACCTTTAGCTGCTCCTTAGGTGTATTCAGAGTCTCTGTTTGGGCCCTATGGAGTGCACAGCTTGGTAAAAACTGGTAGATCTGTCTTACCTTGATTACATATGAATTTCAGGCAATTAACTTACGGAATATATGTGTTCCTTTTCTCCTATATTACTAAGTTTTCATACTCATGATGAAGTGATGTAGAAGTGCTCTGGAGGTAAAAGTGGGATTTTCTTGTCTGAGTGGCACTTATTTTGTGAAAAGTGGCTTTTGTTTGATTCAGGAATAGGCAAAGTCTGCTGCTTACGCTTTATTTTTCTTTGTCACAGGAGATGTGTTATTTTTACTCCAGCATCCCCTATTTTCCTTGCAGTACTGAGATGACAGTTTCAACTGTGTTCTGAAGTGTGAAAACAAAAACTAAAAGTTCCTATCTGTTTGTGTTACAGTACAGAGATTGTGGCTGCAGCAGCTCACTGCGACTGTTTTCTGTAGTAAACTCCTTTCTGCAGTTGTGGCTACAGTTTTGTTAATGTAACTTGAACTTGCATATCAACTTCTAAAATAATTAAAAAATAGTACTCTGGAGTGTTTTACCTTGTGATAAAGCATGTCAGAAGAAGCAGTACTAAAGAAATACTCCATTTATACAGTTCTGCTTAGTTACATGTATCCTGATAATGACTGCCAATGCACTGCAGAGTGAATGTTAATTTAAAGAATTTATACTTACTGTAGGTTATGTCCTGTGAGAAGTTCTCTCAATCAAGAAATTTTTGTTCTTATATTAAGTAATACTGTGTAATATATATTCTGCTTTTCTTGATTTTGATGTTCTGACTAGTGGTAATTATATACCAAGGTTCACCTCTTTATCACTGTAATCAGCTATACAAAAGTACTTTCAAATTAGAGACCTCATGATTTTGGAGTTGTCTTTTTTTCTTTGCTAATTATATTTTGGTTCTTATAACTGCTTGTAACTTAGCCATAGATGCTTGTAATGATTCTGCTACAGATGCTCAGTACAGATACATTTGCAGTACTGTTTTCAAGTTTATTTAATTTTTTTCATGTCCTTCAGCTGGTATTTCTGCAATACAGAACTTGCTCTTTGGCCTGGTCTTATTGCTAAAGCTTGGTAACTAATTTTTACTGCTAGTGCCTAGTATGTGCCTATGTAAATAATTATGTGTAGTACTGCGTATCTAACATGGGTAGTTCAATCCTCGTATTTGGCCTGCAATAACAAGTGTCTGCAGGGTAAATTTAAATGTTATTAGTGTTTCATTTGGAGATGACAGTAAGAGTTTGTGGTTTTGTCATTGCCATTATTCTTTTTTTTTTTTTTTTTAAAGGGTAAGGATGTTGGTTTGTTTGACTTGTCCTTGCTTCAAGGCTTGTCTTAAACTCCAAGACTTTTTCCCCTAAACTCGAAGCTCACTTACTATATTCCTGAAGTGAAATTCAGTGGTATTGCTACTGAGATTCTTCAGCCATTGAGCTGAGGATCTCAGACTCAGTTTATAATGCTCTGATTCTTTTTTAACAGAAATGGATTTCAGTGAGTAATACTTTTGTTGAAGCAAAGCTTTAAAGGCTTTGTCTCAGTGTTGGATAAAACAGTTTCAATAGAAAGCATCCCTGAGATATCTAGGAGAGGTTGAAGCAAAGCCTCAGAAAACTTGTAAAATGAAGTCTGAAACCTTGATCCTAACCTTTCTTTGTAATCTAGGGAATGGTTTAAAGATACAAACCTTGATACAAGAAACATTCTGTTGAGGATGCAATATCTGTGTGTGTTTAAGTTCGCACTTTTTAAGCCTTTATTACTCCTCAAGAGTTTCACTGCCAAAAAAAACACAACAACCAAACAAAAAACACAACCAAAACCAACTAACTTATGCTTTTTTTTTGCTTCTTATCAGACATGTTGAAATTGGAGATAATGTATCTTAGCAAATCTATTTTTAGGTCCATAACAATTTTGTTTTGTAGAAAACAGTACATTTGTGCTTGTGTAAAAATATTTAGCTTTTGCACAAGTATTTCTGTTTGTGGTAAGTAGCTTCCCAATGGTTGTGATTTGATAACTCTTTATTCTTTTTCTGGCTTGTTCCAAATTTTCTTGACTAAATTTTTGACTCTAGAGCCATGTAAGGTTTTGAGGGTGAGTGGATGGAATTTGGTCTGCAAGGGTTCTGTGTGTAAGAGCTTTGCCTTTAGGAATGTTCTCTCATCATTCATCTTGGAGCTGCTTCCTTCTCCTCTGCCTTGCCCCGCCAGATTTTGTCCCTAATGCTGTTAAAGATGACCTTCAGATGTAATCACAACACTTCTAATTTCTGTAGTGTTTGTACTTTAACCTATTTTTCGCATACCTGTGTCTTCTGACAAGGTAAAGTAATGAAAGTCTCATTTGCATTTCTTTTTTATAATAAACTGATATTGTGCCTTATTTGGGGGGATTTTTTTGAGACAGGTGTAGAAAATGATCATAGTAGCTGCATTTTAATTTATTACAGTTGTAAACTTAGAGGATCCATGGTGTTTGATGTGGTGCTGTTATGGTGAGAAGCTAGAAAATGTAACTCTTTCAGAATCAGTGTTTCTTTAATGCATTTTTATTCCCATCCTGAATCACTGCAACGTAAATGATAACACAACCAAAATGTGAATTAAGACTTCTGATTAACTAAAGACTCAAAATAGAATGTATGTTTACATTCTAGTGGAAGGTGTCCCTGCCCATGGCAGCTGAGTTGGAACTAGATGATCTTCAAAGTCCCTTCCAACCCCAACCCTTCTGTGATTCCATACATGTTAATGTACATCTCTAAGGACATTTTGCAACTAAAGTAGTATTTTCTCTCTAAAACTTTCTATTCCTATTTTAAAAATAGTAAGATTTAAGGATCACGTGATTGTGACTCCAGCTAAGATGTCTTATAAAAATGATATTCTAGATGGTGGTAACATTAAGTCTAAGAATATGGCTAAAGGTTCCTTGATATTTTGGGGTGGAATATGGAGAACCACTTCTTCACTCTACACCTAGAAATCAGTGCCAGAATTACAGAATAGTTTGGATTGGAGGGGACCTTAAAGACCTTCTAGTTCCAGTATCCCAGTCATGGGCAGGGATACTTTCCACTAGACCAGGTTGCTCAAGGCCGGTTCCACCCTGGCCTTGAACACTGCCAGGGATAGGACACCTGCAACTTCTCTGGGCAGCCTGTGCCAGTGCCTCACTACCCTCATCAGAAACTTTGTATGTCTCATCCAAACCTGCCATCTTTAAATTTAAAGCCCTTGCCCCTTGTCCTATCACTACAGACACCAGTAAAACATTTCTATCTTGCTACCAGCCACTCTTAGCCACTGTTATCAGCCATTGAAAGGTCACAATAAGGAAGAGGTGGCTGAGTTCACTTCCTGGACTGAGAGGAATTGTATTTGAAAATAGGTATTTTGGTTTCACTGAGGTGAGGGGAGAAAAAATGTAATTCATCATAAAACAAGTATCTAGCAATTGTCTCATTGAAGAAGTGGTGAATTTCTGGTTTATGCTTTCATGAGTGTGTAGGTTTTTTTTACTTTTCCCATTTATTCTTAATCATTTCAGTGTATGTATGGCTGGGATCCTGTTGATTGAATGTCTGCTGCTTGGTCTGAGGAAAAATAAAACTGTGTCAGAAGTTGTAAGTTAATACTTGCTCTTAGATATTAGAAGTAAGATAAGCTGATGTGGATCATTGCTGCAGTATGTTCACGAATTCCAGCTGTTCTCCTGCCATATGTCTGGAATCAACTGGTTTCTTTTTTTTTTTGAGCAATAACTTTTTGTCAGTAACATGTAAATAGCAAAATGCAACAGGTCTGTAGCACAGAAAGATTTGATGAAGCCAGGTCAGGATCTGGGCCAAATGTGGATTCACTGTGTTTTGTTTTAATTTTGTGACCTCCCATTTTTCACAAAATTGAAACATGAACAAGTACATGACTGTTTTCACATAGAAATGGGAAATAAAGCTTTCTTAAGAGTGTTAACTTCAAAAAAGGCAGAAATCTGAGCTCTGAGTTGTATCCAGATATCAGTGTTTAATTTTAAAATGTCAGCATCAAAATAACAGGCCTGTTACTTTTCAGATGTCTAATATAAAACATGAAGAAAAATGTTTGCTGCTTAGGGAACATTGAATGTAGATGGCTGTTCTCAAAGAAAAAAAATGTATCAACATCTGGTAACCAAATTTGTTAGCTCTATTTATTGAAGAGTCTAAATCCCTGCAGATGTATAGGACTGAGAATGCTAAAATTAAACAATTCCAAGTGTTCCTTCATTAAATAATATAGTATTAGGGAACTTTTCCTAAATTGTACAAATATTTTTATTTTAAAGCTATTTTTTCATTTACTGCTTCTAGGGGGAAATACTGAAATGGATCTCTTTTTTTGTTTTGTTTTTTTAACTGAGATGGAATGAAGGAGAGCTGTGAACTGACTCCAGTTGTGATTTCATGATCAGGGTAATTTCTCTAACTCAGCCATCCAATGAAAGGTGAAACTTGTAATAAAAATCAGTGTGATTCTAGAGCAAAGACAGTGATAAATGAAAAGATAAAGTAGGTATTGCTGAGGCAGCTGGAGGAGTATTGGTGAGATGCTATGACTGCTACTGTAGTCAGGAGCAGGAACTTGGTTTGATGGAAACAAATCCTAGAAACACTGTGGGACTACTATAGTGTAGAAACATCAAGTATTATTGTTAATAAAGGCCAAAATAGGAAGTATTTAAGTTGTATAAGTTGGTAAAATACTATTTCAGTGGGAATGAACAATTATATTAGTACTTGTGAATTACTTCTAGACATTCACAAATCTTTTGAGTCTCACATAGTATAGTGTAATTCTAGATGGTATTAGATTTTCTTGAGAATGTTTTTCTATACATTAAACTCTTGATTCAAAGAAGATGCTAATCACAAATTGCAATACTTAAGTAATACTTTAACTGGACATAGTAAGGTACTCTCCACATTTTTAGACATTAACTATCTTCTATCATTACTACATAGTGTTTGCAAATCACTTTAGCACCTGACACTTCTGTTATAGCATCTTTCTCCCCTCCGCTGATGTGTGTTTGATAACATTATCAAAATTGTGCTTCTCTTATTCTTTTTTTCCCTTGTGTACTAAATTGCAAGTATAAATATTGAAATAATGTCATGAGAGAAGAGTCAAGTTCCAACGAAAATAGTTTCCATGGTATCTTCAAGGGATGATGTGATGTATGAATTAAATTAGATTATTCATTACATTTTGCAGTGAAAGTAAAGATATTAAATGAGTTACTGGAATTCTCTTTGTTTAGTCTAGTCCATGGTTCAGGAAAATCAAAGCCAAAGTGTTGATAAAGATGAAACAGAATAATTTCAAATTTTCTTGATGCTGTAGTAATCTGAGAGTAAAATGTTTCATTAAGGGCATAGATGATCCTTTTGTTGCTCAATATGTCTGGAAGTGACAATACCAGCACCTGGTTAGAAGATAGGATTTGCTGACTGGGTTTAATATCTTTTCAACTATTAGTGTGTGTTTAATAGAAATTACAGTTAATAGGTACTTAGAGGTTTTCTTAAACAAGTAGCAAAAAGGTAACCAGTGTCCCCTGTGATGCTTCAGTACTTATTTGCAACATCATACATCTGAGGGGTTATTGGCAAGGACCTTTTTATTTCATGTGTCTTGAAAATAAGGTACTTTAACTCTGTTTCAAAGTATTTACACTATTGAAGTACTTAAGAAGCTTGGAAAAGACATGTGGGAGGTTCAGTGGTCATTTGTGCATGCCATTATCTTTCATATATTGCCAGTCTCAACACTGTAAAAAAAGTTCTTCATACTGGGTTATAGAGGACATTCAAAAGACTTCTGAAAGGGAAAGAGGTGACAGGATGCCAGTGAGGAAGGAAAATAAAGGCAAAAAGACCTTTCTTATATTTCAGAATATGAGCAGGTAGGGCTGACATGGGCTTACAAATGAGTTTTGATAAATTGCAACTTGTTGCAAAGATTTTTTTAAAGAAAACAAAACTAGTCAATAGGCTCTTAGCAAAGACAAGGAGAGTTGGTGATGGCAGCTGAACTTTGGGCTGCAGAATGTCCTTGGGCAAAGAAGCAAGCAGTGAAAGGGGTCTAGGAGCCATGATAAGTTTGATTTGATAGTAAGGTATCGCTGTGAATGTGATAAAATAGAGCTGAGATGTCTTAATTCAGTTGAAAAATGTAGAAGAATTAATTAAATTTTAGCAGTTGCACCAAGGAATTTCAATTCATCAGTGAGACAGTTGAAGAGAAAGGGTAGAAAACAGAAACTCTTTATCATGTTTTTCAGAGGCCTGAGAAGGAGATGGATGTCCCTAAAAAGTAGTTGATTAGGGGAATGAAATCCCAAGAAAGCAAAAGGACAGAATTTGAAAATAAGTTTTATTCAATTTTGGTTTGTCCTGTTGGTGGCCACCAGAGAGGAGATCAGCACCTCCTGCTCCACTGCCCTCCTTGAGGAAAGTGTAGAATTTAATAAGGATACCCCTCAGCCTTTTCCATTCCTTTGGTGTTCCCATTGGATCCATCAGATAAGCATTAGTTGACATTTCTAGTATGAAATGCCTTAATCTACTTAATTGTTCTTGATATGTAAAATGCTCTAGACTGTTGGTTATCTTTAACATAGTTTTTTGTACTTCTAGTTATTGGGTTTTTTTCAAAATCAGAAATCAAGACAGAATACACACAGTTGATAGTGAAATTGTGCCTACTCTTTTATTTTCTAATACTCTTATCTTTTCTAGTATTTTCTGTAGTCTACATATTCTAATTTTTCAAATGTGTTATGTTTTCTCCTATTTTCTAATATTCTAATGTGTTTAATTTAACATCCTGACCTCTAGGCCAATCTTAATTCTAGATGTTCTATAGGTAGTGCTAGGGCAGAACCTACTTTTTTATAATGTTAGGATATATAAATTTAGACATGCATATGTATTAACTCCCAAGTGTCTCCTTTTAAAATTTGGGGTTTTTTTTGCTTTCTGAAACATTCAGATTGGGATTCAACTACAGATTAAAAACTAGGCACCTGCAGCCCTGTTGCATTTTATGGAAAACCAGTGCACTTTTATTAGTTTCTTTTGTTCTGTAATTGGTCTCTAAAACATTGGCAGCACTATCCAATTGATTACTGAACGGCTCTACCATGAGAACCTTGTCCAGTCCTTTTTCTTTGTGTAGCAAAATCTTCACGTATACATGCATATATACATTCATATGTACATATTGCTCTGCACTGGTGATTTAGGCTTACTCTGGCAGGTTTCCTGATTCTGGAAGGTTTGAAGGACTTTAACTACCTCTGACCTGCGTTTCTGAGTAGTTTGTTTTATTAGTGTTTTCTTTGAGGGTTAGAGTTGGGTGCAGGTTTTCAAGGGATATCACTTTTAAAATCTGTTCTAGGCTTGTGAGCTCCTATTGCTCTTTCTCAAGGTTTTTTTTGTCAATTGTTGTGTATTTGCTCTGACTTCCCATAGAACTTCTGTCTTCCCATGTGATGTATATACATTTTACTCATTCAAACATTTTTAAACAAAATTCATGTCTCTGCCCTTTTCAATTTGAGCAACACCTGAGCTGATTTGTTTTGCAGATATATGCAAAGGTTCCTGTTCAAGTGGTTTCTCAATATTTTGAATTTCTGTTCACTGTTAATGTCAATCCAGCTTCTTTAGTTCCCCCATAACTTCTTAAAGGAATAACAGTTTACAGTTTCTAAAAAGTTGCTCTTAATATCATACCCTAGTATGACTCAAATCTGTGGTGATGATTGAACTCTCCTGGCACTGGATTTCCTTCCTTGGTGCCTTTCTAGTCTCTTCCAGCCTGGTGCAGTAACCATCTAAGTGGTGTGATACAGAACTATACACCTCAGAGTATTCATTCTCCTACAGTAACTCCAAAAGTTAAAAGTTAAGATCAAGTGATCTCATAAGAAATATTATTTTCCACCCATCACCATTCCAATCCTATTAACTGTTTTTTGAAATGCAGAAAAGACCTCATCACATGGATCTGGTGTTCTAATTATTCCTTAAGAATAAATATATGCTTGCTTGAAAAACTGTACTTTTTCCTCCCTCAAATGTTTTTCCATGTTTTTCAGCATGTCCCATTTCCTGCTTACACTTGCACCCTGTCTGAAGGATGCCATGGTGATTATGCCTAGTGATTCTTGAATCTCTTTTCTGATGAGTTTTTTTTTTCACTTGGTATTGACTATTGTCTATGCCAATAGGTTCATTTCCCTTTCTTTGGCCTCACTTGGAAAGTATCACATTTGCTATTTCTTTATATTACTTCAGCAGGCTGTGTCTGGGAACTTCACTGCTCACCCCTGCCCCCACTACAATGAAGTCAAATAAGCAGCTGGTACCCTGTCCTGAGGAGGCATTCTACAGATTAGCCAAAACCAAGTAATAAGCACAGTTTTACATCACTTACTCTCTAGGCTTGTTTAAAATACTTTGTGACTGTTTTGATCAGTAATTAGAATTGATAAAATCTACCCTGATGGTATCTTTACATTTTTGCATTCCTCATTCAGTGATGCAGGTTTTGAAATACTAATTACTTGAGATTATTGACTTATTTTATGATAAGTTAACCAATGTGAAATTATATGACATATCTGAAATGGGATAGAAAACCTTAAGGCCAACTCTGAATCTTTATAATACGTTGGAAATTTCTACTGAAATCAGGACAGTGTATTTTTACTCAATTACTACTCTTGAGATTAATTAGATTATGGATTGATAGGTAGAAAGATAGTATAGATCTTGTGCTTTGTTTCCTTCTATAAATCTGTTAGAGTATACAGTGAGGGTCTGACTTCCTTGGAATAAATCTATATGCCCACAGCAGTCATTTAGACTCAGGTATAGTCCATGGGGTGAAATTATCTCCTTTAAAAAGGAGATGTCTATTAGCAATGTTTAAAAGAGAATAAATGATGCCAGTTTCTCACAGACTGTACCTCTAAGACTCTCCCTTTACTACAGGGAGGCAGGAGGAAGGGCCACCTCTAACTGGATCAAATGTTTTTCAAAACTGATTCAGCTGAAGTCTCATATTTTTCATCCATATGTTAAGTGTCCAAAGGAATGGAATGCAAGTTAACATTTATCACGCTTTCAGAGTTTTCAAATGAAATATACTATTATTTCCTGTTCTTAAATACATACAGAACATCAGGTTATATCCTATAACCATCCTGCACGTTTACTATATGCTTGGATGTTTACTGCAACAGCTATAAATCTCTTCAGAGCCAGAAAAAAAAGGTAATTTTGTGACCCCCTTGGTATCTCACATGCAGTGTTTTATATATATGTATCTTGCAGGGGGAATGGGTGGTGCTTAGAAGCTTACACAAGATCAGACAGGAGTTGCAACTGATTCTTCTGTGCAGGGTTGAGTAGGATATAGCCTGACACCTTCAAATTAATCTGTTACTCTGTAATTGAGATTTCATGTACTAGAAGTCAAATTCTAGTGAAGTTGACTGATTCCGGCAAACTGTTTCAGGTGTGCCTGTGTATGTGAGAATGGCTCAAGCCAGTGCAAAGTTCATCAATGAATCCTGTTTTGTTTGTGTCTTCCAGTATTTTTTTACATAATGTGTGTGATTGGATTTAAGCATCCAGAAAAATGACAAGCTCTAAATCTTTTAGACTTCTGGCTGTAGCAAAAGCAAAATTGCCATGATATGGGGGAGGGAGCTGCTGAAAGGGATGCCCAGGGCTGGATGTTTAATGGTAAGTTATCCATGTTTTCACAGGGGCCGTGGAGGAGTGCCTCCACCACCAGCAGGAGTACCCAGAGGGGCACCAGCACCCAGGGGAGTGCCTCCCAGCAGAGGACCAGTCAGCCGTAGCCGGGGACTTCTGGCCCCCAGAGCAAGAGGAGTCCCTCCTCCTGCAGGATACCGGCCCCTCCCTCCGCCCCCAGCACAGGAGACGTACGGCGAATATGTAAGTGGGGCTGGGACATGCTATGCATAGTGTATAACTGTGGAGAGATGAGCCTGTCACTTCAGAACTCTGTAGAATCTTTAATTAGTACCTAATTAAGTCTTCTATCTATGGCAAATGTGATCATTTTTCTTCACCTTTTTGGACTTGAGTGGTTTCATGTTAAAAAAGTCCTACAGGTTATACATATACACTACCATAAAGACACTGCATTTGGGAAAATAGCTATGTGCCCCTTAAATGTATTAGGTTTTTGCTTTACAAAAATTGGAAAAATCATGATGTTGTAGACTTTTAATTCTTAACTAAAACAGAATAACATTCTGCTCTTCTTAAACTTATCTGTGATCATAAAACTGTTCAATGATTAGACAAATAAAATACTTTTATGAAAGCTTCAGGACTAACACTGTACATTGTTAAAAATTTAGTATATCTCAATAAGCCATACATATTTCTCTTAATTTCATCATATTAAACATTAAAATCATATAAATTTTTTTATATTGTACATTGTTATGAATTGTTAGGGTAAACTTAAATTGAACTTGAAGAGCAGTAAGATAAAGAAAAAATCATTAAATCATAACTATAATCATAAAAATGGACTTAGTCTTATATAAAAATAATGTCTTCAAGGATAATACTTTTAATGTGTCATATTTATTGAAGCTTTGTGTGCCCTCTTTACAGCCAAATGTGTCTGGACTTTGTTATTTATGCTAGCAAAAACAAAAGGAGTTCCTGAGTTTCAGAAGAAGGTTTTGCTATTTAGACCTTTCTAGCTTTTCTCTCAACTTTTTCACCTGCCTTCTCCCTCTTCTTTCCTTGCCCCCTGACAAAACCCTCTAAATAAATCTCAGCCTTTGTTTTTTCAAACAGAAACACAGTTTTTTATATAACACAGCTTTATGCATAAAGAAGTTTTATGTCATTTGTGTAAACATTTATGCATGTAACTGAACAATTCAGAAGTTAATGTAGTTTATTAATTTTCAGGAAGAATATTTGAACAAAATGTCTAAATTTCCCCTGGCTATGCTTGACTAGTCAAAGTGGATACTGCAGCTAAGTGGTTCTGTCACAAGGCTTTCAAAGGACTCAGTCCTCGTTAAGCAGCCTGTTTCCAGGACATACACTCTAGAACATATGGAGATATGATAGAATATAAACCTCTTTGCATAAATTCATATTTTTATATAATCTGCTATTTATAGCATGTGTATGTAGAAGTGGCATGGAAATAGCTGTTTGAGTCAGTATCTTGATATATACTTTATTTCTGAGAGAATAATTAGAAATTAGCACTGTAAAGAAAAATAATGCTGTGCTAAATAACTTCTAAAAGGAATGTTCTCTAGAACTGGGATCACTTATCTTCCAAACAAGACACCTCCAATGGGATAGATATACTTAAAGCTCTAGTTGGTAAAGCAGTGCTAGATGGTCCATTTTAAAATTACTGTATTTTTTGTGTCTCCTTTGATAAAATTGAGTTTCTTTAGGAGAATGTTTATACAGGACATGGACCATGGGTGTGTTGTATATTCAATGTCAAATTTAATGCATAGGTGTTTTTACGTGTCCATTTGCAGTATGTTATCAAAGTTCCTTAACTGCATCTTTAACAAGTTAAGGTAGCATTTTAGCAGCCAGTACTAGAATTTCAGCCCTTTTCTTACTAATTCCTATTTAGGTATATCTAATATTAAAGTGCTACTTTGTCAACCTGAGCAGAATAAGATCTTGCTGGTTGAGAAGTGTCTATAGGATAAGAACATCCTGACTAGTGGTATCATAAGAAGTCATTTTAAGCAACATCAAAGCTTTGTAGACTGGAATATCCAGAGAGATTACAGAGAAACCTTTAGAAGTGTATTGGGTTTGTATGGCCAGGTTTTGATGGGAGGGGTGGGCTACAGAGGTAGCTTCTGTGAGAAGCTTCTGGAAGCTTTCCCCATGTCCAACAGAGCCAATGCCAGTCAGCTCCAGGTTGCATCTGCTGCTGGCCAAGGCCAAGCCCATCAATGATAGTGGTAATGCCTCTGTATTTAGTGTATTTAAGAAGGGAAAAAAACCAAACTGGAGGAATCTGTGTCTAAAGGATTTCACCCCCTGGAAGGGACACACACTGGAGCAGTTAATGAAAAGCTGTAGCCCAAGGAAAGGGCTCCTGTTGGAGAAGTTTGTGTTGGACTGTCTCCCAGGGGAGGGAACCCACACTGGAGCAGCTGAAGAGTGCGTGGAATCCTGTTCGTGCAGCAGAGACAATGTATGATGAACTGACCTCAGCAGCATTCCCCATCCTTCTGCATCACTGAGAGGGAGGTAGAGAATGAGAGTGAAATTGAGTCGGGGGAAGGTGTTGTAAGATTTAGTTTGTTTTTCTCATTATCCTGCTCTGATTTCATTAATAATAAACTTATTTCCCCCAGCTGTCTGTTTTGTTTGTGACAGTAACTGGTGGTTGGTCTCTCCCTGCCTGTATCTAGAGCCGTGAGCCTTTTGCTATATTTTCTCTTGCCTGTGCAGCTGAGGAGAGGAGTGACAAGTGTGGCTTTGGTGTGAGCACCTGGTGTCCAGTCAGGGTCAACTCACCACAAGAAGGCTTTCTTTTGAGGATTGGAAAGTCTGTAAGAATTCATGAGCTTTTTCACTCCCTTAGGCTTATAAACCTCTGCTTTGTACTCATTAAAATAAGATGAAATTCTGCAAGTTCAGGAGGAAACAACCTGTTGATGGAAGCCTTGAACCGCTCACTTCTGTAACTCTGTAAATATCTCAAAGATGATTCAGGCCTTTCAGTATGTGACGTCCTTGCCCATTTCCTCTGTAGAGTGCTATTAAGTATACCTTGTCACAGACAATCACAAAGAGCCTCCCTTTTCCTTCACTCTGCTAACTTTTTCTGTANGTTTTTTATATAACACAGCTTTATGCATAAAGAAGTTTTATGTCATTTGTGTAAACATTTATGCATGTAACTGAACAATTCAGAAGTTAATGTAGTTTATTAATTTTCAGGAAGAATATTTGAACAAAATGTCTAAATTTCCCCTGGCTATGCTTGACTAGTCAAAGTGGATACTGCAGCTAAGTGGTTCTGTCACAAGGCTTTCAAAGGACTCAGTCCTCGTTAAGCAGCCTGTTTCCAGGACATACACTCTAGAACATATGGAGATATGATAGAATATAAACCTCTTTGCATAAATTCATATTTTTATATAATCTGCTATTTATAGCATGTGTATGTAGAAGTGGCATGGAAATAGCTGTTTGAGTCAGTATCTTGATATATACTTTATTTCTGAGAGAATAATTAGAAATTAGCACTGTAAAGAAAAATAATGCTGTGCTAAATAACTTCTAAAAGGAATGTTCTCTAGAACTGGGATCACTTATCTTCCAAACAAGACACCTCCAATGGGATAGATATACTTAAAGCTCTAGTTGGTAAAGCAGTGCTAGATGGTCCATTTTAAAATTACTGTATTTTTTGTGTCTCCTTTGATAAAATTGAGTTTCTTTAGGAGAATGTTTATACAGGACATGGACCATGGGTGTGTTGTATATTCAATGTCAAATTTAATGCATAGGTGTTTTTACGTGTCCATTTGCAGTATGTTATCAAAGTTCCTTAACTGCATCTTTAACAAGTTAAGGTAGCATTTTAGCAGCCAGTACTAGAATTTCAGCCCTTTTCTTACTAATTCCTATTTAGGTATATCTAATATTAAAGTGCTACTTTGTCAACCTGAGCAGAATAAGATCTTGCTGGTTGAGAAGTGTCTATAGGATAAGAACATCCTGACTAGTGGTATCATAAGAAGTCATTTTAAGCAACATCAAAGCTTTGTAGACTGGAATATCCAGAGAGATTACAGAGAAACCTTTAGAAGTGTATTGGGTTTGTATGGCCAGGTTTTGATGGGAGGGGTGGGCTACAGAGGTAGCTTCTGTGAGAAGCTTCTGGAAGCTTTCCCCATGTCCAACAGAGCCAATGCCAGTCAGCTCCAGGTTGCATCTGCTGCTGGCCAAGGCCAAGCCCATCAATGATAGTGGTAATGCCTCTGTATTTAGTGTATTTAAGAAGGGAAAAAAACCAAACTGGAGGAATCTGTGTCTAAAGGATTTCACCCCCTGGAAGGGACACACACTGGAGCAGTTAATGAAAAGCTGTAGCCCAAGGAAAGGGCTCCTGTTGGAGAAGTTTGTGTTGGACTGTCTCCCAGGGGAGGGAACCCACACTGGAGCAGCTGAAGAGTGCGTGGAATCCTGTTCGTGCAGCAGAGACAATGTATGATGAACTGACCTCAGCAGCATTCCCCATCCTTCTGCATCACTGAGAGGGAGGTAGAGAATGAGAGTGAAATTGAGTCGGGGGAAGGTGTTGTAAGATTTAGTTTGTTTTTCTCATTATCCTGCTCTGATTTCATTAATAATAAACTTATTTCCCCCAGCTGTCTGTTTTGTTTGTGACAGTAACTGGTGGTTGGTCTCTCCCTGCCTGTATCTAGAGCCGTGAGCCTTTTGCTATATTTTCTCTTGCCTGTGCAGCTGAGGAGAGGAGTGACAAGTGTGGCTTTGGTGTGAGCACCTGGTGTCCAGTCAGGGTCAACTCACCACAAGAAGGCTTTCTTTTGAGGATTGGAAAGTCTGTAAGAATTCATGAGCTTTTTCACTCCCTTAGGCTTATAAACCTCTGCTTTGTACTCATTAAAATAAGATGAAATTCTGCAAGTTCAGGAGGAAACAACCTGTTGATGGAAGCCTTGAACCGCTCACTTCTGTAACTCTGTAAATATCTCAAAGATGATTCAGGCCTTTCAGTATGTGACGTCCTTGCCCATTTCCTCTGTAGAGTGCTATTAAGTATACCTTGTCACAGACAATCACAAAGAGCCTCCCTTTTCCTTCACTCTGCTAACTTTTTCTGTAGTCCTTGAAACCAATCAATTTGTAACATCTGTGAGTAACTTACTCAGATCTGCCTCTTGCCTATTGTGGTCTCTTTTCCCCTTTAGTTGTTTTCTAAAAGATAATGTCAAAATGGGAATGGGAGTCCTTATTTCGTTCTGAAAAGTTGGGATAATTTTGGTGGCAGTATCTCATGTGGGAAAAGTGATGTCATAGTTACTGAGTTTAGGTGAATTTTAGTGTGGGCTCAAGATCGAGAAAACTAGGTGGCCACTGCTGTCCTGTGTTTAGAGCCCATAGGGAAGTTTTCTAGACCTTACCCATAGCAGAAAGCTCTACTCAGATATAGGCTGCCTCTGTTATCTGTCAGCTTTCTGGGGTCTTTGTAATTCTGGCTCTTGAATGCTTTGACTTTCTCTGCAGAATTCACAAAACATTATCAGATTAACAGCAGTATTTGCATGTTTTTCCAATTCAGTATAACTAGTTTTCCTACTCCACTGTTGCCAGTCTCACTTATGTATGTCTCTAAGCCCCAGCAGCCATTCCTCCTGGGACCTCACCATATTGTTAGCACCATGATGAAAGTTTTGCAGGCACTAAATGACAGTTCCTTATCGTTTTCTTTGAAAATGTCTCTCTAATAGCTCTGGCATCAGCTTACATAGCAAAAATTCAGGCCTCTACAGCCAGCCAGCTTTATAATAGCTGTGTTTGCTGTGATAAAATTTCTCTGAATGCTAGGATGTCTCCCATTTTTATTTTCCTAACCACTCAGGTCAGGATAAAACCTACTATGATGTGTTAAGCATGGCCAGGATTATTTTTGTAATACTTGGATAAAGAATACCATATTAGGTGGATGCTGCATTGATTGAAGCACTTACAGATGGTGTCAGGGACATTTTTCCTCTTCATCATATGTGAATTGTTCTTTCCTCATTGATCTATACTGTGTAACAGATGAAAATATTTTTATGTATTAAGTTGACAATTTATTCCATTAAGATAAGAAATAGAAACTGTATTTAACTACTAGCTGGAAATTTTAAGCTTTTCCATAATTTTTCCATAAGCAGGAAGTTAGTGACAGTGTGCTAGCAATTCACTGCTCTTTAATAAGGTCAATTCCTTAGTGAATCTTCAGTCAAACATGGGTTAGAACAGAACTGCTCAGCCTCAGTTACTGTCTTGTAACAGTTTCTGCTCTTTGCCTCTTCCTATTATCCTGTTGCCAGGTTCAAACCTGAGGCTTTTTTCCACATTAGTAATAAAGCAGGGGGACTGTAGCTTTTTAAGAGTAGATTTTTATTTGCTTCTGTTTCTCTTTTGCAAAGTTGAATGTTTTATAAATATTCTGTCAGTTTTCCTGTCATTTTTATGAATAGATTTGTGATGATGCCATGTCAAGTCCACCTTTGTTTGCTCAAGTGTTAAATGCAAAATGAGGTTTCATCTGAGTTCATAATCAGCTTTTTAGGCACTAATAATTGGACTTTAAGTGACAATGTGAAATGTCTACCAATAAGAGACCAAGGGAGCTTTTCCAATGTAGAATAAATGGTAACTTGAAAAAGAACTTTATGAACCATCTCCAATTATGGCAAGATTTTTTTAACTTAGACACAGGCTCCTCAGAAGGATGTACAGAACAGTTAGATGCAAAAATGTTACTGATAAACTTATAAATTTACTCTTTAAAATCTGCATTTAGTTATTTCCTGATTTTGCAAGACCCTATAGCTTAGGGATTATGGTTTTTTAAAGCTTTCTGGTTCATGAAGTAAGTAGGACTTCGGGGAAGTTTGTTCACAAATAACGTTTGGTTGAATGGCTAAGAAATTAATTTCATGATCCAGTGGTTATTATAAAATATGAATGTAAGTATCCATTAATGAAAAGAATGATTGCAAAGTCTTACTATTTACAGGGGAGTGTCCATTCAGCTGAGTAACCTATAGCCTATTTAGTTCATTTTGTTTTTAGAAAGCTACTGCAAATTCTGTTTTAATCTCCAGCCTTGAGCCTGAATACCCTGTCTCCTTTTTGAGATCATAATTACTTTAGATTTTGAAGAACTGAAAATTAGTATTAATGTGGAAGCAGTTTCTTGGAGTTATCAATACACTGCTGATTTTGCATGGTGAACTGTTTTTAAAGTAGATTTTCCTCATTAGCATTCACTTGCTGTTTGTGGTTGAAGAAGGAAAGACCTGTAGGAAAAAGAGCAAAAACCCTGTATACCATATGGAAATAAAAGAAATTAATTTACAAAATCCTTGTTGAGATGGCAACATATTAGCCAAAGGGCTAGTCCAGATGACGTAAGACTTTGAAAAGAATTTAAAGTCTTGAATGGAGATTAAGTATAATTTCAATGTCACTTTACAACAGTTACACCATGTTTTAGTTTACCTTGGTCTTCTGAATGCTGATAGTCTCCTAATGATATGCAACATTTTAAATCAGTGTTTTTATTTGCTTAGTTGTTTGGAATGGAAGCTTTTTGTTTGGGTTCCTGGAAAAGGGCTTGAAGTAGCTTCAGTCTCTAAGAACTAGAGAAATTATCTTTTGCCCATGCTGTCTCTGTACCCCTCTGTGGATAATGTTGTGGTTTCCACATGGGTATTGCACCCTTTTTTAAGAAGTGATAGCGGAGTTCTGGCTTTTCAGAAGTGCTAAGACTATTCCTAAAGTCAGGGTGAATTTGAGTCAGACTTTTAGAAGGCAAGTTCATAACATGAAAACATTACTTCTTGGCATTTTTTTTCCCCTTACAATATTCTTTTTCATGCATGAAATTTTTAGGATAAGTAAGAAGAGATAAATGTAAAAGAAATGTTTCAAATTTTAAGCCCTTCAATTAATTGTTTTGTTTGATTTCACATCTTTGACCTTCTCTGAGGTTTTCAGGATGAGATGGAGTGATAGAGAATGCAAAATGTTTTCATTTTGCCCAGGAACTCGGGTGACATTGGCTGTGGAAACAGTGAAATGTTTTGAAGAAAAGGATGAAAAGCTTTTCCACTTGCCTATCTCAAAACTCACATATGAAATTCATAGAAAATTCTTTTCAAAGTATTTTAGTTTAACTGCTCATATTACACGTGGTATTACTGAATGAACATGAGTTGCCCTCCCGATTCCAGCACTGCTTCCTGCTGTTGTGCATAGAAAACCAGACTTATTTTGGTCTGATGGTAATTTGGTTTAAATGTTACTGTCTGTATTCATTAGCAGCTCGTTTGGGATTTTTTTTGAGGTGCATGAAAAACAATCCACTAGTACATGACTCATTCCAGGAATGCCTATTCTGGTTGAATATGCACTAGGCTCCTTCTAGATGAAAACAGATGAACATCTCCAAAATGAGAGCTTACAGTCTGTGCGTGTTTGCTGCTAATGTCCTTAATGTC
>VWZD01007528.1:573867-607527 GCA_013396695.1 Sakesphorus luctuosus | reverse complement strand
ACAAACAGATTCATCGTGCTATGTCCATAATGCTTCTTTTTCCTAACATACATAAAACATCTGGTGTGGTATGTCCCTCTTTACATCTGTCACCCATATTTACTAAATGATAAACAGACATACATTTTTTCCAGTGATGTCTTCTTCTCTTTCCTTTCACATGCTTCTTCTGAACTATTGTTTCCAGGTCCACTTCCAGATAGAAAAGTAGAACATAACAAACAGGATTAAAGACATGACAAATGTAGTATAACCCCAGAAGCACTCATGCCAACAAAGAATGAAAAAATGAAGCAAAGGGTTCCTTTGCTCGTACAGGCAACCAGCAGAAGCAAAATGTTTGAACAGCATTATTATCACAGTGAGCTCTTCTAGAAACATCTAATGTTTTGCTGCTTGTGTTGTGATTGTTGTAAGTGTGGTTGTCCACTGCCTGGAGTTTGTATGGGTCTGTATGTTCATCTCACTGTCCTGGTTTCAGCTGGGATAGACTTAATTTTCTTCCTAGTACCTGGCATAGTGCTGTGTTTTGGATTTAGATAAGAATCTAATCTGATGATTCTAATGGAACAGAGATTCCCAGTAATTACTTCTTGGAGGTTAAAAATTATGAATAAACAGTAAGGCAGGTTGAGGGTGATCAGAGGCTTTGCAGTTATCTGTAGTTAATCTGCGTAAAGTAGTTCATTGTAAATTTGCTTGTTTAGCTGAATTCTCTGATGCTGTCTCATATCTGTCTAGTTAAGTTTCTTCCCAGCCAAGGAAGTCATCTGCTAGAATGTAGTTTCTTTTCTTTACTCAGATGGGGTGTTTGGGGATTTTTTTTTTGGTGGGGTTTGTGGGGTTTTTTGTTTATTTTTGTTGTTGTTGTTATTGTTTTTGTTATGTGGTTTTCTAGTTTTTTGCTTAGTCCAGTATTTAGCTTCCTTACCCAAAATGATATTTTTCTTCCCTCCCCTGAAAGCAAACTGAAGATTATAGTTTTAAAAAGTATAATAGTTTTTAAAAATGCTGAATTTACTTCTGATTATACAGTGGTCATTAAAATAAACATCAAACACATCTTTGTGATTAAATCAAGATATACTGCTGTAATTCTTTTTCATAGGTAGTGGCAAATTAGAAGACATCCTTAAAAAGCAAGGACAATCCAGCAAAAGAACTACCAGCTAAGCAGTGTGGCTGACCAAGTGCACAGTGCTTGAGTCTGAATTCTGGTCCTCTGTTGAAAAGTGTTGGAGTTCCCTTATGCTCCACAAACTTCTAATACAACCTCAGACCACATCATTGAGGGAAATGAGTTACCAAGATTCTCACACCACACTTCTCCTTTCATTGCAAGGAGTGTAGTGGGTTACAAATCACACATAAAAAATGAGACAGCTGAGATGGGCTATACATAGGAATGGAAGATGGTTATATTCTTACCTTGCTTATCTAAGAGAGCTTGGCTTATGCATGAGTCAGATCAACTAAGGATTGACTGTATAAAATACCTTGGAAACTCAAAAATATGGTTGAAATATAGTTTAAAAGCAATGAGAGATTCTTACCTCTGACATGCCTTTCAGCAAATGACTGGATGTCAGAAACTCTTCCATTTTTAAAATGTTAGCACCTCACCTTCACACATAAAAAAATATAACATCCTAGTTTGTATACAAGAGCATCCTGGCCTATATCAGCAATAGTGTGGTCAGCAGGACCAGGACAGTGATCATCCCTCTGCACTCAGCACTGGTGAGGCCACATCTCGAATCCTGTGTTCAGTTTTGGGCCCTTAACTAATGGAAGGACACTGAGGTGCTGGAGCATGTCCACAGAAGGACAACGGTGCTGGGGAAAGGTCTGGAGCACAGGTCTTATGAGGAGCAGCTGAGGGAGCTGGGGTTGTTTAGCCTGGAGAAGAGGAGGGTGAGGGGAGACCTTATCGCTCTCAACAACTACCTGAAAGGAGGCTGTAGCCAGGTGGGGGTTGGTCTCTTCTTCTCAGGAGCAAGCAGTAGGACAAGAGGAAATGGCCTCAAGTTGCACCAAAACTGGATGTGAGGAAAGATTTCTTAATGGAAAGGTGGTCAAGCACTGAAACAGGCTGTCAAGTGAAGTGGTGGAGTGACCATTCCTGGAGTTATGTAAAAGGTGTGTAGATGTCACATTTAGAGACATAGTTAAGTGTTGGGCTTGGATTAACAGTTGAACTGAATGATCTTAGAAGTTTTTTCCAACCTAAATCATTCCATGATTCTAAAACTCATTGTTTTTATGGCTCACAGAGTACTATCATCATCCAGAATAAACTAGTCCATTACATATAGATTATGTAATACATAAATACATAAAGTTACTTCTATGAGTCATGATGCAAATAAGTGAGGAAAACATTTTTGAATAAAAAAAGCTCTGATGATGAAATTGAGCACAGTAAACCTTTGTGTGACATGGATGGAAGCACAGAGAAGCTGGCTCTGGCTCCAGGATCAGCACAGCTCTGTCACTCTGGTGCTGTAACTGAGCTAAGTAGCCTTGCCATGGGTAGCTAAACTCTTTCACTGGATGGACTAGAGTCATTTCAACTCACTGCTTCCCTGGGTCATGTAGAAATACCTCTGAATTATGTTCTGTACTTTCAGCTCCGCTCATAGGTCTGGAAGAAGTCATCCAGTTAACATAGTGGAGCAAAATCGTGGCTCCAGTGAAATCACTGAACATGTCATCAGAGATTTGGAAGAGTATAGAAAGTCAGAGTAGCTCTTTCCACTCAGATCTGCTACACTAGAATGAACTACAGGATCCTGAGCTAACTCTTTGTCAAGAAAAGTGGATTATGACAAGGAAGTTTGTAATAAAGTATGTACTAGGATTTATTTTTCTAACGTAGTCAAAGCCTTTCATACACTGGTATGTCTGTATTGTACTCTGTACTCAGAGTTCAATAAATGGCACTCAAGTTCCCTGCATGAATGAGCCCTGGACCATCTCCAGCACAAATTAGTTAAAAAAATATTTATCCCAATGTAGCAAATTGGGTTCGTGAGTAGCACTAACAGCTGTGCTTTCTCTGATAGATGCTCTAACTTTCAGCTCTCTGATGCTATGGTACTGAGAGCACCTGGGCTGTTGTTGCAAGTCTCTGTGGAAGGGCTCACAGAGCACCAACAATTCTTCTGTACCATTCCCTTAGCCACTTTAATAATCCAAGCAGTGTATGCAGCACCAAGAATGTGTGTCTCTGACACAGGGTCCAAAGGATTTTTCTCCATTAACAACTTTCCATAATCACTTTCAAAAGCCTTTTACAAGTCACTTGATTTCTTCCTGCTCGAACCACAATGCTTTGACTGGCCTATTGATACAGAAGCACAAAGTACTTTCTTAAAAAAGGCATGAGAGAGAATTGTAAGGGGCTAAACCGATTTGCTTTTCCACTAGGTTTATCAAATTAATTGCACTGAGCTGTTATCATGTCTGGGGGGCTTATGATAGGATATATCTTGACAGGCTGATAACTCTGTATAACCTACTATTTATGTCTGTACTTTGCTCACAACCTCTGTTAATGGTACATTTATCTCTTCTAAGTTCTGGGCAGAGGAACGTGAATTTAGAATACAATCAGCTGAGAAGATAAGCATGCAAATATACAGAAGACTGAATCGTTACTTTAAATCATGAGAGATCTCCAAGGCAATGTGTTTCATGGGAATGGCTTTTTTTCCTTTATACTGTTGTTTTGGTTTTTTTACTACTGTGGTTTTGCTATATTCTAGCATGTCATTGATCCTGGTCTTGTCCTGCTTTCTCGTCCTGTAAACAAGGAGATTTAATTCAGTAAAACCAATCCTGATGTGAAGCCATGGCTTAATGAGTAGCTGAACGGGCCAAGTGGTTTTTTTTGTTTCTTTTAGTTCTCTTTTCTCTATCAGAATTAATGTTTTGGTAGGGTGCTGATAATTTCTGTAGCAGTTATATTGTATATATTTTTATGTTCCTTTCCATCTGGAATGGTAGCTGTAATTACTTGAACTGAGAGTTCACAATTCAATGTTCCAGAGAGGAGCTTCACTTTCTGGCCATTGACATTTTAGCCCTGGAAATAAGTATATGGCTCTTTTTTCTATATGCTTCCTGAAATACAAGCAAGAATGAGTCCAAACACCCCCCCGCCCCCAGCTGTATTTCACAATAATCATGCTACTTTTTATTCTTCTTTCTAGACAGTATATAAGGAACATAAACACTTCTCATCCATGCTTTCCTCACCTAAGATTACATCCAAGATCCTGCAGAAGAAGGAACCCAAACTGATAGGATGAGAGAGATCTAACTCTAGACTGAGACAGATTTTGGAGATCTTGACAGTGCAAGGTGTATGCTTGCAGCTGTGACTCCTTCTGAGGAGATCTGGGACATTGCTCCCTTACCCTCACAGCAGAACATACAGAACTGGGGGAGAAATGCATGTTTATAGCAATGCTTGCACATTTTGCAAGTGACTTACAGGAACAGAAGAGGAGACGAGAATGAAGATATTCATCCTTAACCTGTTGACATGACTTTACCAGCATTTTCTTGTCCTACTCTGAATCTTCGTCTCCATCTAAAATAGCTCAAACAGCTACAGTAGAAGACTGGTAAGTAACGGTTACCAACACCCAGGACCACCCTAGAGGTGTCCTGTGTCCCCATGGCTGTCTGTCAGCTAATCCCTCTGCCCAGGTAGGGTATGTGGAAAACTCCCCTGTAAGAGGCCTGTCCTCCAGACAAAACAGCTTCTGTGTCTGGGTGGGGACAGGAGGGTGCAGCAGTCACAGAACTGCCGCTGTATCCATCACAGCATCCCAGGAGTGCTGAAGAGGGGAGACGTCAGAGCTTCCAGCCCTCCTGCTGAGCACGTGTCTTTAGATAAAACTGCAACTATGCAACTGCAGGCTGTAATTGAACAGCTGAGGAAAAGCTTGGCAATGCTAATCAGAGTCCCACAGCCCTACATGTGCTGCAGTGCAGCCCAAGGGGTGGGTTTAGCCCAGGACATCCCTGGTCGCTGGTTTAGGAGATCAGGACTGGCTTGGGAGCCAGGGCAGGATCACCCCGTGCTGCCTGTTCACTCATCACCTTTTTCCAGGCAGGTCCTCACACTGACTGCAGGGAATGAGCGGGCAGGGACGGCAGCAGGGACCAGCTGAGAGCGCATGCATTCCACTCCCGCATTAATGCAGCATGTAAACACCTGGTTAATGTATGTCAGAGCCCGAAGAGTGAAAAGGGAAAACCAATTCGAGGCGTCGAGCCCTTGCCAAAAAGCACACGAGCGTTTCCAAACAAAGTATCCAAATCACAACAGATTTGGTCCTACCCAAGTCCTCTTTCAGGCTACCCCAGCACAAAAGACTTAGATTTGTACAAAACAGAAAAGTAAATAAAGAAAAACCCGAACCCCTCCATTGATTATTCTGATCATATTCCATTATTTTGTTTTAGTCTCCTCTAATCGCTCCTCCAGGACTCCTCAGGACGGGACGGGACGGGTCTGCAACCCCACGCCCCGGTGTGCGGGAACTGTCTCGCAGCCCCCTCCTTCTCTTCCCTCCCTCCCCCCGTTCCCGGTGGGACGCCATCCGTGCGGTCCCCGCACTCACCCGCCAGCCCGGGGCTGGGCAGAACCAGCAGCAGCAGCAGCGGGGACAGCGACGGGACCCCGGCTCGTCCTCCCGGAGTGACCCGCTCCGAGGAGGGCGCCCGGGGCCGGCGGGGAGGAGGAAGCTGCGGCGGCCGTGGTGATGTGTGTGTGTCCCCATGTTCCCACAGACAGCCCACAGGTTCTGGCGTGGGCGTAGTTCCCTCCTCCCCATCGTGCCCCACAGCCGTGGGGAGTGCTGTCACTCACTACTGCGATGGGAGAGTGTCTCCATNCCCGCCCCGGCAGAGGGTGATGCGTGAGTTGTCGTCTTCAGCCCCCGAGGGGAGGGCAGCAGCAGGTCCTCGTCGCCATCCTGCTCCCAGGGAGTGGGGAGGAATGTTTGTTTCACCTGTTCCCCTCAGTCAGTGGCTCGTGTGGCGGGATAAAGACAGTCACATCTTTCTGCTCCTCCTGCCCCAGGCTCCCTGGTGCTGTGATGTCTCAGAGCTCTAGAGCTGGAGTGCAGCTGCGCTGGTGAAGGAAACTGAGGGCTCCCTGCAAAGCCATTGTGTCAGGAAAGGTGAGACAGGCTGTAATAACACAGGAAGGACCAGATTGCCCTGCACTCCTGGGGGACCCCAAAAGCCGATGGATGGGTAAGTCTTTGCAAGAGAGAGACATATCTCCACAAGGAGGTCTGTGAAGGGGTTTGGGAGTGAAGATCCTGTATCCACCTGTGGCACTAGTGCTGTTGATTTTCACAGAGTTGTTAAGACAGAAGGACACCTGTCTTGGTTTGAGCTGGCAAACCGCCAACCCTCCAAGCACAGAGTTAGAGCCTCCCCCCACCCCACACTAGTAAAGGGAGGAAAGGAGAGAGGGAAAGNTCTCCATCTCCTCTGGGACAGCATCCTCCATCCTCTCCCAAGGGAGCTGTGGAGTGACTGCCCAAGCCACTCCCACACTGATTCTACTTCCTGGGAAAGAATGATGTCATAATACAGTATAGAATACAATACTACTGGCCAGAAGAAGTCAGCTGGTAGTTCAACCCAGCTCAAATCAGCTGACAGCTTCAGGCCTGATCTAACCTCAAATTTGGGCTCACAAGGGTGAACCCACAACAACACCCAAGCTCTAAGACCAGGTAGTAGGGCAGGATTTACCTGCTTTACAAGAAGTGGCCACACAAAGACAGGAAACTTAATTCCTTGAGAAATTAAAGAAAAGGAAGCATTACTTGTAGAGATGGTAGGAGCTGGTGGGCAACTAGATCTGAGACCTGATGGCCACCATCAAATGGAAAACAACCAGAGAGGACTGTACACATATGAGTTTAATAAAGCAAACCTTCAGAGATCTTAATGTCCCTGATGTTGCAGACCTTCCTTTAGCCTTTCATCTTCTCACATTTAAGAGCATGTAATGCACTGGGATGTCATGAGTTACTGATATCTATTTATGACCAAACCCCCAGAAGTTCACTACCATTTTGCTCATAGATACATTTCTTTTTCCCAGAGAGAGCACTCTAAGCAGTTACAAGGCACTGTTAGAGAAAGTGAGGGGAGAAAAAAAGACTGAAATGTCATAGCAAAGTAATTTGACATTTTCTAAGAGTTTGCAGGCACTTTCAACCCAAGCCAAGAAATCAGTGCGGCCAGAGAGTCCTGAAGAGCTCTCTCTACAGCTGGTTCATGTGCTAATGCTTAAAAGCAAACACTTCCACCCCAGGAGGGAAAGTGCAGCCCAGTCCTATAGACATACCTAAATCCCTTCTGCTCGTTCCTGGAAGACCATGGCTGTGTGGATTATGTGGAAGGACCTGAAGAGGTGTTTCCCCAGTGCCGACAGGTGATCCCCACAGAGCTGCGTCTCTCCAGCCCCAAGGCAGCTCCGGGACTCGCCCCCGCTGTACGCGGCAGGCGCTGGCCAGGGTGCTGGACCGCCCAAGGGATGCTGTGACCTGCTGCCTAGATACTGGCTCTTCAGAAACAAGAACGAGCTCATCTTTCCTAGCATTTTCCAGGGGTTTTCCCCTCTCCTCTTCTGTTCATATATTTTCTGGTTTTTTTTTTCTATTTTTTCACCCTCTTCTCCAGTAAGGCACTGGAACACCTTGTCTAGAGAAACTGTGGATGCCCTGTCCCTGGAAGTGTTCAAGGCCAGGTTTGATGGGACTTTAATTTGCCTGGTCTAAAGTGTCCCTGCCCATGTCAGGGGAGTTGGAACTAGATGATTTTTAAGGTTCCTTCAAACCCAAACCATGCCATGAATCTATTTTAAAATTTTCGACCCAGAGTGTGGCTTGTTCATTCAGCTCAACTTTCTGTTAATGTGGGCACAGTTCCACTGAAGAGGTTAAACCAGAAAAGTAGATTGAAGGAAGCTTTTTCAGTCAACAGCGTATCCACATTAAGACAGTCCTGTCCCAGTCCTCTGTTGATCTTTCCTGAAACAAACGAGCAGAAGTTTCAACTCATTTATAGCTGTGCTTCAACTAATGCAGTGAAAACTCCCAACAGTGTAAAGAACAGGAAGGCAGGAACGGTAAAAGTTTTGTGTGTAAGGCAGAAAGGCAGAAATGGCAATAGAGCATTTTTTTGGTGCCTGTTTGTTTGGTTTTTTGTTTGGTTTGGGGGGTGTGTGTGTTTTTGTTTGGGGTTTTTGGTGTGAGGTTGGTGGGTGTGGGTTTTTTCAGCCCCAGGTTGGAGGCTGGTTCTTGTGAGTTAAAATTAACTGCTCTTATTTGTAGAGTGATATGTTCTCATGAGAGAGTGTTTGAGTGGCAGGATGATACTTCAGACAACAGTGCAGTTCTCAGTGGTTAGATTCAATCCTATTATAAAAAAAATTATGTTAGAAAGCAAGAAACATAAAGAAACAGGAATGATTATCATATTGCCTCATATTTCCATTTATCTCCTTTGATCCCTTGTTGTGGCAGTTTTTATTTCAAGAGTTAAAAGGAAAGCAAATTGTAGCTTATGTCTCCAATTACATGATATTAAGTTCATTAAAAAACATCAATGATGAGATACAAAGATAAAAATGTTCAGTTGAAGATACCACAGCCCTGCTTCAGAATCTCTGGTGTCGTCTTCTAAGTGAAATATATTGCCTCGCTCACAATGAAATCTGACATTGCGTCACTTCTTTCCTTACATGCCAAGTCCATACCAAGGGAAAGATGAACTCAGCATGTTGCAATAGTACTTTATTCATCTAACAGACTCAATATTTCCCTGGAATAATATAGTAGAGAAAGATCACATATATTTGATGGATTTGCTTAGTGTAAACCTATTTTATCTTCTAAGATGATTCAGCCAGGTCTGAGGATGAAGAAAAAATTATGGATGTTGTCTACCTTGAATTTAACAGGACATATGATACAGTCAGCCACACCATCTCTCTTTCCAAGTTGGGTTATTAATTTCAGCCATCCCTCTTTTCAAGTTGGGTTATTAATGTCTGACTAGGAGGATTACTCTGTGAGGCTGAATAACTGCCTGGGCTGTCAGGTTCAAAGAGTTTTAGGCAAGGATTTCTATTCTTCCTGGAAGCTGGTTACCAGTGGAGATAACCAGATCTTTATCCTGGGATGTATTCTTTTTTAGATCTCTATCAATAACCTGGAAGAGAAGACATAATGCACCTTATCAGCTTTGCAGATACACTAAATTGGAAGGATCAGGGGAAGAGTGTTTGGGGACAGGGCTGCTATTCAAAAAGTCCTGGAGAGGTTGGAGTAATGGGTCAACAGGACAAAGACAGTTGCAAAGTCCTGCCCCAATGCAGTGGTGCAGAGTGGGCATGACTGACAGAGAAACAGCTCTGCTGTAAAGGTTCTAGGAGGACTTGGTAAATAACAACCCAAATGTGAGTTGGTGGTGTGCCCTGGCAACAACAAAAACTTACCAAGATACTGTACTCTGCTAACATCAGCATAGCTAGATATTGGACGGAAGTGATCATTATTCCTTTCTCCCCATCACTTGTTAGACCACACATGGAATGTTGTGATATGATGTGATCAGTTTTTGGCCCTGAGTAAAAGAAAAATATTGAGAAACTTGGACAAGTGAAGTAGAGGGCCACCAAAATCATCAAGGGCATGTAGCACACGTTCTGGGAGGGGAGAGAGATAAAAACAGGATAATCAGCCCAGAGGAGAGTAGTTTTTGGAGGTACCTAATAGAAGCCCTCCCATACCTGTGAGGAGGTCATCAGGAAGACAGAGCCAGACTCTTCACAATGATTCATGGTGTGAGGGCAAGAGACAGTGGGCAACAGATGAAAAAAAGGGGACGGCCTTTAAGGAGTGACCTGGTTGAATATCGTTCACATAACATAATTTTTTGACTTAGGGTATCCTGACATTTGGCATTTCTATTATTTGGATATAGCATTCTCTTAATATTGTAAGTCAATATTCCAGCCTAAACAAAGTGTTGCTCATAACACTCAAGAGACAGCACTGGAACATGAGGCTTGGATTGCAAGCTTGCTTCTTTGTTTATTTCTTTCTTTCTTTTGATTGGTTTCTACTTAGCACTGAAGTTTATTTTTCAGGAGTATAGAAATAAATTCTTGGAACATGATTGGAACTTCTGGTGACCTTTTGGCATTATTTTTTGTTTATTGTACAAATGCACTGGAGATTTGACTGTGCAAAGTACTCAGCATTCTGGCCATAGTTCAGCAAAGCATATAAGTACCTGTTTCAATTCAATCTCAGACTCCGGTGCCTTTCTGGATCAGGGCCAGAGGGGCACTGCACTAAAAATCCATCCCAAAGGTATGTTTATTGTGTAGTTAAACAGAAAATCCAGCCTTTTCTGTGGATCTCCTTGCCTAAGTTTTCAATGCCATTTTTAAATAAAAGAAGTCCTTCTCCAGCTATATGGCAAAGGTATTATGAGAATCTTTCTCTGTATGGACCTAGAATAAGCTTGTAATCTCCCATGGAGAGTCTAATAAAGGGATACACAGGCATGTGGTAGTGCTATTGCTGGGATTGCGACACTGAATTTTTGTGCTACTGTCTCATCCCAACAGGTAACACAATTTTACGTCATGTTCGCAGCTATTTGGTTTCACTTCAAGTTTTTCTGATATGCTGAAGCATTTCATTTTTGTAAGAAAAAAATCTATAAGTGATCTTTTTTATACACCTGAAAAATCTTAGTTCATAGCTTTATTAAAGGACAAGCTTGTGGTAGATTTCATCTGCCATATATAGAGAGATATATGTATATAAATTGTAACTGTCACCTCTAGCCTTTGTACATAAATACCTCACTTTTGTGCAATGCAGAAATATGTTGTAGAGACGCAAAGATCAGGAGTACAAATCCTTCCTGAAAGCATACAGTTGCTCCTGCAGCACTCCAATACAACAACTTTATCCTGGATCCAGTGGAATGATGAACAGACTCCTGTTGATTCTCATATTTACAGCTGAACACCACTAGATGTCCCCTGCTGCCAGCCCTCCTGCGACAGCCACAGCTGGGGTTACAGAGCCTCTCAGTGCAGTCATACCCCTGACACTGAAAAACACATTATTAATGCCAGGTTATTACTGCCTGGAGAGGGTTCTGGAGAGACTTTATTATGGCCTTCCAGTACTTATAGGGGTCATATAAGAAAGATGGGAACAGACATTTTAGTGGAGCCTGATGTGAGAGGACAAGAAGTAAGGGCTTTAAGCTAAAAGTCAGTGGGTTGAAACTAGAGATATGGAGGAAAACAGAATGGTGGTGCATGTCTCAGCCCTGGAAACATTCAAAGTTAGGATGGACAGGGCTTTGAGTAACCTGGTCTAGTTGAATATGTCCCTGCCCATGGAAAATGGGTTGGACTAGGTGGCCTTTACAGGTCCCTTCCAACCCAAATTATTCTGTGATTAATTTTGCTTTGTTGTCAAATGCTGTGTAGGAAGTGTTAGAAAAGATGTGATTGCAGTATGTACTGAACACTGTACAGAGCTACTGGAGGTTTTCAACTTTCCCTCCATTCTTTTACTTCACCTTCCTACTCACTTTGTCACTATTACCTCTTTGGGGACAAGAGAAATAAGTAGATGAAAGGTCTGATATTTGGCTCTACACCAGCAAAGCATTGATCAAGCTCAGGTCCTTGAAGAGCTCTTTCTTCCTGAAAATTATAGAATCATAGAATTGCTTGACTTGGAAAGGGACCTTAAAGATCATTTAGTTCCAACTTCCTAGCATGTACAGGGACACTTTCCACTAGGCCAGGTTGCTCCAAGCTCCATCCAGCCTGGCCTTGAACAGTTCCAGATATGGGGCATCCACAGATTCTCTGGGCAACCTGTTCCAATGTCTCACCACCTTCACAGTACAGGATTTTTTCCTAATATCTAACTGATCTTTCCATGCTGACTGTCATGTCTTGTCTTTATACCTGCAAAACTGTTTGATCTCTTTTGCAAGCTGAAACTTAGATTGGAGCTCAACCAAGCCTGCTATGAGATGTAAATGGCCTTGTCAATACATGAGCTTGCAGTCCATATCATAATGAAATTCATACAGTCCATCTATAAAAGCAACCTCTTGTACAGTGAATGGGAGGGAATAGGCTTATAGTGTGAAAAGTTTCTAAGTACATCTTAACAGAGAGGACAAGACAGTTGTATGTGCACAGTTAGAATGTTTGTGTTTATCACAAATGGAAGTAATCTGTGTTCCTCAAGTGACAAGTAGGTTTATTATCTGCAAAAATTGTCTTCCTTTTTCAGAAATGCACATTATGGGTGACTTTCACTGAAGAACACAGTTTACTTTTCATGTCTGTTTTACTTGCTGGTACGCTGGGCTCAGAGCACCATAAAAGAAGAGTTTCTCTATACTACCCCTTGTAAACACATTGTTATTTCAGGTAGCAGAAGGGAATTAATTACATGCTTGGGTAGGGCATAGACAGGGACACTTTTCACTTGACCAGGTTGCTCAGAGCCCCGTCCAACCTGACCTTGAACACTTCCAGGGATGGGGCATCCACAACTTCTCTGGGCAACTTGTTCCAGTGCCCCACCACCCTCACAGTAAAGAATTTTTTTCCAACCATCTGATCTAAACCTACTCTCTTTCAGTTTAAAGCTATTACTTTTGAGGACTGAGAGTTTCTTTCTTATTCTTCCTCATTATATAAAGTCTTGTTCTGTAAATACTGACTTAAGATATATCAATCTAATGAAAAGAAATTGCAAAGATAATTTTCTATTATTTTTGACTGAATGTTTTAAGAGCAAAAGAAGCACTGAGAGACACTTCAGGGACTTGCATAGATTTGCAATCAGCTACATCACCATTGTAATATCTACTGTGTAACTGAGCTTTGATTAAATGCCTCATAAGAAAATGAAAGCATCTCTCATTTCAGGATTATCTTTCAATGCTCCTATGAGACCAATTTAAATCATGACCATTGCACATTAGTGTCATATAGCTTGATGCAGTGTGCAGGAAAGTAAATGCAAGATTCTCCTGAGAAAAAACTTCAAAAACCAGTGAGCTAAATTCTTGTCATAAGAGTCATCAGCAAGCAGCCCAGGCAGCCTTCACTTGTCCTTAGATCTGAGATTATAAATTAAACATGTTCATGCAGCTTTCCTTTGAGGGAGGGGATTGTCCTGCTCTGCTCTGCACTGGGGTGGCCTCACCTTGAATATTGTGTGCAGTTCTGGGCACTGCAATATAAGAAAGATATTAAGCTATTAGAGAGTGTCCAAAGGAGGGCAGTGAAGATGGTGAAGGGCCGTAAAGATAAGATGTATAAGGAGTGGCTGAGAGCACTTGGTCTGTTCACCCTGGAGAAGAGGAGACTGAGGGGAGACCCCACTGCAGTTACAACTTCCTCGTGAGAGGAAGAGGAGGGGCAGGCACTGATCTCTGCGGTGACTATGGACAGGATCTGAGGAAATGGCCTGAGGTTGTGCGAGGGAAGGTTTAGGTTGGATTTTAGAAAAAGGTTCTTCACCCAGAGGGTGGTTGGGCACTGAACAGGCTCCCCAGGGAAGTGGTCACAGCACCAAGCCTGGCAGAGTTCAAGAAGCATTTGGACAATACTCTCAGGCACATGGTGTGACTCTTGGAGATGGTGCTGGGCAGAGACAGGAGTTGCCTTGATGATCCTTGTGGGCACCTTCCAAATCAGATTGTTCTGTGATTCTATGATTCTGTGCAAACATACTACACAGAAGTGAAGATTTGGTATGGCTTTTTTAACCTCATATTTCCCCTTTTTAAAAAATCAACCATAAAACAGTGTAATTCACTTGCCACCTGATCTCTTGGTTGCTTCTTGGTTATACATCTAAATAAGGTAAACTCCTCAGCCTATATCTCCTTTCTCAAATAGCTCAACATGTTGAGCTGGTTCTGTTGAGCTCAACATTCTGGAGCTGATGAGGAGCAGTGAGGAAGCTGAGGGTCTTTATCCTGGAAAAAGGAGGCTGAGGGCAAACCTTCCTGCTCTCCACAATGGAGGTTGCAGCCATGGGGGGATCAGTCTCTTCTCCCAAGGAACATGTGATAGAACAAGAGGAAATGACCTCAAATTGCATCAGGGGAGTTTTAGATTGGATATTAGGAAAAATTTCTCCACTGAAATGATGGTCAAGCATTGGAACAGGCTGCCCAGGGAAGTGCTGAGATCACTGCCCCAGAAGTGTTCAAAAAATATGTAGATGTGATATTTATGGACATGGTTTAGTGGGGGACTGTACAGTGCTGGATCAACAGTTGAACTCAGTGATCTTACAGGTGTTTTCCAACCCAAATGATTCTATGACCGTCAGAAGCAATCCATCTCAGCAAGTCACATCAGTTCATTTATCTCTTTACCAAGCCTTGTCAACAGATCCTGATGGGGTGAGATATTTCAGGTAAACACTACCAGGCTGGCACAACCACTGGTTTCAGAACTTCTCTCTCTGTCCTTTATTGCTTCATAATTAAAATCACAGTGGTACAGAAAGCATTTGTATTATCAGTCTCATATTGAATTAATTTTCAATCTTTCCATAGACTTTAATGAAAGTCATATCATGTCCTGACAATATAAATGTTCAACTTTTAAGGCTGTTTCAAGCTTTCATGATGCTGACTTTTTTTCTTATGTGCCACTACAAAACTTTACCTACTCAAGTCATCTGAAGTGTGAATATTGCCAAATACAAATGAAAACATGAACAGTAGCTAATAACTGCTCAGAGGGCACTAGTCTGAATGATACACAAACAGCAATTACATTCTTTCACCATATGCCTCCTGCCTTAAAAGAATGAGTTAGGAAAAAAGTTTCCTTATAGTTTGTCTAAGCTGCCACTGACATTCCCTTTTCCCCTGATCAATGATTGCCTATGAGATAAAGCTTGTCACCATGCCAACCAACTTAGAAAGGTCTTGGACAGGAAATACAGCCACTGAGGGACAGAAGTTCACGAGAAAGCATTTCCAACACTTTTCCATTGACAGGAAACTGCAGTTACCACAAAGGATTTCTTGATGTATTCACTCCAAAACATGGGTCAATAGTCAGACATTCAGCTCATGACTCAGGCATGAAAAATGTAAAACATCTGGCTCAAATCTATGCTGTGAACATGCTACAGAGAGATTCATTATTTAATCTAAAGGCCCATTAGATTAATTTTTGAAGACAATTAGTTTAATTTGAAAAACAACTGTGTAGGATCATTCTGCAGTATTCCAGTTGTTAGGACTGATTCAGTGAAATGCCTTCCTTCAATCAACAGCAAATGAAGGAATAGTAGAATACAGCACTATTCTGCATTATTAAAAACCGGAAAATAGTCTTTATTTTTCCATTCTGTTGCATTAAGGCCCATTTTCTTCATTTTCTTTGAAGTTTTGGATAAATGATAACAGTACAATAGTGACAACAACAGTTGCATAGAAGCTGAAGCTAATAGGAGATCTTACTTGCATGATGGGTGCTTTGCTCATAATCACTGTTACAGCAACCTAGTTCACAAACATATTTCACATGACAGATGTTTTTCTAAACTCCACTTCAAGTGATGAAATATTTATCCTTGTTTTGCAGTTAGAAGAATAAATGACATGTCTGAAACAGAACCAATATTAGATATGCTAGGGAATGGACCTAACTCTATTCAGAGACAGTCCAGCATCTGTATAATAGATTCACAAACTGAGCTCTGATCCCTCAACACACTGTTTCTCTTGAAAAATTTTTGAAGTAGAAGATAGTCTGTCATGCTGATTGTACAGTCACAGACAAGTTAGTGTCAATATGAAAACTAGACCTCAGAAGATAATCACAGAAATCCATAGAGATAGATACAAATCTGGAATGACAAAACCACATCCATCTTGTTGATACTCAGCTAGATGACAGCATAGCAAGGCAAGTTCACATCTGCCTGTATTCATCTGTGTGGACATATCTGTAAATTCCAGCCTCATGCCTAATTCTCCCACTTGCACTTCATCAAAAGTGATGTAGAAGTGTATTACTGCTACTGTTGCTCACCATCACTCACACACCAATGAAGGAGTGCAATGGAGCAGCTTTATTGATTCCCTGTGCTCAAGGCTGATTCACATCCACAGAATTGTGATTCCAAGGCAGCTGGAGGAATAGCTTAAAAAACTGTCTATAAAATCTGCCTGCTTATGGTCAGTCCTTAATTCCGTTTCTTTTCTGTGGCCTGGCAGAATAGGAAGACGTGGCTGTAGTGGGGTCTGGGATCCAGTGGCAGTGTGATTTTTAATTACTGAGGTATTCTTCTTTGCATAGTCAAGCATTTTTTTTCATAAAGGAGTCTCAATTACTGGAAGAAAGAGACATGAAATATCTTTAGGTAGTGAATTTTAGGCCATTATTGTAGCCACCCTGTGAGCCTTTATGTGGCATAGCTTTGTTTGGAATTTTGAGGTTTTCAGCATATCTCTTCAAGCAAATCCATTGCCCCTTGTTCCTACTTCTCACTAAATCCCTTTTCACAGGTGACCTTTTCAAAGTTTTTCCCAGTCCTGGTGATAGTTAATGCCTTTCTTACATTAGTTGCCCTTAGTTTCCTTAAAAAATGAGAGCAGAGCTGAAGTCTGGGGCAAGGGCAGAAGTGCTCACTCAGTACCAGACTCTGTGCTGGTTAGAGGACAGCATTTAATGCAAATAATAAATAGGACAAACTCAGGAAGTGGTTTTAAATGTCTATATTGTTCAAGATTAAAATATTCCCATGGGAACCAGTGCATCAGCTGCTTCCTGCCTGACAGGGAAACATAATTTGGATGGGAACAGGTGGAATTCTTCCCAGTGATTGAGTCATTTTTATTCTTGCTCCCCTTACATACTTTGGTAGAGACCTTAATGCAACACACACTATTCTTTTTAGTTCTTTGTTTTGCTCTAAACTCAAATGGGCAACATGCGTGATGACTAAGCTGGTGGACAGAGTTGTATTTTTCAAAGTTGTTGATTTTGGCTGAAAATGAACTATCTTGGGTTTGTCTCTTTACTCAAATAAAATACAGATGGATAACTTGGGCTGCAGATAACCTTTTCTCCTCCATAATAAGAAAAATGAACAATAAAAAAAACTTATTTCACATCTCATTGGGTCATGAGTGCTATTCTAGAAACTAGAAGAGGGATAAAGGAAAGATGTAGTAAAAACAATATTATTTGGTCATTCCTGAGTAGTTAAACTTGATAAAAACTTTAAAATCAGATCAGGGTCTGAGTTCACAAACCATCAGGAGTGTCTGCGTATGATGTTTCATTTCAGATGAATTACAGGTCCTGGAAAGGCAAACAAATCCTGCTGGAGAAATATATTAAAAAGGTTAAGTGTATCATGCTCCTTTGATGTCTTCACCATGTTCCCCTAATATTGTTTCTATCAAGGTCCTATCATTACTACATAGAACTGGAAATAGTATAGATGCTACAGTATTGATCAGGTGAGATTTAATGAAAAATATCCAACACGCCAAGACTGCCTGACTGCTAGAGCCGGAGTCTCTTTTCTGTTGACTAGCTTGGGAATAGCCCTGAAAGATTTTTCATACATGTATTTTTCTCCCAGGCAAGAGAAGCAAGGAACATCATATATTCAAGTATTTCTGAAATAAACATATGAGGGAGAGCTCTCAAGCTTGTGGCTTCTTCAGGCCTCTCCTGCTGCCTCCCTCCTTCCCTCAGGGTACCAGAAATGCAATTGAGCAAAAGCCTTGAGTCTTCCTATTTAGTGAATTTTCTCTAAGGTTTGAAGGGAAGTGGCATATGAAAGGTGAAAGCTCAGAGTGCAGCAGGAGGAGCAGGAAGTGTTGGTACCTAACACACCCCTTTCTGAACTCTCCAAGACCAGAGCCGGTGCTTTTAAGGAGTTTCCCTTGACTGAAGTTTTTCACAGAAATGATCTTCCCATGATGAAAGATTTCTTATCTGAGGTTTGTGTCATCTGCTGCACAGTGCCTTGAGCAGTCAAGGTTTTCCTTTGCTTTCCAAAGGTGTTTGTTTTGCCTGAGTGAGAAATTGGAAACATTTGTGAACTGTGAGCATTTTCACAGAGGGCAGGAAAAACATTTCCTGGCCAGCCTTAAATATATCTCAAGGCTAGAAGTGAACTCTATCTCAAAAATCCTCTAGTCTGCAAACATTAGAAAAAGAAGAAAACAAGTTCTGTCCCACTTTCATAGGTGACAGGCAGATGCAGAGTTTGAAAAACTTACTTGAGATAAAGCATTAATGCAGCATTTTGTAGGCTGCCAGGTGCTTTTGAAGGCTGTAGAACAGCTCAGACATGCTCCAGCCTGTCTAATGGATGGTGTATCAATAGGTACACATCAGTCACTCAACCCTTACAGGCAGCAGGTGGGCAAATTACTGGGTACATTGGCTTACAGTCAGCCCCATATCTGCCCATGAAATGTAGCATGGAATGGATCCCCCTGTGACAGTCAGAATTTGGATGTCCAGCTCATTTCCATACAAACATCCCTCAGGCTGTTACACATAGCATGACGAGGTGTTTGGATAATGAGCTATATTTAAAATTCAGTGGGAAAAATTTTTTACAACTTAGAAACAAGTTCACGGTTTCACTAATGCTCAGGATGAGACCAATACCTTCAAAGGTATAATAGGGATAGATAAAAGCAGCTAAGCCTGGAAAGCCTTGGATTCCGCATCTTCTACTGTGTATGTGGAAAACCTTTCTTCTTTATTTGAAAAATACATGGGAAAAATATGAATTTTATGTGAATACATTTGCATTTATAAACTTAAGTCTTCTTCTGAACACAGCTGAAGTTGTATTTTCTGGGATGCTGATGTCTAAACGTAGAGCTGTTTTGGTAAAGAATGTCACCTCTGGATACAAATGTTCTTGCTGCACTTTTTTCCCCCCAGAATAAATGTGTAAAACAGACAAATCTCTGGTGAAACTCCCCTGAAATGAAATCAGAGATTAAATTTTCTCTCACCTTCTTCTTTGTTAACAGCTTTCTTCGAGCAGTGTTGGCTTCTTCTAAAGGCTGAAAGAGAGAAAAACTTACTATACTGAGGGCTGCTTGTGCTTCTCTACTGCAATGATTTTGTTAAGGCCATCATTGGAGGGGTTTGCTCTCGAAACAATGCATCCTGTTCTGGTTTTGTGTCCATTGTGCAACTTTCTCAGGAGCATTGTGGAAAATCCTGCAGATAAGCAGGTAATATTGCTAAATTAATAAAACATAGTTATAATGGAAGAAGACACAGACTACAGTCAGTTGCCCAGCACCAGTGTCTGAACTGCCTGGAAAGGAGGTTTCTGCCCAGTCTTCTCTATGGTCATGGTTGCCACAGGGCAACTAAGACCTTTGAATGATGAAAAGATTACCCGTAAGTGTTGTGGTGTGGTGTAAAATCTCTGCTGTTGCGTGACTCCTCTCTTACCCTGCTCCTTCAGCTCTGACCTTGGATAGCTCATTAAGTGGGTCTTCTCACTTGGCAACCTCCCAGGAACTACATTCATTTGGAGCCTTGAGGTCTTACTCCCTTGGCGAGGCTTGTCCCATCCTAGCATTTCTACCAATGCATCTTGAGCATGATCTGCCAGGCTGCTTTTCTCTCACAAGCAGTATGTTCAAATATTAATTCTACTTCTCATTCTTACAGGGAGTGAAGCCAATCCACATTATGTCAGGCTATGAAATGAAGTTTGCCCCCACAGATCAAGAGATACTAGCCAAAAATTATGCGATTTCAGCCTTGAAAAACGCTCTTAGATTTCATTTCATAGGCAGTTTTGCTTTTCATACATTGTGGGCATTATTTATTCAGTCTGCATTTTAATTTTTCTGCTTTTAAGATTGTGGGTGGATGTCAGTTATGAAAATTTGTACCTGCTATTTGGGTATTCTGGTATCTTTGCTCTTACAGTATGTAGATGGGAGCTAGTTGCATTTTAGAGAGCTATTTGTAAAATTGTGAGGTATAAATAGGATTGAGGGAAATGGTATGCCAGCTTCTTCTGCTTTGTTCACCACATTGTACAATAGTGCCATGGACTGGAAAGAAATACCTCAGGATTCCTAAGGGATTGTGGGGTTTCCAGTCATAATTAGTATATATCTGTGATGGACTGGGTTGATCCTTCAGAGTTATGTTTGAAGATCAGAGGCAACTTCAGTGTTACCTGCCTAATTCCAATGTCATGGTTTTTCCATCTAGAGAGACTGAAATCTATCAGTTGATGAAACATTGGCAAGGCTTGGCAGATGTCTCCTCTGTGCATGGAACAGTATTATTTTTGGCTTTCAGTGTGAGTTGGAGCTAGGGAGATATGGAAGCTTGTATTTTGTGGGCAAATATTTCAATGTTTGAACTCAGTAGTAAAAATTCAGAGTCAGCATCTCAATTATATTCCCATCTGATGAATTCTGATGAACTAAAATAGTTTTTTAGTTAATAATCCCCCCGTTAACATCTTCTGGAGTTTGTAATGAAAAATATGAGACTGATCATCAGAATAATCAATAACTTTGGTACTGGGGCACTTTCTTCTGACTTGATGGAGTAACATAAGTTTAAGCTCTTGGTCTAAATTAGGCAGAGTTGGAGCTTACAAGATACTCTTCGTGTCCCAGATATATAATATGGTCAATCTGTTGTTCTGGGTCAAAAAAACCCCTCAATCAGTTTTGACCAGTGACCTCATGATGAAGTTGAGAAGAAGTTGATAAAAAACACCTGACAGGTTCACAGGGTTTGATTTGAAAACATGAAAAAAAGTTAATCCCAGCAGCTTTTCCCAGTCCTCAGATTATAACCCACTGGGTAATTGCTGACTCATTAGAGTTCTGTCCCTGGGTACTGCCTAAAAAGAAATCTTTATTTTACTCACTTCATGTCCTCAGCTTTGGAAATGGAATCCAGTTTACTAATCAATCTGTTAAAGCAGCTAAACATTAGCAACACAAACAAACAGCTGATTTCCAGGAAGAGCACAGGCTCTTGCCTAATTGTATTCTTTGTGCTGTCAGAGGGTTCTTGAGCCTTTAAAGAAGTGGCTTTGCTTAGTGATATTTGGCATTGAATCTTGACGGATGGGATTTTGCAGACTACAAATAGCCCAGGGACTCAAGACCAGAAATGATAAAAATTCATGAAAAGACTGGCTGCCCACACAGGAGTACGACATCCTGCAGAGAACTCGAGGGTTTTTATGTTTTATTTTTCATTGTGCTTGCTTAGTGTTAGGACCAGCTGCCTTTCTAAAGATGTAATGCTATGCTGGTTAAGCTACATTGTTATAAAATTAGTAAACACAGTCCATACGGAAAACTCATTTCTTCCCAAAGATTTTGTTGAGTTTTCTTGTAGACAGGTAGGTTTGGCATCATTAGTGCCAACACTTCTACTCTTTAAATATTTTCTTAAAGCTTCATCTCACATAAATAAGTAAAAGGGGCTGCATGACTCAAGTGAAAAGAAACACATGTATATTTATGTAGCAAAATTCAACAGACTTCAATTTTAACTGTCAAATGTTCCATATAGAAAGCAACCCTATCCCAGAAGGCTTCTTGCTGCAACTTTAGTTGCAGACTTCTGACAATTTATTCTCTAATTGGAGCACAGCAAGTTCTGTTCATTTCTCCTATCCTTTGAATGCTGACTTCTGTGCATTTCCCATGTGAAGTCATCCAAATAGATTTGCAAACTCTCTTGTTTTCGCACAAAGATAGTGCCCTGGGATCCTGGCACCTACATGAGACAAACACTCACCAGTGCTTCCAAATCAGAGGAGCTTGCTATACTCTCTATCAGGTCATTGACACACTTGGTGGGCTCAGCTGAGACTGTACCATGCACAAGCAGAAAGAAAAAGACAGCCTGCTGTATAAAAAGGTTGTGGAAAGGAGTGATGCTCAGAGATGCAGTGAGACTAAATGACTGACTGATGGTCAGCCCTTAGTAGGATCATGAACCACACCCAAACCAGTGTTCCATTCTGTGATAAAGGCACCAGACCTCCTCTCACAGACTACCAAAACTTGACAAAATGAATACAAGTACAAATTATTGAAGCTGAATGTAACCTTTGCTTGCATCATGAAATGACGGCCTCCTCTCTTACGTTATTTCATGGTTGCTGCCCTTGTACACCAAATCAGGGTGAACCGTAGCAGTGAACCCACTTAGTGACTCTTGGAGTGAAAATAAAAATGATGTTTCATTTCATTCAATTGTTAAAAAGAGACAGAAAAGCTATTAGCTTACGCCAGGAAGCAGCACACTGTGAGCTGCCTGTGCTGACTTCAGTTTTCTGAACACAGTCTGATAACCGAATGAGCTCAGGAACTCCCTCTGAAATGATGGGAGGATGGGAACTAGTGATACTCAGGCATGTCAAGCTCATCTGCTATTGTCATCATTATTTCTCTGGTGCCAAGTCTGTCTGATATTAGACAATAGAGGCTAAATTCACCCATGATGTAACGTTGCCAAAGGCCAACAGAGCTCTGCCACTGGGGGGATTAGTTCCTCCTAAATCTTTTTCAGAGCCTTGGGTGTGCTGCAGCTGATGTGTTAATGACTCCTGACATATGCTGCAGGACTGCCTTTGCAGAGCAGCTCACAGGCAATGTCTCATACAGCTCAGTTGCTATAATTTACATTACTGGGAGGTGGTGTGCATTTCCCACATGTCATCTTGAAAACAGACCCCCAAAAAAAGCTTTGCTAATTAAGCATATCACAATGGGAAGCAGCTGATCCACACAGCCTCACAGTGAGAGTAATCCTAGCTCCAGCAGTAGAAAAGTAAACAGAGGGGCTGTCTGAATGTGGGCATGTGGATGGTGCTAAAAGAGAGCAGGAAACCTGCAGTGTGCTTGGTCTCTTGGAAGAGGATGCTTCAGGGATGGAGTAAATGTTTGAACTGCCTCCTTTCTCACAGACACAGCCTAGCTGGATGAAATCTCCAGCATAAGCCCAGGTGAACATGACGATATAACCCTCATACAGCAATGTTTTTAAGGACCATGTCTCTGAAATGCTGGATTTACGGTCTGGGTGGAAACTACAGTATGTAAAGTCTTCATTGCTTTTCCTTTTGTGAAAAGGCAAAGTACCGTGGTTTAACTCCAGATGGCAGCTCAGCCCCACACAGATGCTTGCTCATCCTTGTTTAAATGGGCTGGGGAAGCAAATGGAAGAGTAAAAGTCAGAAAACTCATGGGTTTGGATAAGGGCAGTTTAATAGACAGAGCAAAAGCAAAACAAGGAATTAATTTGCCATTTCCCATGAACAGGCAGGTGTTCAGCCATCCCCAGGACATCCAGAGTCTATCACATGTAACAGTGACTTGGGAAGCCAAATGCCGTAACTCTGAACATCCCCAACTTCCTTCATCTCCCCCGGCCTTGTCTGCTGAAGTGACACTATATAGTCTGGAATATCCCTGTGGTCAGCTGGAGTCAGCTGTCCTGGCTGTGTCCCCTTCCCAACTCCCGGTACACCCTCAGCCTTCTTGCTGGTAGGGTGGGATGAGGAGCAGAAAAGGCCTTCACCATATGTAAGCACTACTCAGCAATAGCTGAAACATTCCTAAATTATCGATGCTGTTTCCAGCAAAAATTCGAACCATAGTTACTACAGAAAAAAATTACCTGTATCCCAGCCCAAACCAGCACACAGTGCTTAAATATGAACTGGGGAACCCCACTTCTAGGAAATACAGAAAGGGAAAGGATTTGAGACCCTTAATAATACCATTGCAGGACACATATGAAATGTAACCAGAAACACTGGCTACAACACTTATGTGAAAAAAATACTGAATTTTCCTGGAGCATGTGCACAGACTGTACACCAGGGCACCAGGGAATACAGACTCTGTTTATGAGATGTTTTGCCTCATGAATGTACTTTTTCAAGCCGATCTGAAAAGTCAGTCCTGTACCTCCAGTTCCCTGCCCTAGCCGTGCTGTGCTGAGCCAGCCCATGGCTATGGTGACACCGTGAATTCTCCCACTTTTTCTCCTCTCCGTGGAGGCAGGGTACAGCCAGGCACGGGCTTTGCCTTCTTCCCAAGGTTTTATCAGAACTGTGCAGTTTCTGGCAGCTGCCAAGAGCAAGGGACCCTCGCTGCTTCCAGGGCTGTGGGACAGGGTGGCTTCGGTGGGACAGCTGTGACACCTAGTGGTGACACACGCGAGGTCCCGGGCAGCCAGGAGCTGCTCCCATGGCCCTCGGAGACCACCATACGGGTCTTCAGAGCCCAGCAGGTACAGGGAAAGAGCACCAACTTTCTGTAAGGGCATCAATGGGAGCATCAGACATATTTAAGGAAGTTTTGTCTGTTCAGACTCCCTGCCAGCCTTTTGAGGAATCCTGTTTCCCAGTGTCATCCTCCTGATTCATCCACTTCCACAGTGGCTGTGAGCCAGACCCGTGCAGCAAGTACATGGCAACCACTCAGAAACCCATCTGCACACCCTGATACCAGTTTAGATGATGATGGTGGGTGCTGGGTTTTGGTTCCAAAATCCACACTACCCTCTGTGCAATAACCTGTGGTCTTCATCTCAACCCTTTTATAACGAGTCAAGGCACTTGTGCTCAGGGTTGATCTAAGCAAGTTTGGGGTGTTCTGCATGATTCCTGACCTTTGTGTCCATGTGCCCTCAAGTCCCTGCAGTCCACCTGCTGTTTTGTCAGGCAATGAATGCTGTGATAGTACTTCTGACCTGTAACTTAATCACAGACTCAGATGATGTGGACAATAAACTCATCAGATTTTACTGGTAGGTTTGCTTTTTCACCAGGCGAACAGTTGGTTTATCACAGTGGGTGGTTTGCTTTCCAGAGTCTGTGCTTTCCAGAGCCTTCCCCCTAATATTATACTAATTTTTCCAGCAGTGAGATGAGCTGCTGGTCTTGATTATCCTCCTAAATACTATTTTAATTTACTAAACTCAATTACAGAGTGTAATAGTAGACATTCCTGCTGGCAATCTCATCCAGGCATTCAAAACCAAGGAAAAAAACTAAAGTATGTAGATTCAACAATGCTGGGAAGTGAAACATTAAACTTCTAGTTTGCAGCCATCCAGAGTGGGTTCTAAACCCCTGTTTTAAGTCTGATGGTGTGGTGATCCTCAGTGATCACAGAATCATAGAATTATTATAGAACAGTTTGGGTTGAGAGAAATCTTAGAGATCATCTGATTCCCCTCCCTCTGCTATGGCCAGGGACAGCTTCCACAAGACCAGGCTGCTCCAAGTCCCGTCCAGCCTGACCTTGAACACCTCCAGGGATGGGGCATCCACAGCTTCTCTGAAAGAGAACTTCTTCAGAATATCTGTCTAAATCTCTTCTCTTTCAGTTTGTCAGCTGGATGAAAACATGCACATAAGCTATGGACAGAGACAGGATGTTCTCCCTAGGTCTGGTTGTGTTTCTTACCATAGGTCTGTTTGGGTTACAAGCCCAGGCAGTGCTACAGGCTTGCAGTAGAGTGGCTGGAAAGCTGCCCAGTGGAAAAGGACCTGGGAGTGCTGGTCGACAGTGACAGACCATGATCCAGCAGGGTGCCCATGTGGCCAAGAAGGCCAATGGCATCCTGGTTTGTATCAGCAACAGTGTGGCAACAGGACCAGAGCAGTGACTGCCCACTTATACTTGGCACTGGTGAGGCTGCACCTCAAATCCTGTGTCCAGTTCTGGGCCCCTCACAACAAGAAAGATATGTAGGTGCTGGAACATGCCCAAAAACAGGCAATGGATCCGGTGAAGGGTCAGGAGCACAAGTCTCAGGAGGATCAGCTGAGGGACTGGGGAAAGCTTAGCCTGGAGAAAGGAGAGTGAGGGAGAAACCTTATTGGTCTCTACAACCACCTGAAAGGAGGTTTTATCCATGTTGGGGCTGGTATTTTCTCCCAAGTAACACAGGATAGGACAAGAAGAAATGGCCTCACGTTGTTCCAGGGGAGTTTTAGACTGGCTATTAAGGCAAATTTCTTCACTGAAAGGGTGGTCAAGCATTGGAACAGGCTGCTCGGGCAAGTGATGAAGTCACTGTTCACAGAGTTATTTAAGAAGCATAGATGTGCTACTTAGGGACATAGTCTAATGATGGACTTGGCAGCGCTGGGTTAAAGTGGGACCTGATGATTTTGAAGGTCTTTTCAAACTTGAATGATTCTAAGATTCCATGATTCTAAATAACACAGTTTCACAGAACTGTATGCCAGTGATCTACACGTTCCATCCACCGTGCATTTACATCTACCACAGTTCATATCCAGAACCTTTTAACTCAGCCAATTGCCAATTATCTGCTATACTGAGGATGAGAAGAGAGTGCTGATGCAACCAAGGCCAAGGAGATCTGCCCGAGCTACCAGAAAATGAGGGAAGTGTAAATCAGAGCAGAACTGCAAGTGAGCTGTACATGCCTCCAGGGGTATATTCAGTGCTCTGCAAGTGCTGGGTAAATAATTTACAGCCACTGGCAGTGTGCTGGGGGTGCTGTGGGGGTGAAAGAGACAAATTAGACCATGGGGAATGATTGACTACAGGTAAAGGTCACAAACCTCTGTAAATACATGGTAGAGACTGAGTTAATGTGGTGAAAGATTTACAAGACCTGATTAGGCATAGGGAGAGGGCTGAGGGTGGCAAATTTTGGATCAGTATAAAAGTTGACAGCCATGTATTGACAGAGGATCAAGCCTGGGAGATCCTCAGTAGCAAAGAACAAGGCCTTAGCTCCCAGTGTGAGAAGGGAGTGACATCTTTGGAAGTCCCAGTTCAGACAGACTGTGGAAGTCTTCATGTCATAAATTGTCACAGTCTTGAATAACTTTTAAAGCATCTCCTTTTGGTTCTCTGTGAAGAATGGCCCTGCTAACGAGGTGCCTCAGAAGCTTCTCCCAAAACGCCCAGAAATTGCATAAAGTAACATAGTTAAAAAGCATGAGAGTAAAAGGGAGGAAGAACAGCCTGGGAACAAACTTTCAAGGGGCATTGTGAAAATGTCAGCAAGTGGAGGAACTAGCTGAGGCATAACTCACACCACCGAGACCAAAATGCAACTATAATGAGTTGGTTGTGAGCATGGCAGCTTGCTGAAGTGTGCCATATGCAGCTGAAATGCCAGACCTCTTATCAAAGGTCCTTTATCTGCCCAGAGCCAAGGCAGTATGTGCATTTGTGCTTCTGGCATAGAACAGGTAGAGGAATATGTGTCAGCTCACCCATCAGTTGGTCCCACCTTTCAGTGGAGTGGACGCGGGTTTTAGAACCGAGCACAGTTTTGCCTTTGACTGACTGGTGACCATGTGAGCTCCTTTGTGCCTGGGCAGGGTATTAGTGGTACAAATCTACAAAATGCTCAGCCCTGAGACTTAAACCAGGAGAAAATATTTCCAGTGAATCCAGAGATGTCAGGGATTCCTGTTCTTCAAATACCATTTTCTTTTAGCTGTGCCAGGAGGAATAAAAATGTCTCCTGACGATGTTTGTGGTAACTTTTAAGACTTATAAGTGACCTTTCCATGTCAGAAATTGCAGCAAAATATTTTTACTTCTAAGCAGTGTCAACTGCCTTTGTAATGTAACAAGTGTCAAGAGAACAAGGAGCCAAAGGGTGGCTGGAAATTATTGCCACTGAGCTGGGATTGCAGAAAGCAGAGGCAGAGAGTGTGTCATGTCTAAGCAGCCCCTCTCTGCTTGCAGACTCCACTTGTGCACCCTGAAACCAGGTGAAATTCCAGGCACTCTTACTTTATTTGACGAATTCTTTCCTTTTTCCAAGAAGTCAGGCCTCTGCTTTGGAATAAGGTTGTCCTTTCACTCCTAAGGGGCAACTTCTTCAGTTGTTTCAACTGGAAAGGTTTCTATGCAATCCATCAAACAGAACACTTACAGCATTTAATAAAAGTCTGAGCACCCTTGCACTTGGAGAAATGCACCTCTTGGTTCCCTCTGTAGAGGGGATGGGATAAGGTTGCTGTGTTCCTGCCTGTAGGACAACACTGCTTATGCATAGTTAAACTGACAGCAGAATAGGTTTGTTATTCCTCATTTTGGATTAATGCAAGGACAAAAGGATCATAACAGATGCTAGCTAGAGCACAGGCTTTAATCTTTTTTCATTTTCAGATCCCCACAGATTTTCAAGACATGAAACAGACATGTCTTGAAACAGACTTATTTTCCTATACTTGACAGACTTATTTTCCTACACTTGCTTTCACAGGCATGGTGAAGGTTAAACACAGGACTGAACCATGACAGGAAAGGGGCTGCTCAGAAATGAAAAGCTCCTCTTGAATTTGGAGCTCCTGCACTCTGATTTCCTGAGGGAAAAAAAAAGGTGCTTCCTGATATTGAGGTGACACTTCCAGTGTTTTAGTTTTATGGTCATGGCCTCTGGTACTGGGCATCACTGCAAAAAGTTTGGGTCCATTCTCTTTGCACCCTTCCTTCAGGTATTTGTATACGCAGATGACACCTCTCCTGAGCCTTCTCATCTCCAGGCTGAGCAGTCCCAGCTCTCTCAGCCTTCCTTTACAGGAGAGAATCTCCAGTTCCTTGTATTATCTTTGTGGCCCTTTGCTGGACTCTTTCCCAATGCCGGGGCATACTGGAGGGAGTCTAGTGGTGGCTGATGGCATGGGGCTGCCCTACCTCTGCTGCTGAATGGTGAATGCAGGTTCAGAGGGGTTGTTTTCTCCAGAATTATGTTCCCAGAAGGGAAAAAAAAAAATCACTCCTTTCCCTTTCACTGCAACTGCCTTGATGAATGAGCAATAGCAGATTAGTGGGCAGTGAGGTCTGTCAAGCCCACATGCTGGTTTCTCACATTTCAGTCAGTTGTTTTCACCTTTCTGCCAAGTAAAAATAACATGTTTTCAGGAGACTTTGAGTCTGGTGATATGGGAAGAACCACCTGTTAAAAAAACACCGGGGAAGTTTACCTGATAATTTGTCAAAGGCAGAATTTTAATCTATGTGGAAAAAGGACCCCTGAAATCCTTGAACCAACTCTTTCCTGGGGAGCCTAACATGTGGCAAAAGTTACAGGAGCAGTCAGGAAAGTGTGGTGGTTTATTAATGAGGGTTTGCAGCAGTTCACTGAGTGCTCTGCTAAGGTCAGAAGCTGTTTTCACCTCTTAATCCAAGGGAGTGACATCATGGGTTACAGAGAAATAAACCTTTCTCTGGCTGTTATCTGTTTGGTGAAAGGATCCATCTGAGATTGGGCAGGCTGGTGTTATTTAGCTGTGTAGGGTACATCAGCTGGACAACTCAAGCTTCTGGATTTTGCTGCTTTGGGACACACTTCTCCATCCATGGGTATGTGGCCTAGCAGGCAGAAACCCTGGGTGATGTACCCATGTGTGGGCTGTGCCTGGCAGGACCTGTGCAGGAACAGGGGAAGAGAGCAATGCTGCCAGAGCAGGAATATTCTCTGCCCCCTGGACGACCCCTCATCACAGTGTGGGCCTGAGCAGCCCACTCACACTGCACACTGGGAGAGTCCAACCCACCAAAAGGACCTCAGACCTACTTAATTTAGTGGCAGAAGCAAAACCATCCTGCTTTTTCTCAACAGAAGAAATGGAGAATGGAAAATAGCCGAGCTCCATAGTGGATCTCTAGAACATCCAAAGTCTAAGTGCAAGTCTGGGAAGCGTTCTGCTGGTCTTCAGGATCTAAAAGTGAGTTTTTAGGGCTCATTGTTAGAAAAGACTTCCTGTTTAGAAGGAGACAGCCATTAAAAGTCCAGCTCTAACACAGAGGGGACATCAGTGGGGATTCACATCTGAGCCAGTCATTTGTCGTGGTGATGTGACATCTCCATGTGCTGGCAGAGCTCAGGCAGTTGTTGCTCAGCCAAGCAGCCACAGTTTCCACTAGCACAAACACAAGCAGGTCCGTATCTTTGCAGAATTATGTTCCCCTAGAGCTTTTGCAGTTAGAGGTTTTGCTGTCTTTGAGGAGAATAAGGTAATTCTGCACAAGGTTATCACTAGGAGAACTTTTAAATTAAAAATACAATAATTTATAGCTGTATACATATGTACTCTGCACTTGCTACTTACCAATTTATGGTGTTTGTCCTCAGAAACAGAGATTTCCATATCCAACTATTTCTCATGATAGACCAAGAAGGTCTGGCCTGTATCATTTTAACATCATAATCACTATGCTAAACAACAAATGACAGAGAAAATTTCATGGCATACATAAAGACAACCCTAAAAATAACACATACAAAAAGTACAGAGACAGATGCTGGACAGTTGGAACATTCTGCTTATTTACACAAATAAAAAAATGATATTTCATTGCTTAATCCAGTGCATCCTTTCTTTTCTTTTTTTTGTCAACTTCAGAATCTGTTATGAATGTTTCATGCATATTTCCAATGACACACTAGCTGTTTTTTGAATAAGCAAAGTGTATTTTCCTTCATCCCTGCCTATCCCATTGACTTTGTCTGGAAATGCCAGTGAGGAAGTTTTGTTTGCAAAATTAGTCACAGAAAGATAGTAGTGTGAATGCTTTCCAGCAGTGTTTGCACAAGCACTGATGGCAGAACTAACACAAATACTCTTGGGAATTTGTTTCTGCAAGGTTAATGTCAGAAATGATTTATTGAGGCCTTCCTCCTGATCACCAGTCCAGCATCCACCAAATGAGTAAACAGCCTCTCCCTGACATGATTTCAGAGTACTCTGAGACTGGTCATTGAGCAAACACTTCATTTCAGAGTCAATATTTTGGGAGTAATCAATCAAATTGTATTTATTTCCACAAAATTTAGGTTGAAATCATTGGAATGAAGATTCAAAATCAGAACATTTCGAAGACAGATTGAAGGTAAGTCCATTTTTCCTGTTGCTGCACTGAAGTTGTTCAGCAAAGCTGTTGAGACAGTTGATCCAACTAAAGTCATAGTTATATTATGTAGAGGAATTTAAGCACCCTCCCCCATTTTTTTTGTGTGTGAAATGACAGAAATGAATATACCTGTCCTCATGTGTTCCTATTTCAAGAAGAAATAGGATTTGCATGGTGTGCCACACATTTGTGCCATGGAAATGCCCCTTCCAATGCCTTCATCATTCCCTCCCTCCCTTCCTCCCTTCCTCCCTTCCTCCCTCCCTCTTTGTCTCCCTTCCTTCCTTCCCTTCCTTCTCCTACTGAAATGAATTCTTCCTTTTCTGTCCTGTAATAATTATAGAACTCTGGATTTGTAGGGCCTTGTGGAATTGCAGGTAGATCTCCCAGAACCAAGGTAGCACTCAGAAAATTTAGTTTATACTTTCTAGTCACAGCCAAAACCACATTCTCTCACACTCAGCAGATTTTAGGTGATTCAAAGTATCGAAAAGGAACCTGAGATAGTGGCTTGAAGCTGGCAAGTACCTCCAAATCAGTATTCATCTCAGTTTGAGATTAAATGCTAATTTTGCCCTGTTCAAATCTCATTCTGAAGTGTTTTTGTTAATGTGAGGACATGATTAGAGTATATTAAGCCATAAATAAGAAAGGTTTATGGTTGGATTTGACGATCTTAAGAGTTTCTTCCAACCAAAATGATTCTATGATTCTCTGATCAACTGTGCACAGACATGCTCTTGGCAAATAGCTGCATTTATTGAAAATCTTTCACTTTCAGTTTTTGGCTCTGCTGGCAGCTCCTGACCCTTCAGCTCTGCCAAGACCTGTGTGCTGCTCTATCTGTTTCATGCAGTGGTTCCCAGATGAGTTTAAACATCCTGCACCCCAGAGGTGTCCTGTGCTGTCCCTTTGCTGGCAGCCCTGTGGGAGTGCTGAGCAGCCACTGCTGGCCTGGGACAGACAGCTGCCCACACTCTGGGGGACCTTGGAGCTCTCCTTCCATGCCGTTCTAGTTTGCACCTCTCTGGTGTCTTCCTGCCTCCTTCCTGTGCTCTGCAGGTCTCAAGTCGAGTTTGCTTTCCAGCCCCTGAGACAAGCTGTCTATGTGCATATCTGCCTCAGTTAAAAAACCACTCAGTCAAATTTGTGTGTAGATTCATAGATGAAATATAGAATTTAGATGGAGAAAGGACTTTGCAGTGTTTTCTGGGGTTTTTTTGTTTGGTTGGTTGGGGGTTTTTTGGGTTTTTTTTGTTGTTTTTTTTTTTAGTAAGGCAGATTCTTAACCTCGTCTTGTGGAACAACTCTCTTTCCTTCCTTAAGTGCAAGGTCATGTGATAACGGGTGCAGTGTGGAATGGGATGTGAAGTGCCATGTTTTATTTTTGCTGTGAATCTATTTACATGGAGATTCTTGTCCTGCTCACCCTACTCTGTGTGCCTCTTTGGACCAACAGTTCCTCAGACCTCTCAGTCTTTCTTCTGTCATCTGGAGGTTGGCTAGGTCCTTCCACACATCTTTTAAATATATCCAGGGCTGGTGATTCCACCACTTTCCTGAGAAGCCTCTTACAGCATTTAGCAATTCTTTTCATGAAGAAATTTTTCCTAATATCCAATCTAAACCTCTCTTGGCACAACTTAAGGCCGTTTCCTCTTGTCTTATCACTCATGTCCCAACAGCCATGGCAGCTCCTGGATCCTACTCTCTCTCTTAGTTCACCATGGCTGGGTCATCCCCTTTGCGACACCAGACAGCAGCTCAGTAGCAGATTTGGGAATGGGACTGCAAACTCCTGACTCCTGGCAGGAGCCCAGGCTGTGGGAAGCAGTTGTGGGAAGCAGCTACTGGAAAGACCACCCAAGAGGAGAGGACTGGGCTGGTGGCCGTACCTCTTACACTTAACTTTACACAGCCAAAATAAGAAAAAGCACCTGATAATCCAAGAAGAGAGGGAGGAAGGGATGCAGCCCTGTGCAGCATCCTTGTGTATCCCAAAGACAGCAGGGCTCTGGCAGAAGCACATGCTGGTCTTGGGCATTGGGGAGGGAGGGACCTTGAGAGCTCACAAAAGTGAAATTCAGCTCATCTCATGAGAAACTGAGGGCCAGCTTTGCTGATGCTGACAGAGTGAGTTACTGCTGTCTCAGGATAAGGCCAGCCCCTTTCCCTGCTTTGGTTATAAAACTGTTCTCCAGGGAGGCAGGGATGGCTTCTCACTTCTTTTGGCTCTGCTCAGGCCACAGCTGTAGAAACATCATTGTTTTGTGAGGGGAATGGTACTATTGTTTGTCATAATTTTCATATGCTGGGGCCTCTGCAGCTGACTTTTTCTGTGTTTTTTAATATATATATATATATATATGTATGTATTATATGTATGTGTCTATATTCCCTTGTCCTCCGAGAAGCCTCTTCCCCATCTCCAGGCCTCTCCCACACCCCTACCTTTCAGGATGCTAGAGTTGTATTGTGGTTCTCTTGCACATGACTCTGTAAATACTTTTTGCTTTCTTCCTGGGGCTGACAGCCTTTCCCATCACTGCCAAATGGCAGCAGAAAGAAGAAAATCTGTCATCCCAGGCTAGAGGCTTTCTTTTCTGCTGTACTCCC
>VWZD01007528.1:544385-573827 GCA_013396695.1 Sakesphorus luctuosus | reverse complement strand
TTTTTTGTAAACATAAATAGTGTGAAGCCAAGAAAGAGATCTTGTTAAGTCTTTCAAATGACCTTTTTGGACTATATATGCTGCTGGCTTCTGCCAAGAGCAGCTTTCCTCACCACAGCAGGGGACAGATGTCCCACTGGCCCTTTTGCTATTCTACTTTACTAAGTCTTTTTCTTTTTTCTCCATGAGCACTGTTATCAACCCTCCTGTAACCATGCCAGCCTTGAGCTCAGGGCTGAGCAAAGAGAGACTAACAGAACCATAGGATCACAGAATAGTTTGGGTTGGAAGGAACTTTAAAGATCATCTTTAGTTCCAAAACTCCTGCCATAGGCAGGGACACCTTCCATTAGACCAAAGTGTTCAAAGCCCCATCAAACCTGGCCTTGAACACTGCCAGGGTTAGGGCATCCACAACTTCTCTGGGCAACATGTTCCAGTGCCTCACCACATTACTATGCCTCATAGTAAAGAATTTCTTCTTTCTTTTAATCTAACCACTTTCCATCTATTAAACAGAGGGTTAGCTTGTGATTTCCCTAGCTAATGCACATGCTACAAACCATCCTGTAAAGCCCAGAGCTGGTAGATGTGCGGCTGGACACACCTGACCAGCAGCTGAGGTACCTGCCTTGCTTTGCCCTGTGTTCCATGTGCTGATTTGGAGCTTTGATGAAGAGAGAAGTGGATGGTCCTCCTGTTGCTGCACACCATTGCCTCCGAACACCTGTGTTAGGAGCCAGGAAGAAAGTCAGGGTGTTCAGACATTGGCACAGGCTGTCCAGAGAGTTGGTGGATGCCCCATCCCTGGAAACATTCAAGGCCAGGTTGGAGATGGTTCTGAGCAACCTGATCTAGTTGAAGCTGTCCCTGTTCATTGCAAGGGGATTGGACTAATGGCCTTCAAAGATTCCTTCCAACTCAAATGGTTCTATGATTCTATAAAAGTCAATGGTAGTGTTAACGGTGCCAAGAAGATACCGGCCCTCCCGGGAGCAATGCAATAGGAATCAGGGTGCAGCCTGGCAGGGCTGGGAGCAGACGGAGGTGAGGAGCCCCACTGACAGCAGCTCTCAATTTATGTGTCAGCCGCGCAGTGCTATGAAAAGCATATCTGTGCAGGAACGGGAAGACACAAGTGGAGAGCAGGGCTGGGAGCGGCATGGAGCAGCCAGGGCTAGGGTGCAGCTGCCACTAGATGTCAGCCATTCCTCACTGCAAACCAAAAGACTTCAAATGCAAGAAAAATCCCTGAAAAAAAGACCTAATTGTTGCTTTTCCACGGCACTCCGCTTATCATCCCTTACCAAGTACCTGAGTGCGAGTGTCTCTGAGTTGCTTCGGAAGAAAACACTTCATCCATTGAAACATTTACTGTCAGGCTGTTTCTATGCATAATAATGTTTTAAAACTTCATATTGTACAAGCAGAAGCAGACTGCTAAATGACTGAATCTTTTTTTGCAGGAAGGATGTTTTTCCCTTCCTCAGAGTAAACTCAGGAAATGAAAGAACCAGACAGGAAACTAGCTAAATGCTGATGGAAATATAAAATGAAGATACTTGTGTTGCCAGTGTATTGACAAGCCACGGTTAATTGTTTGGGTTTTTTGTTTCATTTTGGTTTAAGGTTTTTGTTTTTTGTGGCTTGGTGGGGGTTTTTTGTTTGTTTGTTTGTTTGGGTTTTTAGGTTGGTTTTTGGTGTTTTTTTTTAAATGTTTTAAGCCATTAATTTAAAAATGGAAAAAGTTAAAGTAAAATCTCTCTTCCCTGAGCCCTCTGAAGTGGATCTAATTAATAAGCACTTTTGCTTCTGGCAAGAAAACACACCAACAAAATCAAAGTTACAAATTACTTTAAACTTTCTGGTGCAATACTTGTCTTTGGAGTTTAACCTGTTTCCTCGGATTTCGTACCTAACATCTGGCACACAGGAGTTCCCTGCCCCCCTCAAAGGCTAGGAAAAGAGAACAGTTTCTCGAGTGATACCCTCTAAGCCACCTTTGTGCTCTTCCAGCCCCGTGGTGACTGTTTGGTAGGCTGTTCCCGGAGCGTAAAACAAAACATCTGGTTGCTAACAACACAAAGCTGTTACAACAGCTGGAGTCTGCCAGGATGTGCAGGACCTCTGGCCAGGAATCATTTTCCAGCTGCAGGAAATAGTAGTGATACGGGTTCTATTGTAGCAGCTCGGCATCAGCTGGGAGCTGCCTGACCTGCATCCATCCTCTTATCCATTCCTCTTGGCAAGGTGCAGCAGGATGGCACGATGCAGCTCCAGCCTGGACCATGCTCTGCCTGATTTGAGTTGCAGTCAGTGCTGGGTTTGCAAGCATGAAGAGATGCTTTGCTTTGCACACAAACTGCATTATTATCTGGCAGTCTTGCTGAACTACTCTAGGTTCAGAAAGAGGCAGCAAACTCCTGGCCTATATTATGAGTCAATTAGTGCAAGCATGCCGAAAGGGGCACTATGGAGTATCAGCAACACAGCTGCTATGGGGCTGCTGTTGGGGTGTTCACCTACGGGTGAGCAGTTCATAGCTGGACTCAGTCATCCCAGTTAAAGGAACATACTTAGGGAGTTACCAACAGCCCTACTGAAGGCTTTGCAATCTTAGTGAAGCTGGGGAAGCAGGAAGTGGTCAGGTAGTTATTGCTTCTCTCATCCATTCCTACAACCTTGCAGGCAGACACAGCTCTGGCCTGATGGGGATGATGGTACAAGAGGGCTTGGGGAGCAGCTCCATAGAATAACACCTGCAGGAGCCAAAGCAGTGTAAGCCAGATCCCCGCTTCCCTAGCAGGTCCTGATGCGTCACTTGCACCAGTAAAGCCTTAGGTGTGTCTGCCACAAGATGGTTGACATGATCCAAGTTAAAACTAAACCTCTATACTAAAACAAAGCAAAAAACTTTGGTGGTTATTTTTAACATGGATCTTGCTGATCTGCTCTGCAGCACCACACCCCAAGTCATTGTACTGGCAAAGTGAAGGAAGAGCTGAAATGCAGTGCTGTTAAGGGAATGAGTGGCTGAGCATGGAGGAGGTGTGGTGGAAACTCCATCCCTGAAACCAGGGTCTCATGATGCCACATTTCCACATTATTGGAGTTTAGGCTGCTCCTGATTTCTGGCAACAGAACTCTGGTCTCCTTTGCTACAAACTCCCTAACATTTGCTTTCTTTAAAGATAGCTTTAAAACTAACAAGCCAAAACCAACCAAGCTAAAAGCCCAAGCCTAAATAGCAAAACAACCACAGAAAATCCTCATAAAGGCTAATTTTTTGTGAGTTTTGTATGCAGATACGTAGTCCCCCCCAGGAGGCAAACCTGGGCTGATTTGTCATCTCAGTAGTTTGGGGAGGTTCTCCACCCTTCAAAGCCACTCCAGAAATCTGTCACTTCATAGGTGATGCTCTGAGACACTTTCTGTGAAAGGCATGCGTAAAGGCAAGCAGCCATTAGAGAGACCTGGAGCAGTCAACACCATTTTATATGCCACACCTGAGGTTCTCTGGTGGTGTGAATAAAAAGAGGGAGATCCTGTTCCCTCTCCCAAAAGCTCTGTTTGCTACAGTCAACAGTAGCTCTATTAAAGACTCCTTAGGATAAATTTCAGAGATCTCATTAATCACCAACCTGAGAATATTACAATGATGAGCTGCCAAAGGCATGAGCAAATCACTTGTAATTACCAGTTTTAGATGCTGCTTTCCAAAACTTGATTAGCTACAGATGCACAGGTGATAATTCCTACTGTCTTCTTTACAGCACACCCTCACTATTATCTACTCTAGTCTGATTTAGGTTCTTATCAGAATAACGTTGTGCTAATTAAGTTATCCCACACACAGAATGTTTCATTATGGAGACAATTAAGTGGGTTTAGATGACTAACACTGCAAACTGTCCTATCACAGAGAAATAGGTGAGGGATGCACAAAAAAAATAACTCCTTGCTGTCACTATATCTCCCAACTGTGAATGGAAATGAAAATAAGGAATTAAAAGCAGAGCGCTAATAAGCTTAGTTTTTTTAGAAAACCGTTGTTAGAAAATGTAGACACTCAACCGAATCTGTTCTTGAAAGGGCTCAAATCACTGAAATCACTCACAGGGGTGAACTCATTTCAAGCATGTTACTAAGACTGGAATTTGCCCCTTCCAACACCCACTAATAGTTCCCATATATATATTGAACAGGCAGGTGGGGATGCTGCCCTCCTCCACCATATGCCCCGTATCTGAATGCTCAGTGCATCTCTGGATGTACATATTGCATAATACCTGAAATAAAAGGGAGCCTTACAGGAGGTGCTGGTCTTCTCAAGAGCCACATCACAGCAGTGCTAGGGCAGCAGATGGCTGTGCTTCCATCTTACCTTCCCACTGGGATCTGGGGACATGATCAGACAAGGCCAAAACTCCAGCTGCATCCTCAGCCAGAATCTGGGACCTTGTGCACTGTCTTTGAAGGGGTTTCTGTTCACCCTCTGTGCAGAAGCATGAACATACTTTCACTGTTGCCCAATGATGTCTTCTTGTCAGTTATTCCTCATATTGTACATTTAGATCCAAATCGTGCTGGATTAACCCATTCAAAGCATCATTTAACTGCAGTGTGAGCATATCAGTCCTTCTTCCTTCAGGGGAAAAAAGCACTTCCAACAATGCTGAAGCTAATTTAGAAACAAACTCACCAAAAACTTGAGGGCTGCCAGGAATTCTTTAGTTATCCACAGAGGTTAAAGTTTTATTTTTATATCAAAATTAAATAGCAAAATTGGGTTTGGTTTTTTTACAGTGATAAATTAGAAATTTACAGTACATACATTGAAGTAGATATATTTTCTGTACACCCCAAAATAATCAGTGTCTACTTCCTTAAACTTCAGAAAAAGGAGCTAACTTGTCTGTTTAATGTAAGAGCTAAGCTTGTACCTCTCTGGCAGACACTTTGGAAACCTGCAGTGAGAAGTGCACACGTTGAGGGAGGAGATGGGAGCAGGGACTGTACAATCCAAGGAAACGCCAGTAAAGTTTCTAGTTGTATAACCACAGCAACTGCATTTCTGAGACAGGATTAGTCAAAACATCAGTTTTGGCTTTAAATTCACAAAAATGCTAAAATGAGAGAACATAGGAGTTGCTGATACCCACTCTTTGCAACCACTGGTTTTTAGGCTACCTGCTGTGACTTCCCACTCATACAGCCAAAAAGTGGAGCAAGGTAAACGCACATGGGTGAATACATTTATGGAATGGTTTAATTGCTGCAACAACTAATTTCACTCTGAGTACAGCGTGCCCCCGACTGCTGGGTAAAGATGTTTCTTCAGGAACAGCAGCTGGTGTTTCCCCACAGCCCACCTCCTTCCCTCACATGCTTTAATGGAATACTGTCTCACATCACCAGGGGCATCTCTCCGTCACAGTTCACAGGGTCACAGGCAGAGATGCAAGGATTTGATGACAAGGTACTACTTAACATTCACTTCGGTGTAAATAATGTGGTTAAAATGGCATTTATTGAATCCGTCTGGTCAAACATGGGTCATATCAGGCAGGAAGGTATCCAAAGCATTTCAGAGTGAACGACACTTGAGTGAACATGACACAGCCAATAGTAGGTTACAAAAAAGGCTCATACTGTATCCTCACTCCTTGAAAGCCAACATATAGCTGCTGACTTTACACTCCTCACTGCACCGGTAGAGAGACTGCATGATGGAGAAGCCTGGCCATTTGAAGATCTCATACTTGCAGAACTCCTTGTCCACAAGGCATAACACTGACAGTGAGAGACTTCATGGAGAGGATGAAAAGACCTGGCTGGAATGTGGTGTTGGCCAAGACAATGCTTGTGCATCTTGAGCAGAATGTGTCAGATTGTCACTTGTTCTGCTGGAGAGGGAGCCCAGCCCTGATGACTGCCATTAGGGTTTGTTTGGGGTCTGATTTTTTGTTTAAAAAAAAAAAAGTGGCCTAGCACATGTTTTGACACTGAAACAATACATGCTTGGACGGATTAGTGTTCACTTCCAGAGCTGGAGTGAATTGTGGTTTGGGAAGCACATGGGCACCTGTGTGAAAACCAAGTACATTAATAAAGCAGCATCTGTTCTCAGCTGCCCTTGAAAGTTGTGCAAGTTGGGACACTGGGGGATGCTCTGCAGCAGATCAGGTTCATAACAAACAAATGAAGTAAAAGTTCAGGGCACACAGATAAAAACCAAAAGTCTTTCAAAGAGATAGGCCATCAGATTGGTGTTCTCTTAAGTGCTTCTGGGATATTTCAACTTGCATCACCTTTCTTATTAGCCAAACAAGCCCCTGACACTAGGTTCAAGCTCCCCATGAGCACAAGCTGATGCCTTCTCAAATAAAAGGATAAGAAAACTCAACAGTTGCTTTGAAACAACATAAGTCACTAAGAAGTTGGATCTCTTCTCTTGGATCCCTTTAAAAAAATGAAAAGGTCTTGGTTGTTCCTGAGGACTAAATGCCTGCTCACATTCTGTGTGTAAATATATATTAAAAAAACCTCTTCATAGCTGTCAGAGAACAACTGAAGCATCGTTGTGAGGCAGTCAGCTGTACTGCAATGTCATGGGCTGAGAATGTTCTTTTTAATTGTAACTGACACACATAATTATACAACTGATCTGTGTGAACATGAGGTTGCCAAGGAACTCAACATTTTGTCTCTCCCCAGACGGGCGACTGCAGAGATACCATCGGACTGAACGAAACACATTAAGACTTAATTGCTTTATGCAATGGGTCTCCCGAGAGAGACAGGTAAGTTTACTTGGAGACAACTGGCATTGTTTGAAGGTACCCTAAACTCATTTTTCCTCTTTCCTTGGGGAAGCAAGACTATGTTGTAAGACTTTATTTAAAGTTATTAAATGCAGCAGAATAAAGTAGTCTGCTGGAAGTAGCAGGAGCACCTGAAGGGACAGGAACAGGGGCATATGGATAATGATAACTGATGCAGAAGACTCTACACAGTTCCCTACCTTCTACTGGCTCCTCTTCATATGACAATGGCCTGAAGTAAAGCTCTTAAAATTTAGAAATATTCATACAATCACAGAATAATTCTCATGGGGAGGGACAAAGGGAGGTCCAAATTCCCACATGGCATAATCAACTCTCAATTCAGACCAGGTTACAAATGGTAAAAAGAATGAGTCGAAATTATTATTAGACCATCAGATGACGTAATTCTCACTAATACCTCAATAAATCCTACTCATCATAGGTAAAGCTCAGACCTGGAAAGTCCATTTGGTATTTGTCGGAGGAACTGATCCTTGGCTGACTTATGCAGTGTATGGGAACAACAGAATTCCCATAGGCATAAAGGCACAATTCTTGTCAAGCACTTCCTTCTCAATGCTGAACTCGGAAAGGAGACATCTAACTGAGGTGCCAGCTGCTCAGTCTTCTGAGAACTGGACCCCAAATAAGCCCAGAATTTGGCCCTGGACTGCTTTTCCTCCAGCAGCTATAAGATGATGAAAGGAAAAAATCATCCCACAGCTATGAGCTACAACCCCTCAGCTTCCAAAGATTTCAAGACTTCTGTAATTGCATCCTGCTTTTAAAAACAAGAAAAAAAAAAGGAAGAAAACATGTTTTGGTATTTCACAGCTTTTAAGGCCTCCCTGGGCTCTCCTGGTTTGGGCAGCATGGTTTATGGCTATTGTATCTGCAGTATGATCTTTCTGCTGGTTATTCTTTAAGGCTTTTTCTTTTTGCATCCCCCAGACAGGTTGTGTAACCATCTCCCTGCTCTACTCACAACATTTACATGGAAATGCTTGCACATCATCAGTACTTCACAGGAGAGCAGTCAGACCATCGGAGTGTCATCCTTTTCTCAGACTACAGTCTCGTTCCCTTTTCCAGGTTTCACCCAACCATCTGCTCTCTTCTCCCGTTTCACTTTCCCTGAGTTCACCAGTCTGTTTGAGCACTTCTGCCACGTGTGCAGAGTTTTGGCTGACCAGATCCACATACCTGATGTAATACCCACCAGAAGGGACATGAAAATTTTGAGCATCTCCACTGCCATATTGGAATCATCTGCTGAATAGCGGAAAATGGCCCAGTTAGAGATTTCATAGAAATAACAGGCGATGACACACGTTGCTGGGACGGTGTACAGCACTGAAAAGACACCAATTTTGACCATCAGTCTTTCCAGTTTGTCAGTTTTAGTTCCATCTTTCTGGAGATTAGACCTGATTTTAAATAAGGCCACAAGTCCTGCTGCAATGAATAAAGTCCCAATGACCAGGTAGGTAAAAAGCGGAGCAACAACAAAGCCTGTCAGCGCATCGAGGTTCTGGTTCCCAACGTAGCAAAGGCCAGTGAGCTCGTCTGCGTCTACTAGTCTCATAATCAAAATAACGATGGTCTTCACCGCTGGGATAGCCCAAGCTGCGATGTGGAAATACGAGCTGTGCATTTCAATAGCTTCGTGGCCCCACTTGAGTCCTGCAGCCAGAAACCACGTCAGTGTCAGAATAACCCACCAGATGGAGCTAGCCATCCCGAAAAAGTACATCAGCAAGAAAATTATGGCACATCCTGTGTTCTTAAGACCTTCTTGGATAAGAACAGGTTCTGCTGCCTCTTCAAAATCACAGGATATCCTTTCCCGGCCCACAGTTAGCCTCACAATATAAGCAATGCTATAAATATTGTAGCACATGCTCAAAAATATGATTGGGCGCTCCGGGTAGGAAAATCTGGATGAATCAATCAGGAAGGTCAGGACTGTGAAGGCAGTGGAAATGAAGCAAAGACTGGCCCACACAGCCATCCAGATATCTGTGAATTCCTTAGCTGATCTGCTGTAGAGACCAGCATCGTAGCCACACTTCAGGACACAGTTCAAGCTTCTCTTCACCCAGATATATTGATCCGAGTTAGACCCCATGCTGTGGCACTCTTCTCCAGGCTGCAAGGAGGTCTTGCTGTGAAGGGGAACGTCTTCATCTCCTGGACCCTCCATGCACATGTGGTTGTGATCATTCTGAGGTGGGAATTTGCTGCAGTTTAGGCTGTCTGGCCAGGCAAATCCAAATTCTTTTAAAACGGGTTCACATCTTCTTTTGACAGAGAGGCACATGCCACCACAGGGACCTATGGGGATGTTAATCTTCTCTGTGCACATTGGGACATAGACCGAACACAGGAAGAACTGGAAGAGAGAAACAGAAATCACAAGTGTGTCCGTGAAAAATTAGACAAGTTGAAATAGAAGTTTTCTTTTTTTGGCTTTTTAGCAGTAATATTTGGTCCTTTGCCTTAAAAAGCAGGAAGCAGCATAAGACAAATAAACCAAGAACAATAAAAACAAAAGAGAAAAAAAATAACAATGTTATCTTCTTCAGTTCAAATGTGGTCCGAAGCCAAAGCCTGAACGTTTTACTCCCTAGATTAGCTCCATGTAAATTTAGCCCACCAGTTTCAATGAAGCAAGTGAGATTTAGCCAGATTTGAACCTCAAGGGTTTAATTTAAGAAAGCAAAAAAACCTAAATTAAAGCGGCTTAAACAAACACATGTATTTGTTCTGGGCATTGCCTGGATATTCCAGTTAAGAAACAAATAGGAAAAAAAGTAATTCATTGAATTACTTTGATTCTCGATCCTCCTAGATGAATGTATTCTTTTACAGTAAGGTCACGTATGTATTTAGAACGGTAATAAAATATTGTAGTTTTCTCCTCTTTTGAATAATCGCAGTTTGGCGAAGCGACACCGTGAGAGGAATTGCGTGCTTACTCGAGAACTCTGCCCCGAGAAACAAGCCGGGTTTTGTTAGACGAAATCCATGCCCGTGGGCAGGACAGGGATCCTGCCAGTCGCTTGGGAAAGAAACTTCCGCGGTGAAGCTCCCGGGGGGCGGGAGTCCCGAGCTGCCACCGCTCCCGCAGCCAGCTCCGTTCGCTCCGCATGGAAGCGGGCGCGGCACCTGGGCACGGCCGGGACGGAGGGCAGCGCCTGGGAAAGCTGCGGGAGCCGCCGCAGCCTCCGCGGGAGGGCGGGTGGGGGCACCGCGCTGCGCTCCCTGCCGCGGGCAGCCCGGGCACGGCCGGGACCCCGCCGGCTCCAGCACCTCCGCCCGGCGTGAGCCGCGCTCTCTCCAGCCAGCCAGGAGCGACACTGCGAGGCGGCGGGACTTTCGGGACGGATTGGTACTGAGTGTAGGGGATGTGGATGAGGATTGGGATGCTGGGGGACAGCAGCCAGCCCGGGGACCGCACAGTGCCGCTGTCTGTCGTCTCCACCTCGCGCACTCACCCAGGTCCCCTCGGGGCCCCGACCCACCTGGAGCTGGCTGGAGCAGCCGTACTGGATGAGGGGGGTGAAGGTGGTGAGCTGCAGCTCCGCGTCCGCCTGCAGCTCGTGCCCCACCAGGTTGGGCATCTTGGTGACATTGTAGCCCAGGTTCTGGCACATGGCGATGCGGATGGCGTCGCAGCGGCGCTCCTCCTCGTCGCCGAAGCCCCGCGCCCCACCGAGCAGCCCCGCCAGCAGCACGGCCAGCNCGCGGCGCGGCGCAACAGGGTCGTACCTGCGCCCCTCAGCTCAGCATCGAGGCGTCCGCACCCGCTCCCTGGGGAGCCCCGACCCGCACCCCCACTCCCGAGAAGCGCACTTGCAACGTCTGCATCCCACCGCTCCCCGCAAGGGCTGTCCTCTCCTTCTTCTAGGAGACCCCCTATCTGCGCTCCCCATCCTTCATCCCCCAGAAACTCCGGGAAGTCCTGCCTCCTCTCCACAACAGGTTCCCCTTCCTTGCGTTCCGCATGGCCAGCGCCCCTCGGAGAGGCCGGCACTGTCCCCAGTGTTCCTACCATGCCTCCCCACCATGGGTGCTGGTCTCAGGGGCTCCCGACCTCCGGCTCCCCAGGGATAGGGTGGGCTGAGCCCCTTGCACGTGTGTTGAGACTCATCGAACCCCAGCCCTCCCCTCACTTCTGCCCTTTCTTCAGCCCAAAGTGCTCAGTTCTTCACTGCCACTTTCTAAGCTGCCACTTTGTCTTCCTAACGGGTTAAACTGCACTGCTGGGTCACATCTGGGCTCTAGCATTGTTTGTTTTTTCACTGGGGCCATGAAACCCGTAGGGCACTCCTAGGTACCTCCTGGCATTTGTATAAATCCCCGTAAATAAGTAAGTGCGGATGAAGCATTTGTGAATTTCAGAGGAAAGAGCTGGATGATTAAACAGACCTGTAACTTGTCAGCGGGAGGAGGGATTAAGAGAAGAGAAATGAGGCTCAGACTTAAATTCTCTTGGTATTATTTACACCTGTAATAAAATCTGGTTGAGCTGGTTGTGCCTTTAGCAAAAATATGTCATCTATTAATGAATTGTTTGTAAAGCACTTTGAAAATGTTTATAAAGCCCTGGTTAAGTGACCTCTTACTGCGTGCATATGGCATGTGGCATGTGCACGCTCCTGAACATGTCCCTCACGGGCAGCTCTGCCTCCAAACACAGCTCAGGGCCTTCACTTCTCCCCAGCATCCCCTGGCTGCATTGGTGGACTAAGACTTAACAGCCTAAGGCAGCCCTCAGCTATGGCTCCTTCCAGAGTACAAGGCTGTAAATCACAGCAAACCCTGTGCTGTGAAAAGCTCTGTGCTCACTCACTGCGGGTTTCATCTCTAAGGCTCCATTGCCGTCAGGGTTTCCTTCACCTCTAAGGGGGGGGAAACATGTTTGAACTGTACGGTGATGTTGTAGGGACTGATGGGCATTAAGTGTGCTTTCCTCTAGCAAGATGGATAGTGCTGTAACTGAGGTTTCATGGGCATAGGTATTTACACAGCTCTCATCACTTTACAGCTAGCTCCAATAAACAGTGCTCTAACCTCACAAGATCCTTGTGAGGCAGACAAGTAATATTATCTTAACTTTTTAAACACAGAGACAGACAGCGCTCCAGTCCCAAGGTCAGGCAAGGAGTCTATGATGGAGCCAGCAACTCAACCATATCTTGCAAGGCCCATATTTACCTGCAAGCATTGCCGTCTGTACCCAGCAGTGCTCAGCTGCTAATCTGGGTGGGTGATAATCCTGTGAACGCACACAGTGTGCTGCACATGTCCCAGCCCCACCAGGTTTACCATCTACTTCATACAAACATGGGGAATGGGTGTTGGGTGCACTACACACAAATACCTGAAAGAAGAGACTTCCATTGGAGGGGGGTTTGGTTGTTTGGTTTTGGTGGTTGGTTTTGGTGTTTTGGGTTTTTTGTCCAAATTATGTAGGAAAGAAGACTAGAGGGAGAATCATGGTGACCATAAAAACTATGCATCCTTGTCTTAGTACATGAAACCCCTTTGCAGTTGCAGTCTTCTGCTACAGTTGGGCACTGAAGCAGAGTTTGCTGCTACCAAAATAGGGCCTTTGCCTAATTCCCATGAAAAAAATCACCTACTGCATATTCAGAAGTTAGGAAGCAAAGCCCTCAGCCCACGGACCTGGTCCTTGGACTCAGTAAACCTACAGTGGACACAAATACCTTTGTAGAAAAAGAAATCTCCCTCCCAAAAGAAAACCCAACCACGATTGCCTTTACTTTGAGAATATAAAATAAATATTAGAAAGTGCTACACTGCTGTGTTTGCTTTGGAAAGTCTTTTAGATAACAGGAATTAGTTTTCAAAACAAGAGTGCTGGGAGAGGCAGTGGCAAATCATACAAGAGGTTGAAGTTGGAAAAAATGGTAATTACCTTGCTTTGAACCTTATCCATATATTAACAGTGATTAAATCTCACCATGATAAGCACGTAGATAATAGTTTCTTTAAACAGATCAAAATAAGAAACCTCCTTGATAGTAGATTTATAGATTGTGAAATTACTGTGCATGTGAGACACTGGCTTGAATTTGGCACAGCACGAGCCATGTTCCTTCCTCAATTATTTATTGCCTGATTTACATAATTTTTTTCCAAATAAAACTGATTTTGAGTGTTTTTTAGTTAAAGAATCAGCAGCCAGCATGATAATTATTATTTATTGTTGCTGCCAATAATTACATTTGGTTTCTGGTCTGAGTTATCTTCAGCTTCCAGTCATTGACTTTTATTCTATCTTTGCTAGTCAGGTTGAGAAGTCATTACTGACATTATCCCTGTGGTAATGTCAGGCTGTGATTATGTCACCCTTTGGCCTTTTTGTAGTAAATAAAATGGATTGAACTTCCTGAGTTTCTTACTGTAAGGCATCTTTACCAATTCTTTAATCATATTTTTGATTTTAAAGGAGCAAGATTTGACCCTGCTGTTTGAATACCCCTTTCAGCCCAAGACATCCTTTACAACATTAATGGCTGTGTCTCAATTAGTAGCATAGGCTCCCTGATCCTTTTAGAGTCAGCGAGAATAGGCAGACATTTGAAGAAGGCGGTTCACATAATAGGAATGACATGAATACAAAATTCTACTTATTATTATCTTGTTCTTAGTATTTCCCCCTTAAGTTTGTACGTATTCTTTTGCATATTTATTAAAGCTATGGGCATATTTTTACACTACAAAAATACATAATGCTTACCAGCATCTCTCAGTCTTTCATCATCCTGCAGGATATCTGAGAAGGTTCATAACTCTTCTCTGAACATTTTCAATACATCAACATTTGCCTAAACTGTAGTATTAGAACATGGCTCGGCTTTCCCATTGGAGTGACACTCGTGTCAAAAGCTCAGTCCTATACAAGATGATCTTGCTTAGACCTCCAAGGATATGATTTATCCTTCAGCATCGCATGGAGAGCCAGGACTGACACCTTGCAGGAAGATCTCAGAAAGCCTGGGCATCCTGTTGGTTTTCTCAAAAGAAGTGGAAACCATATTAGGATGTGATTATTTTAACAAAATATAGATGTCAGCTTTTGGTCAGACGAATATCACTCCACAAATGCCTCTGCCTCTCAGTTGACTGCAGAGGGAATCTAGGATGACCATCCCAGAGGTGAAAACTCACAAAGAGCTGCCTAGTGCTGGATGAGAACAGTCCTTTCCTACCAACTAGTCTCCTGGGATTTGGTGACAGAGAACACTGATATTGCCTTCCAGAGAGTTCCTTTAAAGATCTTGGATACAAGTTATCTAAACATGCAGGGTTTTTAAAATGTATAACTTCTAGAGTGGTTTTGGGACACTGAAATTTAAGGATGTATTAATTACTATTAGTTATCTCTATTATACAACTCATACAAATTTTTCAATATACAAAAAAATGAATGTTGAACCCATCTGTTACCTGTTTTATTTACTGACAATTCCAGAAATTCCATTAAGTAACAGACTTCTACCGTTAGTGACTTTCTCTCGGTCTCAGTTTACATAAAACACTATTGTCTTTGGCCACCTTCAACTAATTTTTTGTGTGTTTATCACATCCTTGTCATACCTTTTGTATTTCTGTTCATTCAAATCAATGTCTACTTTCTACTCCTTGACATTTATACTTTTCTTAAACTTAATTAACTTTATAATAATTTAAATTTTAGTAAAGATTTTTTCTTTAATTTTTCCATCTGAATTCCAGTTGAATTTTTAAATCAAGACCCTCTTTCTCAAAATAAAGATCTAAATCAATCCCCTTCTTTATTCAGTGAAGTCTTTTCAAGCATCTAGTAATATATTTTGAATGGATTCCTAATTCCCATTCACATGCTCATATAAATTCTCTCCCTTCTGTACTTCATGAGGCTGACCCTTTTAAAGCAGGAATACATATCCCCCAATCTGCATTTATGCTGCTGTATTTATCCATTATCATCAGCATTTTGATTGTCCAGTAACAACCGGAAAGAAAATGGTATTGTCATGACACTTCCAGTGAATGAGCTCTACTCAACCTCAGAAAACAAACCAGTACAGTGAGCTGCATATGTATTTATGCATAGATAGATAAATAGATAAATAGATATATAGATAGATATATAGATAGATAGATAGATAGATAGATAGATAGAGGATATGCAAATACATATACATATACATATATAGGGGTTTATATATAAAGTATTCATAGAATCATGGAAACATTAAAGTTGGAAAAGACCTTTAAGATCATGAAGGGCAAGCACTAACTCAGCCCTGCTAAGCCCACCATTAAATTTAAGTGCCATATTCATATTTACATGTTTTTTGAACACTTCTAGGGATGGTGACTCAACCACTTCCTGAGCAGCCTGTTCCACTGTTTGATCACCTTTTCAGTAAAGAAATTTTTTCTGATACCCAATCTAAACCTCCCCTGGTGCAACTTGAGGACATTTCCTCTTGTCATATTATTGTTATCTGCAAAAAGAGACCACCTCCACCTGGCTACAGGTAGTTGTAGAGAATATACATAATACAAAGAATACGAGTGCACAAGGTAGTTCACAGAGTGGCACCTGTGTTCAATGACTTTGAGTAAAGCAACGTTGATCTCAGTGGGGCAGAATGTGTCCCAGACTTTAAAATAAACAGTGTATTATGTGCAAATACACTTGCCAGGGTGCGCTGCAGCATCCTTCAGAGTCCGAGCCAGCAGGTTTTGAATCCTGATGCTCTCAGGAGACTTTGTTTAGGTTTCTAGCCCTGGAGTCTCCTCGTGAGTGATCTCGCCCTGCAAAGGGAGACCCAGACAATATCAGCAGTGAATGTAGAGGACAGGTCTCCCAACTGGATATGAATCTGTTTTCATGCAGACATGACTGCCACTTACTTTAACATACCTTGGTGCAGCGAAGCTGTGACACATAGATTCCATATCTAGATTCAGATGTGTAATTCCTTGCATGCCAACGTGGGTCAATAGTTGCTTCATGACCCCTGAAAGTCAATATTTGTTTTGCACAGAGACCTCAGAATTTGGTTGTACGGCATTGTAAACAGGAAATTTCAGTGCTACTTAATATGTATCATTTTGAGAAATCCTTTGCGTTTAGATAGCATCAAAACATTTGACAATGCAAGGGGATTTTTCAGATCATGGGTGGGGTTCAGGAGGCACAGAGTTATCATACACAATGTCCCATGGGGCACAGGGAGCAAAGCTGTCCATAAATTTCACAAGACAAAAGGTGTCCGTATAAACATCACTTTATCTATGTGTTATTATTCTTTTTCATTCGGATACTTCTCTTCCTAGGATTAAGAATAACTTTAATTAATTTTTAAACTGTATTCCCAAAGCCCCTTTCCTCAAATAATTCAGAGTTTAATATACCTCTGCATCCAGATTAGCAGAACAGACAAGAAACTGCAAGGCAAAGTCACTCAGGATCAGGAGAGACAAAGATATTTACACAATGAGTTTTTCATAATATAGCTACATTTATAAAATGTTTTACTAAAATACAAATCCCATCCTAAAAAAACCCAGTCCTTCTGCCAGTGTAGCTACTTTTGTAAAATGTTGTCCTAAAATACAAAACCCATGGAAAATAACCAGCCCTCCTCCCTGGCCTAATTTTGCTAGACTTCTCTGGAAAGCTCTGCTGCAGAGATACAGCAATTTAAAGACAATCTCTTCCCTTTTGGAAAATTAGTAGACTGTTTCGATAATCAGACCCACAGTGGAGGCAAAATTCAGCCTGAACATCGGAGTTAGTGTTATTCTGTCTCATAGAATGACTTTCAGTTTGAACTGCTACTTACCATTGCTTCTGCAGCAATCAGTGATTTACATTTTGGCTTGAAATTTCCCACACTTGACCTTACCCCAAGTGATTTTTTTTTCTGGAAAATGATGAACAATTCTCTTCTCAGAAAATTGTTCAGAGGCCCCCCCTTTTTTTTTTTTTAATGCTCAGATAGCTCCAAAACAGCTTGGGTTTATAACTTCAGATTTGGCATGTACAGAGTTCAATCCTGAAGGAGGAATGCACTTTTTGTCTCATTTGAAGAAATTTAATTTCGCAATAGCAAATTAGCCTGAAAGTTTTGGAAATAATAGACTGATCGTTCACAAGGCGTGATTTAGCTGTGGTAGAAAATGACAGGCTGTGCTCTTTCTCTTTGAGAGGTCACGAGTCTTGCTTTATAAAAAGGCTTAGTTTCCTTTTTGCAGAGTCATCTTTCCCACTAAACCTTTCTGCGTCCTGTTTTGCTTTAATTCTAAGACAGTATCAAAGGTTATTTCCTGTATGTTTGCTCTCCATAAGCAATGCTGTACTTGGCTTTTGGTGCCATTTGCACATTCTGTAAAGCAAATTTCACCAGAAATTATTTAAGAAGTTACTCTTTCTGCCTGGTCCCCACATCCAGTTGTTACCCACATTGCACAAACCTGCTTTTGGACATAGGGGACAGGTTTTTTTGGAAACACCCTACAGTGCTTTCTCCTCAAATGTATTACTCAAGAAGTAAACACAAAGGTTTTAAATGCTTAAATTAATTTATTACCAAATAAGCAAATATCAAGTTTTTAAGCATGGAATTAATAAATGAATTAATTAATTTTTACTTTGGAAATTATGATATGCTGAGAAATAAATGCCTAAAAATCAATGCTGAGAAGGTGGGTTTGCTGATATGCATCAGCTGGTTTGCACTGCTCCAGCAATACCATGATGAGCTGGTTTAATCAATCAGTTATTGCAGGCTGAAGACTGTTCTTTGTCACTGGAGTACCACAGAGCTGTCAGGAATGTGATGAATCTGGCCACAAATCTTAAAAAGTACTATTTTTCCCCATTAAAAAGGCCATGTGAGCTGATATGCTGTGTTTAGTTACATAACAGCGAGTATTGACTTGCAGGGCATGGTTGGAAAAAACCCTTCTTTGTATTGTGTTAGGCAGGCAGTGGGTCATTCTCCTGGGAAAGAAATTCGACATCTGCCAGGAGGTGAGGTTTGCTGCATTCACTTCGCTTTTGTAGTGCCTGTGAATACACAAAGAGGGAACTGGACACAAGAGTGAAACCTGTCCCAGTGTTGATATGGGCTGTTGGCTCAAGAGGAGCTGCTTCACGCTCCAGTAACTTGGCTTTAAGCTATACACACAACTGCCTTCAGGTCCTCATAGAATTGCAGAGAACTTTAAGTAAGCAGTGATACTTGACTCTTCCAGTTCTAGCTGGACTGCCCAGTTTACAGTGGCACCATTCTTCACTTTGTGGGCCATTTAAAACACAGTCCCTGAGTGCTAATTATTTCCAAATTGCTGTATCCCCTTCAATGCTTCTATTTTTATTTTTTTAAAATTTATTAATGGTTGTTTTCTTTTAAAATGACCACAGTAAGCATTCAGTTTGGGAGCTGCTGCAATTATTTCATTTAAGAAGATGAGTTTTTGCTAAGACATTAATACATTTAACATAGATGTAATTGCAGAAGTTATTGGCTTTATTATGCTTTGTATTCCAGGATAGTTTATTTCCCTTTCTCACATGGACAGAGCTGCTCTTCCATAAACTATTTGTACATGACATTGATAGTTTTCCTTTTTGTTTACCTGATCCTTTCTATATACTTAAAACAGTGCTCCATTCATATGAAGACAAACACATAAATGCCATACCAGACAGTGAGAAGGACTGGTTTGGCAAGTCTTTGTCAAACAGGTTTCCTAATTTCTATCCAAGCTGACAAATTAATCATATGGATTACTGTTACATAAACCAAAATAATTGCAAATTGGTCTGAGCATAAAAAATGTCATTCACTCTTGTCCAGAAGGCTTTGCTGCCATTCTGCATTTACCTTGTGCTCTTTGCCTGAATACAGGTGATTATGTAGAGTGCAAGCCATCTTACACTTTGTGCATTTATGCTCTTCCTCTGACTCCCTGGCAGTGCAGGTCCAGGTACTAACTGTTAGAAAACAAACAAACTAAAATAAACAGTCCTGTGATGACAAGGAGGGGTGGCGTGACCATGAAAGGAAACGGATCAGCTTAGATTGGCTTCAGCTGTCAAGGAACCGCACCCTTATTCTTTTATATTGTGCTGATCACGAGGGTATTTTTGCACTGTACTGAAGTTTTGTTATCAATGGAACTAATGCAGAATTTTATTTTTATTATTGCTGGATCTGGCATTTGAGTATGTACTGATCTCTCATTCTTGGACTGTGTAATTTATATTTGGAGGCTGACAATTCATCTAGTTCCCTATAGACACATAGATGAACTTAGAAAATAATGAGAGTTTATGTGAATTTCGTTTTTCTCAGGCCTTTTTATTCCTAGGAGAGACTTCGATGGGCTAAATTACCATGAAAACTACATTACCATGATATTTCAGTTCCTTACAGTAAAAGTTCATTATTGTTGACACTATACACACATCCTTGGGGAACTATGAAAAATATAAAAAGAAAACTCAAAAAAATGCATTAAAAAAAACATAAGAAAGCTTCCATTTAACCCAAATATTCCCTGAGTAAAGCTAAAGGCAATTATTTCCCAAATAGGAAAATTTCAAGGCACGCCTGGACATAGTGCTGTATTGAGAGGTACCTGCATGAGAGATAAGGTTATTACTTAGTTTGTGACATAAAATCACATAAATATCAGGAAATTAGTTGGAAAGAAGATCAACACACAAACAAACCCATTTGCTGTCAACATATGGTCCAAAGCAGTGAAGACTCAGGCTCTAAATTTAGACAAAAGCCACTGTATCTGCGTTTCCAGTGCAGCCAGTTCTTGAGGCCTGGATTGACCCCTCCTCATTTTAATCCTGCAGGAAACGCTCTCAAGGGTGCACTTTCCCACCACACCAAGGCAACTACAATGGAGGACACTCCACTGTAAAGGCTGGTGACGCTCTTCATGCTGCCACAAAGCCTGCCTCTCCTTCCTACACATCTGATTTAGGCGTTGTGCAGCCAAGTGGGAGGGTTTGGGTAGGTTTTGCCATTGCTAGGTTAGTCTCCATCAAATCCTGTGTAGTCAAGGCAAACAGAAAAGGTGCTTGAGAGTGCAGATCAGATCTAAGGTGGCTGCTCTGGAGATGCTCCCTTGACTATCAAAGGAGCTCAGGATGCATATCCCATTGCTTAGCTGCTCCAGGTAGTTGGGTAATGGTAAGATGAACTAACATAGGTTCAAGTGCAATAAGAATTTATGCAAGAACCCTTGGGCAACAGTACATGACTGTAGGATAAAACTTCTTGGTTTAGCCTGACTAGAGGATCATTTTAACACCTTTATTTTAAGACTCATACATTAAACATAATACCATACCCTCCAGCCACTCAATTATGAAAGGGTGAACTTGGGTCACAAAACCATGATTTCCCTGAGTAAAAAGCCATCATTTCCAGAGATCATTGGTTAAGTAGACACATGGGAAAACAGGATTTCAACAGTCCTTCTAGAAAGTTGTCCTGGTAGAAGATGGCCCTGGGCTTTACTTTCTTTAGCTAAAACAAACTGAGATGCTGGATGTTAAGTGATATTTGTTTTGGGACAGTGAGCTTCTGGTGAGCCTGTAAACCTGTATATCTCTTTTTTTGGATCATGAGTAATTATAGCTCCTTCATACAGTGGTAAAAGCTGCATACTCTTTCAACCTGGGCTATTTAGCTAACTTAAAATTTCACTTCATCATATGAAAATATGCTTTTCTGAACTATTTTTACATCTTTTTCCCTAAGCAGAGATGGATGCAGTTCAGTGGGTGTGGAAGCACCAAGGGGAGGTATAATTTCTTGCATCTACTGTGTTTTCCCGTGTGAAGTTTGCTAAAGTTCTGCTATGAGGAAACTTATTTGAAATATATCATTTGGATTAATCCTTTTTTGTAGCATTGAGACATAAACTGGACATCCATCAGGTCATTAACCACCCTTGCTGCCTTGTTTTTAGCATGCTATCCCAGCCAAGGCTGTATTGATTCCCTTCTGGGCTTTTGACCAAAGAAATCTGTATAAAACATTACCATTATATCTCCTCTCCAAAAAAACCAAACCAACAAAAAATTTTATTTTCTATAAATAGGATGTGGAAGGAAGGTGCTTTCCTGGTATGGGAGGAGAATGTAAAATGATACCACATCTGACCAGTTACCTCATTTCTATGCACAGGCATATGCACAAACTACAAAAATGTCAAGAGAAGCCTTCTGACAGTGACATACATCAGGCTGCAAAATGACCTTTTCTAGGGAGTGGTGAAAGTGCTATCACTGCTGTTACAAAGAACAGTAATTCTTAACACATGATGTGCACAAATCTGGATATTAAACAATCTGCAAAGCCTGCCTTCGAGATGTTACTGCCATGCAGAGGCATGGATGGAGTTTTGGGCTTAGGGCCCAGAGAGGAAACCTATTTTTAATAAAGAATTTACAATTAAGTTCATCTCTGCTAGCTGGGTACCTGGATACTATTATAACCCCACAGCATTTACTTACGGCTAAAGAAAACACTGGAAACTTTAAGACAATACTGGTAGGGCCAAAGAAATAACCTATTACTTTAAGGAGGGGATTTTTTGTAGAGACACAAAGTTAGGTGTCCAACCTGTACTGAAATCCAGTGAGATCTGAATATGTAACTCCCACAGGGTTCTCTGAAAATAATGACCTTAAGAAGTTAGGTTTTTCTCTTGGCCATGCCAGAGTTAGTGTGAGGGAAGCCTCTGAAGGAGATATCTGTAAATGATATCAGAACTCAACAGAACAAGTCATCTGGAACACACAGAGCTGTGCTCAGTGATGAGTATTGAATTTAATTTCATTATTTCTGTGTTTATTACATTTTCCCCCTTGTGTTGTTTTAGGTTTATTGACGGTTTTAATTTTGATTTGTATTTTATTATAATTTACTTTCATTTGCTAGTTGTCAGTCTATTTACAGAGAACAAAAGAATGCACAGTGTAGAACAGTAGAATAACAGTGTTTATTTTCACAAGTTTGGACTGATCAAATAACTCACAAGTCCCAAAGTGGAACCATGCTTGAGGTAGCTTAGGTCATCTCAAGTGTGGGGAAACAAACAGAAATATCCTATTCTTCACTATTGTTTATTATATTTATGTCAGTTGAGAATTTTAACAATACCACATATATAAAACATTTGTGCTTGCTTTCTGCACTATTCAGAGTTTTCTCAAGGCTCTTTGGTGCTTTTTGTTCCCTAGGGACACTGTAATGTTGCTATGCTTCAGTGACTTTGTCAACCGATTTAGCAGAAATGTAAGAAATGGCTCCTAGGAATGAGCCAGAGGTGCTGAAAAGGAATGCTCTGAATGTTTCTATGTTTAAAAATGGTTCTTTTGAGAGTTATAACTAGTTTCTTTCAACCTATTTCCTTGGTTCAAGCTTGGTCCAACAGAGAGGAACCAGCAGCAGAGTCTGATGTTGCAGTCCCATCAAATCCTCAACTGCTTTAATACTACCTTGATTTTTGACAAGAGGTCCAAATGCGGATGGTCTAAAGCTACATTTGCCCACCTGAACACAGTATTTCAAAAGCTGATAGTAACTATGGGTGCACTGTTTGTTTAATTTGCGATTTAAAGCACTTTCAAGACACCTTGCAGCAGAGGGTGGCTGAGCAGCCACTCTGCTGAAAATAAAGACAAAGGGAGCGTCTTGCCTCAAAGAGCCTCCTCTGAGCCTTTTACTGTGCTCACAGCTTTGGACATCCATAGTCCTGCCGAAGGATGGTGTAGTTTATCAACCCAAGATAACTTACAATCAGTGTCAGTCTGCTTGAGAATACCTGCAAAATGAAGTGGTTCAGCAGCTGCTACTTAGGCTGTTGAATGCTACAGCTGTGATGTCCAAGTGCTGGCAGCAGGAGTGATCAGAATCCTGAGGCTATTCCAACATGAGCATTTGAAAAATAAGTGGCTGAAATTTACTGTTCATTATTCTTCTGGGGGAGAAAATCAGGCTTAAATTGAAAGCCTTTTCAAAAGTGCTGAGTTCTCAGAAACTATCATTAATTTTCAAAGGAGCTGTTCGGTCCTCAGGTGCTTTAGAATAACTAAATTTCTGTCTGTGGCCTCAGCAGCCCAGCTTGTTGGACAGATAGTTTTATTACAGAACCTTTAAGTACACCAGAAAATCAAAACACTGAGAAAAATGGCATCTTCTGAGTATTTTCTTAAGTTCATGACTGAAAAAATGCCTGTGTTTGAAGCATAAATAATGTTGCAGTAATGACCTTGAACAAATTGGGAATGGGTGAAGAGGAGGAGCAAATAAAATTTTTTACTTGAGGATGTCATCATTCATTCCTGCATCCTTTTTCTCTCCTATTTTCTCAAAGATTATTTGCATGGATACTGCTGAAGAACATGCAACCACTCACTGCTGCTCCTATGAGCAAATGACAACGACTGACTGGTGTCTACCCTATGCAGGGCCAGACTCCTCTATCACATATTGATTTCAGACATCATTCAAAAAGACCCAAACAAGAGCCAGAGAGTGAATTAGCAATCAGGTGTCATAGACAATAAGGGTGCAAAGATCTACTTCTCTTCTTGGAACTCTTCAGTTGGAGTGGAGACCCATCTAATGCTGCCCCTGAGCTCCCTCTGTGCCGCAGTGTGCAATCCCAGCCTGTTTCCATCCTTCCCACTCACAGTCTTAGAAAGGTGAATATCACCTGCATGTTTGAAGACTGCCCCCACCTGGTAGGCAGAAATGAAGGACATGGAAGCTTTATGGGACAGGTGTTGCCTGACTGCTCAATTTGATAAACATCAAGACAGGGGAATGGCAGAGAAAGGACATGAACTCCAGACACAGCACTGTGACTGTAGAGCACAAGCAAAAAAACCTTTTGATAGCATCTGAAAAGAATTTATTCTGTCTTTGTGGTGTAAAGGTGGGTTGGGATGGTTTCAGTCAAACAAAGATAGCGAACCAGGCAAGGGAGTTTCAAGCACAGGATTATGCTGAGGTACCCAGATTATGAGATTTTTGCATTGTTTACAGAACTACAGAAAGCACTTTCCTGGAAAGCGGGAAAGCAGTGAAGAAGCAGCAGAGGCACAGCTGCTGTCCTGGACTACTCTTGGGATGGTGTGTCCATATGCACTGCCTCTCATTCCTTCTCCAGTAAATCCAGTGGCTTAATTTAGCTTTTAATGACCAACTCTGTCACCTGATTTAGAAAGAAGAAATCACTGTCTCCAGAAACAGCAACACCATAATCTAAATACAGTTGAAGTACAATTTCACTGATGCCAGTAGCATGAATATGGCTCAGTATGACATCTCTTGGTTTGGCCCACATAGTCAGTGTGGTGAATGTTATGATTTCGCTTTCTTAATATAACCCTTAGTACCTCTGTAAGAAAGACTGCAACATTTATGTCTGGAAAAAATCCTTATTTGTATAAACAGGAGGATATTATTTTGTGTATTAAAGTGTTCACAGTGTATTATCCCACAGTCCATCCCATATTTAGTTTGGACATTATTACATCTGGAAAATGGGAAAACTTCCAGATAATTCCTTTACCTTGAAATATCAGCAAACACAAGGGGATTTTGAGATTATCCCCTGCTAAAAAATGAACTAATGTCCTTCATGTTGAAAGCCAGAAAAGAATCTCTGTTCAAATAATGCAAAATTGGTTAAGTTTAAAGTGTAAGTAGTTTTGGGGACAAGGATGAAAAGTAGTTTTTAAAGGGTCTTTCTTTTCCTTGGAGGAAAGTAAATCAGCTCAATTAATGGCCATTCACTTCCATTCAATACAGCCATTCCACGTATTAGTGATGTATGTTACAAGCTTGTGGTTTATTTCTACAAAACTAATTATGCACTGTACCTACCATTTGTCCTGGATTTTGAGCAGAAATGGAGATTGGAGAAGTATCTCCCAGTTCCTACGCAGTTTACTGAAGGAGGTAGATCTCTACATGTACACATTGTCACCACTGACCTGAGGAAAAGGATGAGTTTAATCCCCAGGTTTTTAGTAGTAGAATATTTTTTGCCTGGTTTTCATAAACTTTATGATGGAGACATGAGACAATTGCACAGATGGCCAGAGAACAAACTGAAGAATAATAACAATGAGAGTGGAAGAATGGGAAAAGCAGGGAAATAAGTGAATGAAAAAAACCCCTTCTTCTGGAAAGAGCAGTTTGTATCACCAGACAAGAGAAGTTACTTTGAGAACCAAAGTTCAGGCACTGAAAACTGCATGAGTAGCAGGGAAAAGTTGGGTCACCTGTCCCAAGGGAGAAAATAAATACATAGCAAAAAAAAAAAGCTCACAAGTTGGAAAGCATCATGAGGGAACGGAGAGGGCAAAGCATAACATTTCTTCCAAGTTAAAATGTTTCCAGATTGTTCTGATATTTAAAAATGTTTAGAAGGAAGATTTCCCAGATCCCAATGCATTTGGAAGGCTAAGCCTCTTCCAATATCAAGTTCCCTGTCTGGCTTTTCTCCTCAGTTTATTTTTTTCTGCTTGATTTCATTCTAATTAGTTAACTGCTTTGCCTCAGATTCCCAGTTAGACCACTCCTTAACACTGATAACTGCTCTGCATGAAGGCAAGAGAAAAATCTTCACATCTTCAGCTATTCTCACGGGGTGAGATATGTAATTTATTTGCAGATACCAGACTTAGCAGATGCTGAAAATAGTAGCAGAGAATGTTTTCAGACTGTAAGACACACTTAAACCTGGAACGGCAGGCACTACTTTCCTTCATTCAGCAGTTGCCACCCAAGCCATCTGACTCTCTAATATAATCAGTACAGGTAAACTAAAGGATTGCAGTGCTGTCCATCAGTTAAGGTACTTACTAAAGAGTGAGTCTGGCCAGGGACTTGTGCTGAAAGCTGCATTTTGTTAACTCAGCTGCAAACAGGTGCGTGGGTAACTGGAACAGAGTCTCAATGCGGTGAGATGCTGCCACATCGCTTCCTTCTGTGGCACAAGGCATGGAGTGCAGGATGTTGTTGCTGCCCTAGTCTAATGAGGCTCATGCAGACATCTGGTATTTTTTGCCAGCCTAGGTTTTTATTCAGATACATCGGTATACCTGACACTGCTACATTAACAAGGACCAGGGAGTAAGCTAAACACTCTTGACTCGCCCATCACTTGTGCTGCTTAGCAATTAGCTCATTCTCTGGCTTTGTTTTGGGGAATGCTCTGAGTAGATCTCTCCAAGGCACCGGATGTTACAAGGCAAGCCCTGATGAACAATGTGTGCCACATACCTGGCTTTATGCCGCAGGATTTGCCACTAGTGTTTAAGTAACATTACAGATACCCCCTGCTATTCCCAGTACAGAGCCTTGTTCATATAACAAGGAGCATTCCAGAAAAACCTGTGCACTTACAGGGTAAAAGTGAAGGTCCTCAATGTTTTTTTGATTAATGAGTTTTCACCCTCTTCCAAGACTATTTTGTCCCTGTTCCAATCAAGCGTAGGTTTCTCCCAGGACAGAACATCCTGAGGTGGCATCCAATGCCAGTTGGGCCTTCAGCTGTATTCCCATGCTGCTTTACTCCTCGGGGCTTCTTCCCAGAATATTGCAACCCCAAAAGGGCCTGGAGCAAGGTCAGGGCTGTGCTATCTTCTTTATCAGGGCATCATTAGAGGCTTTCAGAGCTGACCCAACAGGAGAAATGCAAAAACCTGCAGTTCTGAGCAGGCAACTGTTAAGCCAGATTGAAGTGCTGCACAATTGAACAAAGTATCTTGTTATGTCCTTTTTTAACCAGTTTTCCTTAACTTGAGCAGGCCAAGTTCTCCCAAAATTAAGTCTGTCTGCAAAAATGTGTGTGAGATGTGAAATCATTAGTTTGTGCAATTACTACTGTTGTATGTGCCATAGCTCCCTGCCCACAAATACAAGGCAGCAAGCAAGCCTTAAGCCCAGAGTAGTATCAAAGCCAAAACATGCAAGCAAATAGAGCAAGAATCTGCAGCTTAGGCAATAATTGCCTTTTCTGGTCACAAGCAGGTTGTTTTACAGTGTAATACAAAAACAGCAAGCAAGGCACAAGCTCCCAGCCAAAGTCCAGGCAATGCTGTAGCAGGTTATCATCTTGCCAAGGCTGCTTGTCTGCAAGGGTCAGAATGCGGCAATATTCACTCCCTTAGGCAGCCACACAACTGCAGCTGGAGGGGAGCTGCACCTCAGCACTAAAGCTGAATTTAAAGTTACCTCAAGGGTATTCTACTAGATTTTAAACACAGACTGTTATGGACAGAGTTATACCTAAAGCACGCCTGACTGAAATAGCATAATTGAACTATTTAGGCCAAAAATCTCCTACTGCAGATTCATTGGGAGTCTGCAAATAGTCTTTCAGTGGCTCCAGGTACTGTGAACCATTCAATCTACACATATATGGGCTACTAAAATTGAAATGCAGGTATGTCCTTGCACCTACCACAGGGTCCTTTGGAAGAACAGCAAGGGGGGTTGCAAAATCCGTCACAAATATGCTCTGTGTTTTTGGCAGTGGCACAGGATGGTCTCAAGTGAGGGGAACTCTGATCAGTGAGGGGAACTCTGCAGACTCCGCAGGACAATTTGGAGCCAGGCTGTAAGGGGGAGGAATGTTCTTGCTATGGATCTGTTCCAAGTCTGTATTTGACTGCAGGTTAGTTTGCTGATCTTCCTATAGACTTTGGCATGTATCTCCCACCTAGCTTTTGAAACAATCTCTTCCTGACTTGACCACAGCACAGGAGATACAGAGTGTACTTGCTCCACCAGGCCAGAGTGTTTGCAAACTATTGCTTAACAAAGACCCAAGTAAAATCCCTAGGTCCTAACATACACAGCCTATTCAGTTCCTAAATTATCAAAATTTCAAGCTGGAACCAGATGCTAGTTTTGCAACTGAGCTGTAACTGTGTCATCAGTCACAGCCTTCAAAGGTGATTAGGTGACTAAAGCATCTCTCATATGAGGAAAAGCTGAGGGAGCTGGGGCTGTTTCGCCTGGAGAAGAATGAGAGGACCTCACCAATGTCTGTAGGTATCTGAAGGGAGGCCCTTTTCAGTGGTGCCGAGCAGTAGGACACAAGGCAACTGGCAGAAACTGATGCAACTGAACATGAGGAAGAAGTTTACTGTATGGGTGACAGTGACTGGAACAGATTGCCCAGAGGTTATGGAATCTTCCTGACTGGAGGTATCCAAAAGCTGCCTGGACACAATCCTGAGTGATGTGCTCCAGGAGACCCTGCTTAAAAACAGGGAGGCCTGATGAGATGACCTCCAGTGGTACCTTCCAACATTAACTCGCCAACCTTAATTAATGACCTCCCTCCCTGCCCATTTGTCTGTCCATCTGTCCATTTGCTGCTGCAGCGCTGGGCTGGCTTCACCTCACAGAAGGAGCTGCGGGCAGCTACTCCTGATGCTTGTTCCCCGTGAGGGTGACAGGACGCAGGGGACATGCAGGACACATGGAACACTCATGTATTTTTTCAATTTTCTGGTATTACTCACTCTCTTCATAATTAAGCAGTTTCTTTTCATGAAGACTTTGCACTTAATATATGGTTGCACACGAGAGCCATGCAAAGGGCCAATCTAATTCCAAGCAAGTCTGCAAAACTCTAGTCTAGTGTTCATAGAATCATAGAATCAATTGGGTTGGAAAAGACCTCTGAGATCATCAAGTCCAACCCTTGGTCCAACTCCAGTCCATTTACTAGATCATGGCACTCAGTGCCACGGCCAATCTGCGTTTAAAAATCTCCAGGGATGGTGAATCCACCACCTCTCTGGGCAGCCCATTCCAATACCTGATTACTCTCTCTGGAAAGAATTTTTTTCTGCTCTCCAACTTAAATTTCCCCTGGCAGAGCTTGAGCCCGTGCCCCCTTATCCTATTGCTGAGTGCCTGGGAGAAGAGACCAGCCCCCACCTGGCTAGAACTTCCCTTCAGGTAGTTCTAGACAGTGATGAGGTCACCTCTGAGCCTCCTCTTCTCCAGGCTAAACAACCCCAAACCTTTGTCCTGCAAACACTCTAATCACAGGAGTGAAACCTTACATGTCTGAGGAGGCCACACCACTCAAGACAGGAAACAGAGTGTTTGACAGTACCCAGGGGCTCCAGAGGGATGACGTGAAAAACAGGAGGAATAGGAGTGCACAGGCGGAGCGAGCTGAGGGAGATACCGCTGCCCTTACAGGCTGTAAGAAAACTTCCAGAAAGAAAATACTCGAGCCCCATGATAACCTTTAATTTGGAGCTCCGTGTAAACTCCTTGCCTACACACCGAAACCTGTCACCACCACCACGACAAACAGCCAGCTCGTGACAGCTGCTCTCGTGACAGGTATCCCAAAATCGGGATGGCTGCGGTTCTGACCTGTGTTCACAGCAGCCCATCGGAACACAGGGCACCGAATGGCTGTGCCCCCGGGAACACTGGGGGACACATGCAAGGGACACAGGGGGGACACGAGGGAGGACACGCGGGGGACACATAAGGGACACCGA
>VWZD01007528.1:326969-541888 GCA_013396695.1 Sakesphorus luctuosus | reverse complement strand
GACAGCCCGGCCTAGGGCGGCGGCTGGCCTGAGGGGTACTAGGGCAAGAAGGGTATCAGAGGGGGGGACTCTGGCCTTGCTTTTCAGTGGAAGGTCGTGAGGGTACCAGGGCAGAGGGGAGCCTGGTCTGGGGTATAGAGGACAGGGTGAGAGCCTGGTCTGCGGGGAGGGGGAGGGAAGGGCACGAGGAGTGTTTGGGCAAGCGGAGTCTGGCCTAGTGTGAGTGGGAAGAGGTTATGCTGGGAGGGAAAGGGCAGGAGGGAAGTCAAGCGGCAGTCTGACCTTGGGGTGAGGGGGCTGAAGAGCAGAAGGAGTGGGCTGGGGGCAGGAGGGAGTTTGGTGCTGGGGAGCAGAGGGGTGGCAGTGGGGGCAGCTTGTTTTGAGGGCCAGAGGAGGAGAACCTGATGTTTAAGGAGGGAAGAGCATGTCAGGGGGAGGGTGTTCAGTCTGGGCCTACGAGGGCAGGAGAAGGGCATAGGGAGAGGTGGGATCTGGAGGCATAACATGCTGTGAGAGGGGTAAAGCTGGTGGGGTAGGAGGGGATGGGCACAGCCTGAATATCTTATTTTTGTAATTTTCCAGTACAACTGTGGTACCTGAATAAAAAGACTTAATGTTTGCCTGGGAGGCTGGCATTGTGTCTTTGGCAGTAGCAAGTGAAATGCACGTGTGTCTTGCTCCTGGAGACACCTTGGCAATCAGAGCCTTAGGATCAAGGGGATTCCATTGCATAATGAAGCAAGACTAAAAAAGTACATCAAGGCTGAAGGAGTCTAAGTACTCAGAGAGTATCCTACAGGTGAAGTATCTGAGCTTGAGCATTCAGTTAGACTTGGTTATATGACCTCAGTTGCAGCTGGCAGACTTCCAGCAAGTCAAGGTGTAGGTAGAGGAGCTGGGATCTGTTTGCATCTGTCTGTGTAAATACATTCTGAAAGCCATTCTAGGCTGGAATTGCTCCAGGTGAGCACTTCATTCTGTCCTCACCTCTGTGCTTCTTCTCTAGTGGTACTTGGGGCATTGAGTAGTGAGCTGGCTACTGACCTTCCTCCAAGCTAACTCTTGACAGAAAGAAACTCAAGTCACCTGGTCTGTACTTTCAACTCTGTACCAGGGCTGGTGCAACAAAATGTTCGAGCTGTGTAATAAAGAGAAGGGAGGAAGTGGGGCTGCAGCTTTTCTGACATAATTCTGTTAAGCTCCCATTGAAGTGCTCCTTGAGTGAAAATTGTGATGATGTCCATTTATATGATACAAAAGTGAGTAACTGGTGGCAGTGTGAGCCTGAGGAGCTGTGGGGTCTGACGGTCAATGTTTTCACTCTGAACTGACAAAAACATAAGAGGCAGCTGTTTGTGTGAGCATACAGTGAGCTGGGTCAGGAAACTAGTACAGAAAAGAACACTCCATCTCTTCCTTTCCCTCATCCCAGTATTGTTTTCTTTGTATCTGTTTTCTGATCTACTTTGCTCTTTGGGACCTCAAATACTTGTACTAGCAGAGAATGGGCCTGAAATGCGCCATGAGAGGTGTCGTGGTGATCTGTCAGGTCTGGCTAAAGATAAAGCAGCTTAAACAATTCTGTAATTAAATCAAAGTTTCCCAGCAGCCAAACCTGGTCAAGAGATTCTGCTCACACCTCTGTTATGGTGCACCCATTTGTACAGTCATGGGTTTAGAGGAAAGCTCCTACTTTTTATTTCTCTGAAAAGAAAAACAAACCTAAAAGTCCAAAATGTTTTCCTCATCTGTTTTGCACTGTGACCCCATAAACAGTTACATCTTGTCACAAACCCAGAGTGGGGTGGAAACCTTCTCAGCCAATGTCCTGCTGTACTGTAAAACCTCTGCATCAGTTTTTACACTTCTTTCTGTGCAGTTTTTAATTTCTCTTAGGTGTTTGTTGACAATGTTTAGCTTGACTAAAAGCTGAGCTGCTCTAAAATGTTGCTGCTGTCTAATGAAAGAGGAAGCACTTGCCAGTGTCTGCTCCCAGACATGTAACTGTGCTCCTTACTTTGTGTATCGTGGACCTCATCTTTCCATGAGCAGATTCAATTCATTCACTGACCCTGAGGAGGTTACTACCCTGCTTTTAGCTGGGGTAATTTTCAGCTTCATTAATAAATTGATTTGATTTATTAAGCAGGATTTGATGAGCACCAGAGCCAGTGTAAGGTAAGGAGGAAAAAGGTGCAGTGGGGACTGCAGAGGAGGAAGCAGAAGCTTTGCACGTTAAGTAGCTTGGCAGGGAAGGAACAGTCCTGAATTAAGAGAAACATCACAAAATTCATTCTTTGCTGGACGTACAGCTGTGCTAGAAAATCTTGGATTTGTAAATGAAATGTCACAGTTGGACTGCACAAATGGTCAGATATTTTCTGTATTCTGATGTTCATGTAAGAAGATGGACTTAAGTTATTTTATCTTTATAGTTATATCAGTGCATGTTCAGAATGTTTCTATTAGTGCTTAGTCCCAGTCCTTTGTAGAGCTCAGCAATAAAAAAATGCACTTTATTTTTCTATGTCAAGCCTGTAAAATGGCTTCTGATTGTTATAATAACTAAGGAAAGGAGATGAAAGAGTTTCCTTTCATAAAAGCTTGTGTAGAAATGAAGGAGAATGACTAGATGAGAATAAATTGTGCAAAGTTTTTCTGTAAGAGAACGTGGTTAGGAACAGTTAGAATCCAGAGTCCAAACTCATAACAGCTACATTCCACATCTCTTAAATGTTTTATTGCTCTTCAGCCAGTGGGAGACTGATGGAGCGAAATCAAGTGGTGCTGGTATTTGATAAGTGAAATACTGGCTTTCAGTCAGTGTCTGTATAGAGTCTTTGCTTTTAAGTAGTGCTGTACTGTTTGTTTAGTTGTTGGGGTTTTTTTCCTTTTTTTAACGATCATGCTTGAGTATTTTTTTTAGTTGGAAAAAGTATAGCCTTGATATATCAGACTTTCACTGTATTTTTGCTCCAGTATGAATTGATTGCTCTAGCAAAAATAGGTTTTATGTCTAAATTGAATTGTTGCTCCCCATGCAAACTGTCTGACAGGAATGCCTGTTTTGTAATTAAAGACTGTTTGTGTTTCACAAACCAAATGTCCCAATATGCAAGTCTTCTGAGAACCACTTAAAAACATAAGTTAAAATAGCTGATGTTTATACCCCCAAAATAACCCTCGAACTTCCATAAACCTTATACTTAAACTTTTTAAAAACTAGTTGCCTTGATATCTTAAAACTTCGATAAAGAAGTCCTTTGTCAGAGCTTGCTATACTTTGTTCTGTTTATACTTCTTTTTTAAATTAGTGAAAGCTAAACAAAATATAGAGGTGTGAAGAATTCAGATTCCTAGAAATTGACAGAGATGAAGAAAAGAGAATGATTTACCAGGGAAATTGCATGAAGCTGGGGAAAGGCTGCAATACTGGCTTTCAGTTGTCTCTGCTTCCATTCTTTCCAGAGAGAGTAATCGGGCATTGGAATGGGCTGCCCAGAGAGGTGGTGGATTCCCCATCCCTGGAGGTTTTTAAACTGAGATTGGTCGTGGCACTGAGTGCCATGATCTGGTAAACGGACTGGAGTTGGACCAAGGGTTGGAGTTGATGATCTCGGAGGTCTTTTCCGACCCAATCGATTCTATGATTCTATGATTTTCTGATATTTCTGTGGATTTCACGTGGGAAACCTGCCATTCATCACATGCATTAAAGCAAAGCCTGTTGTTTCGTGGGGGTTTGTAGGTTTCAGTCACTTGTTTGATGATAGTGTGTGTTTTGCAGTAGATAAGCATGCTTAAGTCATTTTTATGAAGCCTTTGTAGGGTATCAGAGATAATCTGATCAGGTGGTTACATTTCCTCCTAGTCTAAACAAGGTAAAAATCATCTGTTTTTGCCTGTGGGATGGCAGGAGTCATTTGTGCATTCACCTTTTCTTATTCTGGTCGTCAGTTCAGGCTCTCTCCCTGCCTCTCCAACTTAACTTCTGTCCTGCTGCTTTTCCTTTCAAACGCAGGTCTTCCTCTCCCCACACACATCTGCCCTTCCTCTCCAGCACCAACTCCTTTCCACCCAACATTCTGCTGCTTTTCCTTCACCTCTGCTGCTGAAGGATGCAGCCAGGGCACAGCTTGAGCACTGGCCATTTTGTGGTTCAGGCTGACTCCTGGTTTACTCCTGGCTCAGACTCCAGATGTGTCTCCCCCAGACAGATGTGCTGGTGTGGAGGAGGAGAGCAGCAGTGTGGGTGCCAGCGAGTCTGTTTCACTTCTCCTGTGGACTGAGGGATGGTTCAGCCAATTCCTTAGGAGGACAGATGTGAGGAGAGTCTGCTGCTCCAGTGCAATTTTTAATGATTCTCAGGGCATTTGATACTTCTTCATACTTGTGTCATATCTGCTCCTTGCTGTGCTTATTATAACCTTCAGGTTCTTAGATGCCAATTGCTTTTTTCTCTTTCTATGTTGAAAGGTTTTTTTCTACTTAGTTTTCCAGTGTCTTCCTAGGCCCTCTTTGACCTCTCAGTGTCTGTATTCTGTATCTTAATCTGCATTATTTCTTTTGTAAGCTCCCTAGGAGTAATAATGGCCAATCTTCGCGAACGCAGATTTGGGCAGGGCTCTCCCCACGTGGGTGTGCCCTTCCAGCCTGTGCAGTGGATGTTTTAGGTGAGGCACAGCGTGCACAGAACTGGCCCCACCGTTTAAGTCCTGAGGTCCATTTGCCACGGCCGAGCGAGCTTGGACAGTGACAGGGAAGTCCTCGGGACTGTCACAGCACCCGGTACTAACCGGGGCTGACCCTGCTGAGCATCCGAGATGTGACGGGATGGGATGGCAGGGAGGCATTGAACTGCCAGGGGACGGTCCCACTGAGACTGGAACTCAGGTCTTTGGGATTCAGAGACCGGAGTGCTCTCCTTTACACCACGGGACCGCCCCAAGCTCCCTAGGAATAGCATGGGGTTGTATGTCATGCTGTCAGAGACACAAATGCTGTTAGCAATGTGCTGTGTGTTTTTATTTCCTGTACAATATCCGTGAGAGGGGTACAATGGTGTGAGTACAGCACGGGTCAGGGAGCTGCATGTGGCAGCTGGCAGGTCCCTTCACAGGTGAGTCACTGACTGACAGGAGGTAACCATAGAATCACAGACTATTCTGAGTTGGAAGGGACCCACAAGGATCATCGAGTCCAACTCTTAAGTCAATGGCCCACACAGGGAATTGAACCCATGACCTTGGCATAATTAAGTTTTAACCAACTGAGCCAATCTCAGGGTCAATAGCAAGAACAACTCTACTTGTTGCAATAATGAATTATTTTGAAAACACTTACATGGAATACAAAATCACCAGCCAAAGATTGAGGTGGGGCAGAGTCAAGTGTGAGTCTCACGTTGCTTGCCTGGCCTTATGCACATTCCTGTAGGATTGGGCCAGAGGTTGTCCCCAGGGATTTGTAGTGCACACTGGCCATGCTGCTGCTGCTTCGGCCTCACTTTGCGTGCGGTTTGTCTTGGGGAGAGCTGTTTGAACTGATCTGAGCAAAGCTGGGGAGGCAGCTCACACTAAAATTGGTCTTGTCTTATCTGCCAGTGTAGACATGGTCATCACTTGTCACCTTTCTGAGGTGTGCTAGAAGGCTGTACTGGCCACATTTTATTCTAAAGTACTCCAGAATTGCTGGGTACATTAAAATGTGCTTTTTGTTTGTGTGTGCAGGCCAATGTGTATTTGGAAGTAGGGTGGGGAGCCTTAAGAAGGATGTCATTGTTACTCTGAATATGCTTCTGTGGGCCTGCTTGGATCTCTGGGTTAGGCTGTTGAGAATCTCTGTTCTGTCAGGACCTGGGACCTGGAGTTGCTGTGATTGCCTTGTTTTGGATATCTGCTCATCGTAGTAGTGATGAACAGATATCCAAAATGATGAGTAGTAGTAGTGATGAGTAGTGTCCTGTATCTCTCTACTGTTTGATGAATGACATGTTGCTCAGTGTCTTCCTGCCTTTAGGTTCTTCTGGAAGCTGGGTTAAATATGACTAAAATGAGCCTAAATGTTACTAAGGTAAGAGCCTGAGACTTCTTCATTCCAGGCTGTGATCATTCTTCTCTGTTCAGGTGGCTTTCAGGCCACACTATAAAATTCTTCCATAAATTGAAAATAAACAAAAACAGCCTTTTGCTGAGATACTGAGAATTTAAAAAGTTTCACATGTTGAATTTAGGTGGACTGAAGCATTTATACTCAAAGATGGAAGATGTGACTTGGAGTTTGCATCTTGGTAATAGTGGAAGCCTTGACTGAGTTTTGACTGAGCAAAGATCTTGGTAAAGACACTACAAATACTGGGAACCAGCAAAAGGTTTTAAAGGGACTGTTTATGGAGGAGATGTTAATCTTAAGTTGTTCCAGCTGGATAGCAGAGTGCAAGATTTTCAGGGTAGGAGGAAAGTCCTTGAATATTTGCTGAGTTAGACATTTTAAGGGAAATGAAAAATAGTCCCGACTTGTTTAGGTAAAAGGAAAACAAATGGTAAAGATAAGTTGCTATGGAATGAGAATGATGCTGGGATTGAACATAGTTTAGATGTCATTAAAAGAGCACGTGAGTACTGTTTGTTTCTTTTTCAGGTTGGTTGGATGATGTGGAAAATTTTAAAAAAGCTGGATTGAAACAACCCAATCTGCTGCCAGTGGTCTTCATATAACATCTCACAGGAGACAGGGGAGCTCAGAGTACAGGAGGCACACGCTCTTCCTCGGAGTATTGCAGGAACAGAGTTTTGAAATTGAGCAATCTGGAAGCCAGGTTTTGTAATTGGTGAAATCAGGAAGGGATGAGCTAATTGAGGAAAACAAAATCTCAGTGTTTCACAGGAGGCAGGAGAAACAAATTACTGATTTGAACAAGTGTCTTTCAAAAGCCAGGTGTTACCTGAGGGCAATTTGAGATTAGGTTACTCCAAAGCACTTAAAAATCATTTTTATAAAACCAAGGAATAAGGTTCTTGTAAAATTCAAATAAAATTGCAAATGGTTATAAAACCCATACAAATAATTGGATATAATGATGAGAAAAATCTGACGTCTTTTCGTAGCTCAGCCTGCCACTTGAATAATCTGAGGGATTTTCTTAACTGGTTTAAATATTGGGGACTGCTTTGCTTTTAGCATGCACATGTGACTGAATTTATAAAATTTTCCCTGGGTTTTAATGACTTGCAGTGTATGGATTATATGAATGTCTCTAAATTTGCATTTTAGAGGTGCCTGAACATGCCAAATAGTTGTGCTTATAAGTGTTACTGAACTCTGCCTTCCTGGAGATTTGGCAAACTGTCTGAGTATTTCTGTAAATTTTTTTTCTTTTTTTCACTTTTTTTTTTAAGGAGAGTTTGTTATGATGTGCTCGATTTTAGTTGTATGTTGTGAGGTAGTAATAGAGAGACAGTAGTGCTTTTTTCCATTTTCTGCCAATCAGTGCTTATGTGTGTTGTCTAATTTCATTAAAATGTGATGGAAAGGTGTCATTCCTAAAGAATTACACCTTGTACAAACTTAACAGATGGTGATTTGATGAAGGAGTGAGAGAAGAATGTTGTACACGAGACGGCAGAGCTGGCACAAGGTCTGTGGTTTTTTCTGCCTGCCGTGTAACCTGTCAGATTGTTTACACTGGTCAGCCAATAAGCACAGTCATTAAGTCAAACTCTCCTTTGTGTGCAGTTCCTCTCCTGGAATCCATAGTTCAGGGATACAGGTGAGGGCTGAGGGTACTGGAGGTGAAGCTCAGGTTATTGTGGTTGGATGATAAATACCTGTAGGCGTTACATGACACATCGTTAAAATCATCAGGCCTGGCTGGTGCCTCACATCGTGGCAAAGCTTGGGTTGGAGTCTCGTGTTCCTTTTCTGCTGGAATGCTGGGAGCCTGGTTCCAAGCCTTGTGCTGGACTGTGTAGCTGTGTTTCAAGGATGGTATTGGAATTGCAGATATTCTTTTCATGGTTAGGACAGGATAAATAAATTCTGATTTCCTAATTCTGTGGGGTTTATCATTTGTATATAAAGACTTAAACCTGAAAAAAAAAGGACTTCAGTAATGCTGTTCCACAAACTGATGGTATCCTGAAACGGCTGGACTGATTTTTCATTTTTTATGTTGGAGAGTCAAAATGCAATTGTGTGAATTCTGTAGTTATTGCTAGAAAATATTTTTTCTGTCTATTTCTTAATTCTTACTGAACAGGCTTTTTTTTTGTACTTCAGACATAAAATACAGTAGATCTTAGAGTTCAAATCATTAACAATGTTTATTCTTGAAGTGACTAGTGTATTACTTCAAGAGCATTTGCATTTCTTTTGAGGGGTGCTCTCCTTTCAATTCCCCTCTGTATTTTACTAAACATAAAAGGTCTAACCCCCGTGTTTCATCCTTCTACCCTCACTTCTATTCACTTGAAAACGGTCTTAGGGATGTGGTAGTCTGGCTCTCGTGGTCTTTCCACCTGTGCTAAGTAGAATTTCATAGCAGTTTTTAAAATGAATTAAATAGAGCTTTTCATATGTATGAACATTTCCTGTCTGTTTCAAGATGGTAATGGCCAAAGTGTTTCGAGAAAGTTAAATCAGAGCTCATTTTAAACTGTAGGGGAAATGGGGTGATTACCATTGGAAAGGAAGTCTGTGGGCAGTTTACATTGGGTTTACAACTAGGAAAAGGATAAATATCCCAGTCTGGGCTAGGTACATAAAAGACAATCAGCTGTTAAGGGGTCATTTCGGTGTGTGTATATTTGAGGATTTTGGAGGACAGGTTGGTTGTGGTGAGGTCTTTTGCTGTGGTAGCTGTCATGTATTAATCCTGCTGGTTTTTCCTCTGTGTTTATAAGGAATGAGTGTGTAGGTTACCTCTGAAAGCCTCCTAACACTGCCAGGCCTGCATTAAAGCATAGCTGAATTTTGGGTTTCAAGTTTTAAGCAGTTGTGTGCAGAAGCAATGAAAGAAGTTTCTTTTTTTAAAAATATGTCAAGAGTTTTTCTGTTTTCAGTTTTCCCACAAATGGTAATGGGTCACTGAGCAGTGCTGGATCAGTCTTCAGATGTGGAAAGAAAATTTTCTTTCCTGCATGCTTCACTCACCTTATTCAAGAGGCTTTATGTGACCACATTCTTAGTACCAAACTAAGCACATTTGGGGCCAGAAATATTTTCTCTGGAAGTCAAGCTGGCAGGTATTTAATCACCTGCTCCTTCTTCCTGCATGTGTCAGGCACAGGTGTCACACAAGTTCATCAAATCAATTTCTCACTTTAATATGCTATTAAAGAGTAATGTATTTGTCTTGTCTGACTGCAGTGTGCAAAATTTTGGTTGTCTGAGAACTGCAGTGTTATGATCTATCTGCATTTCATTCAGATGCACCTACTCTTACCCTCATGATATCCAGTGATAAAGATTATACAGTTTAACAGTACAGCTTAAAATTTTCTGACTCTTTTGTAGTATTTTAGCATAACTGATATTTTTGTAATTCAGTTTGTTACTTCCAGCTGTTTTACTCTGTTACCTTTTTTCTAGTTTTGCTCTGTATGTTTTTAGTTAAGAAATATCTAGGATTCTTTTAGATTAATCCTTTTTGCCTCCATTGATAATTTTCTTTCCTCTAGCTGTGATTCATTTGTTTCTTCTTTTGTGGTGTATCTGCATTTTTTGCAGACTACTGGATTGAAGGGGGGCCAAGAGGTAGAACTTGTGGATTCAAACAGAAGGAAATTAGAAAGTTCTAAAAACGTTGGACGTTCTTAGGCCATCTTCCCTGTGGCAGCACCTGGTTGCTTTTAAATTCCCTTTTGCTTGTAGTGTGGGGCTTCTAGAAAAGAATTTCTTACAGGAGATTAGGAAAGACAGGATTTATTAGCTGTCTGTATTAGAAGATGAGAAGGTAAAAAAGTTAGCAAAGGTGGACTCCTTCTCCTGTTTCTAGAGCTGGGATAGAATCATAGAATCGATTGGGTTGGGAAAGACCTCCGAGATCATCAAGTCCAACCCTTGGTCCAGCTCCAGGCCATTTACCAGATCATGGCACTCAGTGCCACGGCCAATCTCAGTTTAAAAACCTCCAGGGATGGTGAATCCACCCCCTCTCTGGGCAGCCCATTCCAATGCCTGATGACTCTCTCTGGAAAGAATTTTTTTCTGATGTCCAACTTCAATTTCACCTGGCAGAGCTTGAGCCCATGCCCCCTTGTCCTATTGCTGAGTGCCTGGGAGCTTGAGCTCTGCTGGATTTGAGAGAGCAGAAAATGAATTTAAATAGCAGGAAGGACTGCAAAAGCTGTTATGGGCAAAGAGCTCAGCTGCTGGTATGGATTGTGGATAGTAAGTACTCAAGTCTGTTTATGGCTTACATAGGCCTAATGAAGACTGCTCTGCAGGCTGTACTACTGCTTGAAATTTCTCTTTAGTACATGAACTGTCATAGTGTAAGAAAACTGGAATTGTGGTGAAAGGAAAAAATCAGTTTTAGTTTTTGAAATGTGAATTTTCTTTATTCCTTTCCAGGTATCTTGTAATTTTTGCAAATTAAGTTACAAGGAGGGATTATATTCTACGCTGAGGCAAATTCTTAATATGATGGGAATATTTCTGGATCAATAAATAAATAAATCTTCAGCCTTACAGGAGCATTTCAAACTGGACATTCTTTACCCACAGAGGGCAAATCTACCTGAGAAAGTATCATTAATTGTTACTTTAATATTATTGGCAAGCATATTGGTTTAGATGATAGAGTTTTTATGGTATATTGGATATTTTGTGTACGTTGCTTACATTAGGTCTTTTATTCCCTTTATAGTCACTTCCCTAGGGAGATGTGTGTACAGGGTGGCATTTTGACTTTATAGTTTTGTAATTTTTTTTAATGGATGATAAACAGTGTAGTATATGTAAATGAAAAGTGAAAGCCATGTGTTTTCCTTCTGGAATGGAGAACAGTACAGTCAGTGATAGCTGATAGTGTATGTGAAACTTTGTTCCACAGTCTTACTGAGGTTTTTTTTTTCCTAAAGGAAAGGTGGTATGGTACAGGAAAGGGTTGTCTTGGTTAAATTTGAGTTCTATTGAAGAGTGGAGTTTTTCATGACAGTCTTCATCTCAGAGAGTTGTGTAGTCCTTCTAAATCATAGAATCAGTTGGGTTGGAAGAGACCTCCGAGATCAAGTCCAACCCTTAATCCAACGCCATTTTGATTACTAAATCATGGCACTCAGTGCCACATCCTGTCTCACCTTAAAAACCTCCAGGGTTGGAGAATCCACCACTTCCCTGGGCAGGCCATTCCAATGCCTGACCACTCTCTCTGTAAAGAACTTCTTCTTGATACCCAACTTCAATTTCCCCTGGCAGAGCTTAAGCCCATGCCCTCTTGTCCTACTGTTGGCTGCCTGAGAGGAGACCAACCCCCACCTGGCTACAACATCCTTTCAGGTAGTTGTAGAGAGTGATGAGGTCTCCCCTGAGCCTCCTCTTCTCCAGGCTAAACAAACCCAGCTCCCTCAGCCTCTCCCCACAGCTCTTGTGCTCCAGTCCCTTCACCAGCCTTGTTGCTCTTCTCTGGACCCACTCCTGCCCCTCAATATCTTTCCTGAACTGAGAGGCCCAGAACTGAACACAATACTCAAGGTGTGGCCTAGGGTGACCGGGTCGTTGGAGGCCTTGAAAACAGGAGATTTGAAGAGTTACGCCGTGGTTTGTGAAAAGGCAGAGTAGGAAGTTGCAGCAGGTCTGTGTTCTAAGCCCCTGTTAGTCAGAGCAGGTGCTGGAGCATTCTTCACTCTGAGCTGGGAAAGGCTGCATTGCTGTAGCTGCCTGGGGAAGTTACGAATGAGTGAAATCTGGTTCATAATCCACTGGAATTCAGTGTAGTCTGCTTTCCCTGGTTCCAGACATTCTTTCGAGCAGTCTTCTTGTAAATGATAATAGCCAGGAGAAGAACCACGGCTTCAGAAATAAAGTGGAGAGATGCAACACTGGAAGTGGATTTTGCTTTTCTCTCCCCTTAAGTCATGTTTTTAGAGTAGTGTGTTGCTTCTGTTCCCTGGATTATGGTGAAATGACTGCGTTAGAAGGTGGGGTGAGGCAGCACAGGCAGCAGGAGAAATATGGGAGGCAGCATTGTGTCTGTTTTGTACAGCAGCAAACACTTGTGGTGTTACCTCACACATCAGTGCTCTGCTTGTTGCAGACATGCTGTACTGTCTTACTAAAGCTGAACATCTATAATAATTTGTAAGTACTGAAGAATATTACTTTGTGAAATTCTTGTTGCTCCATCTCTTGTTGCTCCCAGGCACTCAGCAATAGGACAAGGGGGCACGGGCTTAAGCTCTGCCAGGGGAAATTTAATTTGGATCTCAGAAAAAAAATTCTTTCCAGAGAGAGTAATCAGGCATTGGAATGGCCTGCCCTGAGGGGTGGTGGTGGATTCCCCATCCCTGGAGGTTTTTAAACTGAGATTGGCCATGGCACTGAGTGCCATGATCTGGTAAACAGACTGGTAAAGAACTTCTTCCTGATATCCGACCTAAACCTCCCCGGCAGAGCTTAAGCCCGTGCCCTCTTGTCTTACTGTTGGTTGCCTGAGAGAAGAGACCAATCCCCACCTGGCCACAACATCCTTTCAGGTAGTTGTAGAGAGTGATGAGATCTCCCCTGAGCCTCCTCCAGGCTAAACAACCCCAGCTCCCTCAGCCTCTCCCCATAGGACTTGTGATCCCATCCCTTCACCAGCCTCGTTGCTCTTCTCTGGACCTGGTCCAGCACCTCAATATCTTTCCTGAACTGAGGGGCCCAGAGCTGTGTGTTGTTGTTTCTGATTCTTTGCTATTTTTCACTTAGGAGTAGGATAGTAAAGAGAAGGGAAAGCAGAAATTTACATCAATCTAAACCTGTTGTAGACATTACAGATATAATCTTTCAATTTTGATTTGACATTAATGTATAAGATACCATTCTTTTCCCGTTGCACTTCTGGCACTTTGGTTGGAGGGAGCAAGGCTTCACACTTCAAGTATAAGGGCTGTGTTCTTAAAACAGAAAAACCCTGTTGTTTTGTTCCAGTGTTTGTGACCTTTGTACAACATGACAGAAATAGTTGAGGAGATGGCAACTAGTTATCCGGTGTTTATGCTATATTAAGACTTTCCTTCAACAGATAGATAATGTGGATTGCATTATTGCCTAATCTATCAGGCTTTAAGCAGTCTTGATGCTTGATTAAGTGATGTGTAAATCTGTTTTCAGAAGTCTATTCATGCATGTATTTCTTTTTAATCCTTAGTTGAAACTTCATTTTGGAAACATATTTTGGCAGAACTTTCCTGTAGTTAGTTTTACCAAAATCCTTGGCCCATCTCAGATTCTAAAACATTTACTTACTACTCAGTATGAGTGGACAGTGTTTCAGAAGAATAGCTCCCTCTCACAACCAAGACTTCGAGAGTGTTGGCAGTACAAATTTGACAGGACCTCTGTCTTTGTTCTCATCAGCACCAGCAGTATGAACCTTGCTCTGTTTGGAACTTCTCTAAGCGTTGACTGAGAACTCATGGCAGTTTGGAGACTCCCTGGGAGATCAGTGTAGATAAATACAGTGATGCTATTAAAATGAAAAAAAAACAATAGAACCTGTCTGTTGGTGCACCCAAAGGATACTTCTGTGGAGTCATAGGAGCACACAGGTTGGAGTGACCTTGGGAGTCCCTGGGGTCAAAGCAAAAGCAGTTAGATGGGGTTAGTTGGGGGCTTTTCTGATTAAGTTTAAAGCATTTCTAGTGATGGAGAGTCACAGTCACTTTGGCCAACCTGTTCCAGTACTCAGCCATCCTCAAATGAAAATTGTTTTCTTTAGGTGTAATCAGAGTTTACTATATTTGAACTTGTCTGGTGCCTCTTGTCTTACCCTTGGGTACCTCTGAGGTTCACTACACCTTCCCATTAGCTATTTGCAGAGTTTCTGTAGATAAAAAAGAGTTTGAGGATCTTCAGTGTTTGAGCTATTAAATAAGTCAAAAAGAATGTTTATTTTTTAGATTGAGTCTGTTTTCTGGTATTGACTGTTTTTTAGATAATACACCATTTCTTACAAAATTTGTCAGGAACGTGTGGTTCTTCTAGCAGATGGTGAACATTTTTTGGAGGACTTGCAGTAGGTTAATTGGAGTAGAAAACTTTAAAAATACATCATTACTTCAGAGACACTGTGCAAGGCCTGTACTTGGATTACTTCAGTGATATTCTGAGCATAACTATGTGATAATCCAATTGTTTTGAAGAGAAAACTCAGTGTAAATTTACCACATCTTAAAAATTTGATACATGGCAGACAATGTTTCTGACAATTATGGCCAACGGTAACAAGGTAATAAAATTCCTCCTCCACCTCCCATTTAGGATTGCTCAATGTATTTCCTGGTATAAACGTTGTAACGGCTGGAACAAGTTCAAAGGAAATCCTTGTGGTATTTTTCATAAACTCAGGAAATTTAAGGGGCTTTGTTTTACTACTTAAGTGGGCATGTCTTGTTTTCCTTTTTAATTTTTCTTTACAGTGTGTAAAAAAGAGCCTAACTGAAGTAAAGTTTTTTTTTCTTCCCTCCTCCCTCAGATTGCAGCTATTCTCAGGAAACGAAAACTTGACTATTATTTGTACAAACTGCTACCTGAGATCTTGCAGTCAACTTCCTTTCTGACAGCAAATGGGACCTTGTATATTGCTTGCTTTTGCATTCTAAGGTTGGTATATTGTCCTAAAAATGAAACATAATAGTAAAGCTATTTTTATGCAACTTTTCAATTATTATATAAATTTGTCTCTTTTGTAATAGGCTTATTTGTAATGTCTTGGAATAAAAAAAGCTACAGCTGTGCCATCATCTTGATTTCTGCTCTTACCACTTGAGTGTGAAACTTTGTTTATTTTTAAAATTACGTTTCTCGTTTTTGTAATATTTTAAATCGGTAAACAAGTCTCTGTTTTACTGATACAAAATGCATTGTTGCAGGAAATTCAAACAGATTCTGAAGGGGACCTAAGAATTCCTAATGTTTCTTTCTTAGAAATAATTGATGTAATTTGATAATTGGTTTCTATTTTCCTGATACAGAGGCTGTGATAACTTTAATTATCCTAAACTTCATCCAGCCATCCAGGTTTGTACTTGCCTTATTTGTGGTCATAAGTGAAGGAAATCCCAGCACAACTTCTGTGGTTCTGTAAGATACAGACTTACTCTGAAAAATGGGTATAAATTGCATTTATGTATTCTGAGCTGTTTCCAGTGTTTATTTCAAATAACTGTTGAGGTAATTAAAGATTAAACTTTCCTGTTTATGAATATGATGATGTCCTGTATCTAAATGCATTTATTGTAAGATGTTACACATAGACATGTAAGGCCTACAGTAGCTGTGAATTTTTGCAAGTTAACTGGCAGCACACTCAAGAGCCACTTTAAAAGATAATCAAACCCATTATGCCCCACTTCCAAATCTGTTCAGAGATTTAGAGGTCTCTAAACTTTGCTTCCAAGCTGAAGCAGAAGGCTAAGAAGAGGAGGAGTTGGCTGAGGAGCCATGGAACGCTTTCTAAGTATATAATTTGCAAAGTTCAAGGTGACTCTATAAGTAATGAGCTCTAAAGAATAGGATGTTTTCTAGCACTCTGTGTTGTATTAATATTGATTCATCTTTTCTGAGCTATAGAGTGCTCTTCCTTATGCTGCCATGTATGTATGGCCAGGCTTCCTGAACGCAGATTTGGGCAGGGCTCTCCCCACGTGGGTGTGCCCTTCCAGCCTGCACAGTGGATTTTTAGGTGAGGCACAGCGTGCGCAGAACTGGCCCCACTGTTTTAAGTCCTGAGGTTCATCTGCCACGGCCGAGCGAGCTTGGACAGTGACAGGGAAGTCCTTGGGACTAGAACCTACAGCCCTTGGTATTCCCAGGAGGTCTCCTATCCAAGTACTAACCAGGGCTGACCCTGCTGAGCTTCCGAGATCAGATGGGATCCGATGTCAGGCAGGCATTTAACTGCCATGTATTTGCCTGTAAATCTGCAGTGCCTTACTTCTGTGCTGTTGTTAAATGTTACTCTCCAAATTATGCTGGTGTGGTTTTGTGGTTGTCAGCTGTTCCTCTTAGGGAGGATATTGGCCATCTAGCACATCTATGACTGTGCCTATGCTGGGAGGTAAAAGATTAGTGTCTTGCTCTGAAGCCAGCTGGTATTGCACAACTTTCACCTACATAGAGCATAGCTGTCTAAAGCTGTTCTGATCTCCAAAACAGCATGGCCAGGTGTAGACTGGGTAATGGAAATGTTGCCTAGTCCATGTGCTCTCCAAGTCCCCTTGAAGCATCATTTGGGTTAACCTAGGCCAGAACCATGCAAAGGATGATTCTAACAATTTTTTGTGACAAGGGATACCTGTAAATGCTGGCCTGGCCATTGTTGTAGCTGTGCAGCACAGTAACCCACCAGCATCTTGGGAGCTGTACATGCTTTTTCTGTTGCAGAGAGATGCCCATGAAGAGGTGTCAGCTGCAGCAGAATCCTTGCTGACAGGGTCTCTGCACAGTGCCCACTACCTGCACTTGCAGTGCTTGCAACTAAAAAGTTGTTGACTATGGTGCTGATTGAAACTGGTGAACTGAAATCACTACTAGAGGCAAAAGAAGGAACTGTGCCTGTTGAAGTACGTGAATGTCCAGTTATAATGAGTATTTTGCAGCTTTTCTGACCGAAATAAAATTCAGAGCCTCAGCAAGTAAGTGACTAGGATATGTAAGAGCAATTAAATGACATTTCAGAAAACAATGGATAGCATGATTATCAGAAAAGTCATACTCTCCAAATTTACTAGTATCCTTTGAAGAATAAATATGTACCTGGTGATGATCCACCTGGTACATTTTATATGAATTCTCAGGTGACTTTGGCAAGGTTGCTTGCTAGGACTCTTCAAGAAGAAGGATCCTCTGTGTTCCAGGAATTAGTAAATGATTAGCGAGTCGTTAATATACATGTAACAAAACAAAGGATAAATAATTTGTTTTCATAATAGGAAGAGGGGGTGGTCCCGTGGTGTAAAGGAGAGCGCTCCGGTCTCTGAATCCCAAGGACCTGAGTTCAAGTCTCAGTGGGGACCGTCCCCTGGCAGTTCAATGCCTCCCTGCCATCCCATCCCGTCACATCTCGGATGCTCAGCAGGGTCAGCCCCGGTTAGTACCGGGTGCTGTGACAGTCCCGAGGACTTCACTGTTGCTGTCCAAGCTTGCTCGGCCGTGGCAAATGGACCTCAGGACTGAAACGGTGGGGCCAGTTCTGTGCACGCTGTGCCTCACCTAAAACATCCACTGCACAGGCTGGAAGGGCACACCCACGTGGGGAGAGCCCTGCCCAAATCTGCGTTCGCGAAGGTTGGCCATTATTATTATTATAATAGGAAGAGGTTGCCAGTGAAGTTCCTGTTATGTCCTTAGCTTTGGATATACCTAAAGAATCTGGAAAAGGGATGAAGACTAGTATGAGAGATTGTATGAGATTATTTAGGTTACAGAAATCTAAAACTGACTCTCATCCATTTCAGAAATACGTGTTGATTAAAATCACTTATAAAATTTGATAGGGAAAAGTACAAAGTAATGCATAGGGAAGAGGAAAAGCAGCTCTGTCCTTACTCAGTGATGGACTTTAACTATCTGCTATTAATCAGGAATGTGTTTCAGAGTAATCATGAGTAGCTAATTTGAAAAAGTCACTTCAGTACTTGAACATGGTGAAGGAGCCAAGTAAGTGTTTGGAGAGAAAATGAGAACATGCCAGGAAGCTGAATGAATGCATGACACCTTTACAAATTGAGTACTGTTGCCTTTTTCTTTTTAAGAGTTTCCTCTAAGATCATAATGTTGACAAGTCATTCACTTGGAATGTACTTAATGTCAACACTGTCATGCAGTTGGAGCCAATGTGATCTTGCTTCTCTCACCTGCTCTTGAGTGGATGATGGAGAATGGTAATCTGAGACTTCACTCCTTTTTTTTAAAAAACAATTTATGTTTTTTTAAAATATTTATAAGCTTTTAATGTTTTGTCCAAACTTGTGTTATTCTTTGAATTTATTACTGTATGATACAGTACTTCCTTCAGTAGCCCCTGAGAACAAAAGTAATTGTAAGTGATTTACCAGGCCATGATGCAATTTGGTATTGTAGGTTTTAATCCATCAAAGAAATACCAGTATCTCTCTTTCTGAATAACTGGCCTGAGTATTTCTGGGCTTGATTTGCAACCATGAAAAGAGATTGTCTGAGACTGTGGAGACCTAGATGCTCTAGATCTGGTCCTAGATAATGATGAGCGATTGACTCTGATAGATTTGTGTGATAGGATACATGCTGCAGTTTTTGTATCTTTTTTGGTTAAAAGGTATGTTATAGCAGGAGCAGCAGTAACTCAGAAAAAGATTGTCCAGTAAGTTCCATGCAGTAGACTGCTCCTGGCCTCCTGGAGTTCCAAGAGCAAAGCAACAGCGGTTTCTAGCTGGTCATGTTAACTCATATTTACCTGCACAATTCCTGATTTGAGATGAGCTGCCTGTTTCCTTCTTTTGTAGCACCAAGAAGGAGGTGTATTGGCAGGCATATAGAGGGTGTCCTGCATCAAGTGACCACTTGATCTCTTCTTAGCTTTACCAAAGTCCCATCCAGTCTTCAGTCCCTGTGTGTGATAGACATCTAGTAACAATTAAAAGATCTAAGTATGAAATGTAATTGGCAGTGAGTCATCTGGTTTTTAGTAATAGTCTTATTGATACTCCTGCAGTATTTGCTTCTTTTCAGCTAGGGAAAACCACCAAAACTGAAACCGCTGCAAATATTCTCAAGGATGTTGAACTTCAGGGAAAAAGTGCAATTAAAGTAATTGTAAGTATTGTTTAATAGTCTCAGAATTTCACAGGTGAGCAGAATTTCAAAAACATCTAAATCCAATATCAGCACTGACTTAAGCTATGGGTAGATGTTCTTGTTCCAGAAGGGATTGCTAAGCTAACTTGGCTGGTTTTGACCTCCTATTTTTTATTGAAGTGAACCACAGTCTAAGAGCAGCCTGTTTTGTTGGCAGAGCAGTGAGGGTGACGGTCTCTGTTACGGATGTGTGACAGGCCAGCTGGGGCTTCTAATCTCTTCTGCTGGAGAGATCCAGGAGACTGCATCTGTCTGGGCTTCAGATGGCTGTGCTAGGCTCCAGTGTGACAAGCATTACATCTGGTAAATGAGAGGTGTGGATTTTAGGTTTTTGGTTCATGAAATGCAAAACCTCATGAAGACATGGTTCTCTTAGTCTAGAACTAGGGTAATTAAGTTTGTCCATGTACAGCTTGTACATTGAAGAATTAGATGCATAAACTGAAAGAACTCACAGTTTTCATTCCAATTTCTGTCCATACAGCATGTGAAGATAACCATGCAAATAATAACCAAAACTCATTTTCATTTCCTTTAGGAGTAGTTTAGGTGTTTCACTTACTGATTGGACATTTCAATTTCCACTAAGCTTTATTATGTAAAATATGCTACTGTTGTTTCTGAAATCTTGTCAATGCAAACATGTAAGCATTTGTAAAGGGATTCTAAACCATGCCAAAAGAACAAATTCCTGTTTCTTTCCCACAGAAAAGACATTTGTTCTGTTACTTAACAGGTGTGTCTGGTAAGATGTGTTCATACTTATTAAGATGTTTAAAATGACTTTTCTGAAACTTCATACAGTAATTACTCTCTGAGAGAGTCCTAATAATGAACTTTAGCTCCTGCAGCATTTGGCATTGTCATCCTGAGAAATTATCCTTTTGCAGTCGTGGGAATGAACAGTGTGTGTAATTGCCATTACATCACTTGCTGCTGATACACTGGCTCTCTTTTCACTTACGAACATAAGCTGGCATTGCTTGCCAGTAATGTTATTTTTGCCGGAGAAGTATGAAATGAGGCTGCTCATGCCTTTTACAGAAAGAATGAAAGTGAACTCATCGGATGGTGTTGATTAATTATCTTTGTTCTCTCTTCTGTGTTGTCAACATAAAGTTTTATCTAAGAAAATGTCCTTTTCTACCCTGTATGTGTTTGACATTTTGTTTGCTTATTTTGTTTGCCATGTTTTTGGAAGGGTAGACTCCATTGTAACATTCTGTTTTCCCAACGATAATGCTTATTGGCTGAACAGCATTGGTATAGTTGAAGTATATTTAATATGCTACCAAATATCATGACTGTCTGACTGTTAATTCTGTGATCAACCTGAATTAGTGAAGATACAGGTCTCCTGAACAGGCCAAATGGGATTGGTGATGTTGTGTCTGATATGCAGTTCTATTTTCCTCCTTTAACAATGACCAATTTATAGAAAGATTTATCTGTAGAAAGATACTGTAATTTGTGTAACTGTTTTTTTTTCCCAACTATTATTGTTGAAGGAAGTTTGATAGTTCAAATTGTGGTTACTCTGAATGACATCCAGATCTAGTTGCAAAAAATGAGAGCTTTCCCACCTTAATAGGACTGGGAAGTCACTGTTGCTTCCACTTGTAATGTACAGATTGATTCCTTGGCTTACTGTAAATATGTGTTTTCCTGGTTTTAAAATCAGTAGATTATCTCTTTGGAGTGTGATGTGTATTATAATTATTTGGTTTGATTTCTGGCTTACCTGATTGCATCGCTACATTCCAGAAAGCACGTCTTCCTGAAAATGTATTTGTACAGGTAGCAGAGAGATGAGCAGATAGAAGTCCTTTTAGAAGATTTTTTCTGTAATTAGGTTCTACAACTTTTTAGAAATAAACCTGGAAAACTGCTTTTCTGGAAGAGCAGTAGTCATTTAAATGAAATGAATACATTAATGAAGTATTTCAAGTGTTTAATGTTTATGAAACACTTGGGGAACTCCTCTGAGAATTATCTAACTGTAAAAATGTAATTATTAGTGTTTATTAGTAAGTACGAATTAATGTAAAGGGACAAAATTAATAAATCATCTGTAATTTTATGATAAAGGTAAAATATGGTGCTGTACATGAATGTTCCATTTGCATGTAGTATGTGTATATGTTACATATATGTTACTTTTTCAGAAAGATACTTGGAAAATTCTACTTTTGGTCTCCTGGCTTCGGTGCTGCATTACCTGCTTCTTACATGGCTATTCTCATTGAAAGAAAAAGCAGGTAGGGTTTGTGTTTATGGATTTTCAGTTTTATATGGTAATATTCTTGTTTGGGTCTTTTGCTGATTGACATTTGATAATTCAGTGGGTTTGTTTCAGAAACTTGGAAATACAGTTAATTTGAAGTAGTGTTTTTGCAACCTCAAATTTCAACCTAGAAAGCTACAGTGAAAAAACCACTGTACAAACGTTCAGTTACCTGTTTGTGGTTTGTTTTTCTTCTTTAAGATGTAATTGGGTTGCTCAGGATTGCCTGGTGGAAGCTCATTTACTCAGTTTCTTAATCAAACTGGTTTTTTTCCTTTGTTTTTTTTTTTTAAATATGTGAATAATATTTGCAATTAGTCACAGAGAAGGAAAATACTCATGAAAGTTGCTGATGACTTAAGTTAACAATGTGACATTAGTTAACATAGAGGAACTATAGGATGTTGTGGAGAAAACTGAATGAGCTGAAAATAATCCAAATTGGATGAAATGTAATGATACAGAAGGCAAATCCTTTCACTTAAGAAGAGCTGCTGAAGTTCAGCTATCAATGGGAAGTTCATTATGAAAGCACAAAGCAGGGGAAGAGGGCTCTGAGTAATCCAAGGACAGCCCAAAGCTGCTGTTTGTAATGTGGCTGTGAGAAGATGGCAGGTGAAATGCTGGGTTGTAAGGTTTTATTGCTTGAAATTCAGCTTATGTTGGTAGTTTTTCTCAATACTTTCTTAATTTAATATGGAATGAGGTACCTTAGTCATCTAATTAGTAGGTTTTAGTCAAAGAAAAGGTGACAAAAGGATAATATAAGGGATTACTTTTTAGAAGATGATAAAGGAGGTACTAGAGGTGGTGTGAATATACTTTTGATTACAATGAATATCTGAAACTTCCTTAAGCAGTCATTTTTAAACTAATGGCAAATACATATCATCACTGCTGTTGGCTCACTGTCGGGCCCCATTCCTGAACTTCCACCATGGAGTAAGCATATCCCAAGCCAAGTTTTAGGTATGTCACAGTTCTGTCCCTTTAAAAACCTGCATTAGCCATTGTTTTTGAAGATCGAGGATGTGTAAGAGATTATGGAAACATGGGAGCACTTCTAAATCACTTTCTTGAATGTAACTATAGAGAATTTAATCATAATCAAGTTACCAAAGAAGTTAATCATCCTTTTAATGTCTTCTCTAGCTGACTGAATTTCATTTTACTGTAATTACTTTTTAAGAGGTTGGATACGTTTTAGTAAAACTTTGTCTTGTTACTTGGGCTCCAGCACTGCCGTTGGGACAAGTGTTTCCTTTAGCAGTGATGGCAAATGCATTTTTCCCATCAGTGACAACATTGCCTTAACTTTTCACACAGAATCACAGACTATTCTCAGTTGGAAGGGACCCACAAGGATCATCGAGTCCAACTCAAGTCAATGGCCCATACAGGGGATTGAACCCATGACCTTGGCATTACTACAACCAAGTTTTAACCAGCTGAGCTAATTTCCTACAGACCTGTTACAGTGTGAGGGTTTTCTGAACCAAACTTCTGATATTTCTTGATAACACTAAATAGGAAGAAATCAGACTTCTTGAAGCTTTCAGAGTATTTGAGTCAAGAGTTGAAACTGCTTGTGAACCGAAATCCATACAACGTTCTTATGGAACAGTGAAACAACTATGAGAGACTTGCAAAGCTGAGCTTGTTAAGTGTAGCAAAAAGAGTAGGCAAACAAATTTTATATCAAATATGTTTTTCTAAAAGTGTCAGTGGCTTTGTATGAAAGCTTTGACAAGTTAACAGGCTTCTATTTAGCATCTGAAATTTGGCAGAAATAGAAGTTGAAATAGAGGTATGTGAAAATGACAAAAGTAGATTGGTGCAGCTTGTATGCAATGAATAATGCTGGAATATTTAGTTCCTGGAGGGTTATTCTCCTTTCTGTCAGAATCCATAATGTGTGACCTAAGGTATTTTGCTTAAAAAAACACATTATATTGCATCAGTTAAAGGAGAAAAGGCAATGTTGGTATTGTATGTACACATGTGTGAAAATGTGGGGCCATTGTTATTAATGAAAAAATTGTTAAAGGATGTCAAAAAGGTATTTGAAAGTTTAGGGGTTTTTAAAAATACGAAGTTGTTCTCAGATGGCAACTATCTATAATGTGAAAATCGTGCTGCTGACAGTGAAATATGACTTTCTGATTTGACATCTGTTAGCCTGTTAGCTTCTGTTACAGGCAAAATCAAATTTTAGTAGACTTGTAGTCCCTTAGGAAAATGACATTTCACATGGAAACATGGGGACATTTTCAATTTTCTTCTGAGTTGCTTAGAACAGATTGTAGTGAAAAATCAGGGAGGTGGGAAAAAGTCCTGATTTGAGTTCATAAATATATCTTTAGCCCTTCAAATTGCTGCTAGCAGCTGGCAGCAACATCGAACTTAATCACTTAATCTCTTCCCAAGTGGATACCCTATTTTAAGTACCTCACTGGCATTTGCTTACACAGCATCCCTGTCAGTCCTGAACTTGGCAACAGTAGGCTTGTAAATCAGATTTTCTTCCAAGTGTTGCTGTTCATGTGTGCCAGCCTTGTACATAATTCTTATGGAGAAGTGGGAAAAAGAAATGGATACCTTGGCTAGATGCATTATAACCCTGAGGAGGAACGTGTTTTTTAATGTGTATTTTTAGTTTGTGTAATATGCAATTGCAGATTTGCATGACACTGGCAATGAGGACAGCAGATGACATTGTACTGAAATCTCAGACTCAGGAAATGAACTGCATTATGTTATGCTGTTACAGGTCTATAAAGATATGAATGGCACATTAATATGTCCATGTGTATTCTATGTGATGACTATAAAATATGGTTATCATGTCTATGAAGACTGATTTATTAGAATCTGTGGAAAGGGATGAGGAATAAAAACACTTGTTAACTTTTTCGTATCTGTATCTATCAATGTTCAGTGAGATTATCAGAAGAGAACTGGTCACATTTTTATGATTAAATAATGTTTTGAAATAAATTAATTCTTAGATAAGAATTGGGTGTAGATGTATAAACATAGAGATTGTGTTTGCAGTGTGGATGAATGTTCTATGCCTTTCATCCCTTACTCCAGCAGAAGGAACCCAGAATTTTTGCATTTTTCTGGAGCTGTCAAGCAGAGTTGCCTGTTAGCATTAGAAGGAAACATCTTTACTGGCCAGTTCTGGATTTATAAATGCCAATCTGACATGTGTTACCTGCAGAGCTGGTATGTGTTTAATGCTCCCAGCAGTGTGAAGAGGGCACAAATTTAAATTTCAGCTGATTTTGACTGTATGTTATTTCATACAGTCCAGATCTTTTTATTCACTTTTGAAATTAGTCCTGACGTTATTTTTCTTCTCTGCATTTATGGCTCTGGCAAAGATATGGTAAAATGAAGCAAAAAATATCATTACTGGTTTGCTGTGTGTTTTCACATGCAAAGAAAATGTTCTTGTAAATAAGGGAAGTAGACATTTTCCTGAAGAAAGTTATGCAATTCATAGAATGTACATTTTTATAATTTTTTGATTAATTGTCAATGTTTTAGTTACTCCATATGTCTATATTGTCATAATAGCTATGGCTATATGGTAAGTAAACTTTAACAGGTGCACTTGCACAAGTATTGAAAGAATAAAGTGTTCTTTACAGTCTGATTTTTTTTTACTTCTTCTATTAAAGACAAATGTGCAGTTGTTTTGTCATAGAACTCAGTTTTGTAGTGTTAGACACCAAAACGTGTTAATGTCTCCTCAGAAATAGAAATATGACTCAATTACATTTATTTCATTAAAATTCCTTAGGAAATCATTACATTCTCTTTATTAACCTTTGAATATGGTTGTTTAGCCATACAATCTCTGTTAGCTTCCATAGGTGTTGTTCCCAACTGTTGATAGGAATCAATTTTATTTGTAGTTTTGAAAAGAGAAAATTTTGTTTATGTCTTTTGGCTCCTGATTGTAATTCCAATTTACAGTCTCCTGTCATTTCTTTCAACATCTATTAAATGTTATCACAAGAACTGACCACATAGTGAAGGGAAGATATGTGTCTCGGGCTGAAAGACATGGTACTACCTTGTTCTAGAAGTACTCGGGGTGTTAGAAAGCAAGGAAGTAACTGAATATACTTGTTAGAATTGTTGTGAATGAAGCTGTTGAAATGTGATTTGAGGCTTGGCTGAAGGCAGCCTATTACTGGAAATCTGATTAGATCAGGTGTACCTTGCTGATTTCTACAACAAAGAAGGCTCATAGATCAGTGGAGAGCCTGTATTTAAGACATCTGTGATTACTCTCTAGGAAAAGAATTATGTTCTCTGAAGTGTTTTGTAAATGTGCTGATGTTTCAAAACTGTTTAAGTTGTATTTTGCTACGAGCTAAATAGCAAATTTCATTTTATTGGACTCTTGCTCAAGAAATCATGTATTAACAAGTTTCAAGAACTATAAGGCTTTAAGAGGGGACACAATTCCAGGTTTAATGAATTTGTCTTGCTGCCTGGCTGACTTTTGTTTCCCCCCAACGCCTTTTGTAAGTAGTTAAGCCAGGGAAGGTTTAACTACAGCCACCTAAAGTTTCTGTGACAGTTCTAAAGGGACCCTTCTGGGATTGGAGGCTGCATTAATGTTTACATACTGGCTGTTAACATTATAGCGGCGCCTGTCTCCTTGCTACAGTTGAGACTCTGTCACTGATGGTGTTATAAAACTGGAGATTTACGGCTTTTATAATTTGGTTGTAAAATCTTGCTCTGGGCAATTATTTGCAACGTGTTTTTAGTTGAAAACTGTGGACATTTTTCCTAAAAAAAAAAATAGTATACTGGACTCTTACAAAAATATTTAAAGCTCGTGGTACAGTTCAACAGTGGATGTTGTAGAGAACAGCTATATACACACAGACATGTATATTTAGTGTTCTTGGAAACAGAAGTATTACTATGTATTGCCTAGAAAAGGGACAGAAATATTTGTGTAAGAACAATGTGGAATTGTTAGACCGTATATTCTGCTGAAAAGTTCTGTGCTTTAGGGTTATTTCTTTGCCATAAATACCATTAGTCTAAATACATTATAAGGAGCAAGATGTCAGCTCAGTAATGGTAAAAAGTACACGCTGTAAAGAAATACGTAATATTTTAGAGTTTGTCCATTCAAATACAAATTTTTTTGTATGTTTTTCTCTATAGTAATATAGTATATTTAGACTTGAAGTGATAATTACCTTTCAAAAATATTTTATGGTTATTCACAGAATCACAGACTGTTCTGAGTTGGAAGGGACCCACCAGTATCATTGAGTCCAACTCAAGTCAATGGCCCACATAGGGGATTGAACCCATGACCTTGGCGTTATTACAACCAAGTTTTAACCAACTGAGCTAATGAAGGAGCAGTTTTGACATTGTATTTTAGGGAAAGAGATAAATCATGAGTAAAGTTGGGAGAATGAGTGATCAAAATAAGTAAACAAACTTTTACTACAGCAAGTGTTTTTGCAAGCTTTAGTCTTACTTGCTACAGGTAAGAAATTGAGAAAGCAAGCTACGTTGAGGATGATTTTTTGTCTGTTTCTTGTGTTGTAGTGAAAAGATGGCTCTAGTTTGGATCACTGACTTGAGTATTTTGTGGTGTAATGTGGTAAGGAAAGCCATCAGGGAGACAAATTATTTTGGAGTTGTACTCCGCTAGAGTGATTATTACTGTGAAATGCAGAGCCAAGGTATAGAAGTTACTGGAAAAGTTTTTTGTTTCTGAACCAAAATATGTTAAAATTCCACTGTAGTTCAGAAACTGCCTTGGTGAGAGCCCATGTTTGAGGGATCTGTGCTTTTATGGTAACAACCCATAAACATTTGTGCTGGTTTAAAAGTAAACTGGCAGGAAAAATGAACCCAATTCAAGAGAGATTATAGAGCTACAATTTACAAAAAAGATCACAATAAATACAGTGATAGAGAGAAAAACTTGTTTTACCCCTCAAAGACAGATTTATAACCCAGCACCCTGAGGCATGAACAGAAAGGTGTTTGTTAGCCCCTGTGCTGAGTGCCACGTGGTCCCCTTGAGTGCAAAGTAAAAGGAAAGGAAGCCTTTTGGTGTGGACAATGGTTGTAGTTCTGTTGAAATGATGATCACAGTCTTGTTGAGACTGACAGTCGCAGTCCTGTTGAGGTTCTGGTCCTCCTCCGGATCCAACGAGTGGTACCAGAAGTCCCCAGACCCCAAGATTATGTATCCTCAGGTACAGGTGGGAATGCCCAGTACCTCCCCCAGGGTGGGAAGTTTCACGATGGGAAGTTTCACGATGGGTGATTTAACTCTGTGAGTCATGGGATATTTTTGGAATCTTTGGTGATCTAGGTCTTTGCACCTGCCTATTGTGCCAGTTCCTAATAGCCCATGAGCAGACATGACCCCTAAGGCTGGGTGTGAAGGTGCTGATGCCTCACCAGAGGTGAGTTATCACAGCTGAGTCACTGGTATGAGGACAGAAACATTCCCATGCCTTGCAGGGTTCTTTAACACCCAGTTTGTAGCCTGAGGTGTCAGGTGTGCCTTAGGCAGCTGCTGCAAATGATCCGTTATTAACAGTCCATTAGAAAATGAGACAGAGGGTGTAGATTGCACAGTTTTGGTTATACCCACATAGTGATCAGCTGGTCCCAGCCTATGTAACTAGGACAACATTTGAGCATGTTTTGCTGCATGGTCTGAGGGCTGCTACTGTGCTGTAGTTATAGAATCATATTGTAGAATGGGTTTGGTTGGAAGGGACCTTAAAGATCGTGTAGTTCCAATCCCCTGCCATGGGCAGGGACACCTTCCACAAAACCAGATTGTCTTAAGAGTTGTCATTAGAAGGGAAAACTGATAATTCAAGGTTGACTGAGAGTTCAGGAGTCAAATCTGGAAGATGCTGTGCTGGTGGCAACATTGTGAATGGCAGTTAGCTGAGGATGAGCAGTTCTTGGAAGTGTTTTTCATTGAAAAACCTGCAATAGCCTGGCATTTGGCACTAGAAGGATTGATGTTCTCTGTAGGGCAGAGGCATTCAATGCTGCTTTTGCTTCCATCTTTAGTAACACTGATAGAACAAGGGCTACTCAGTCCTCTGATTTGGAGGACCATAAATGTCACTACAGTGACTTGCCATTGGCAGACATTTAAATTGTAAGGAAGAGGCTGCATCAGCTGGATGTTCACAAGTCTATAGGCCTGATGGGATTCACAACAGAGTTCCAAAGGAGCTGTTGGGTGTTATGATAGGACCCTCTCGATGTAACTCCAGTGTACAAGAGAGGTCTGAGGGAAGACCCAGGAAGCTACAAACCTGTTGGTCTAACCACGGCTCCTGAAAAAATGTAGAGGATTATATAGGGTACTATTGAAAGACATTTAAAGGAACAACGTGATCATCAGGCACAGTTAACATAAGTTCACAAAGGTAAAATGCTGTTTAACTTACTTGATATCCTGCTGTGACAAGGTCACTCACCTAGTGGATGGATGAAGGGAAGACTCTCATGTAAGTTGTAGCCATATTGTGGAGCTGTCCTGTGTAAAGGAGAAGGATGTCCTCTGTGGATCATAAGAAGATGCTGTATTAATGGCAAGGCATAAAATCTGCTCCATTTGTAAAAGTACCTGCGGAGTTAAATTTGCTACATTTAAATGAACTGTGAAAACCATTTTGCTTATTATATGAGAAAGATCTTCTCTCCCATACAGTGTTCTTAGTTATTCCTGTAGTCAGTCTATCCTAGATTCCTGCTCTTTACTCCTCATGATTCTTTGTATGCACATAAGATGTGGGTATAATCCTTATACTTTTAGACGCATTTTTAAAAGAATTGGTTACGGTCAACACCTGGACTTTCCTGACTATCTGAAATGTGTGTTTCTATTTCATACCAGTCATCTCTTTCCAATCAGTAGAGTGATTCACCAGTCTGTTTCACACAGTCTAGGTGATTGTCTTAAGATAGATTTCATCCATTTGAGATGGCCAAAGTTTAGCAAGATGAATTCTGTAGTTGTGAACAGAGCAAGAAAGTTTCTTGTCAATCAGTGATTACAGTTCTGTACATTTGTAGTAAATCAGTCCACCTTATAAACTAATCAGGATTCTGAAAAACTACAGTCTCTGCAGAAGAATTCAGCAACCAAGTTAAGAAATTATCAGACTGCAGCATTTGAATGTTGGAAAAAATTGGTTCAGCTTGGTTGTGTGGTCTTTGAAGTCTTGCACAAGATAAAGAGCAGGAGAGCAGCTTGTTGATTTATAGCTGACAATCCGTTTTCTACCGAGTAAGAATACTGAAACATCCCACGTGAAATACATACCTGTGATTCTCGAGATGCTTTAGAATGTGTTGCAGCATCTGGGTGGGTCTGTAGAGACTGGGTTGATTTTTGTGTTGTTAGTCAGGGCTGAGCTGGATCTTGCAGGACTATTTGACTGCATTCGCTCAGTGCTCTCCAGATCCCTGAGTTTCAGAAGGAATTACCAGCTTTGGGAGAGCACCAGCCATGGGGTTACTTCATGAATAATAGTATAAAGATGCCTTTACAGCACCCATTAAACTCTGCACTACTCTATCAGTACATATGGGGCCAGGATGGATCAAGGGCAGGGCTAAGGTCAAGCAACAAACTGATGGATCCCAAGTGACTGTGCAGATACCTTCCTCTCTCCATGTGCTGCTCCATGAGTAACTGAGACTTGATTATAGTTAAAAGTTTAATTTTTTAATATTTTTTTAAGGGCCACTTTTACCAAATCTGTTTCTGAAATGCCCACTTTACAGGCTGAAAACTTAACTGATTTCATCATCTGCATATTAGTATAATTTTTTTATTTTGTTTTTCATCAATAACCCTTAAAAACCCACCAAAACACCTTGTAAAACTTGTGGTCATGTTGAAACACTGACAGATAAAATGTTAAAGTTCAGACTGTTGGACATTGGACTGTTCTGCGAGTCTGACCTGGAGTCAAATGGCACAAGCAATGGATTAATTATCCTGTTCTGTCTGGTTGGCACTGCCATCCAGGACACGGTCATTTAGACTTCCTTGGCTTAAAAAAACACTTAGTGCATCTTCTGTGTCTGAATGCTTGTGTGTATCCTGCAGCTCCCAGAGGGGGAGAAATAAATATTTTGCTAATATAGAACAAACTTCAGATGCTGCTTAGGTGAGCTGGCTGTAGTGCTAGCATTTACCTGGAGAGATAACATCCATGCCTAGCATGCCTCTGCTACAGTGGCTAGAAGTCTTGCAGGGAACTTTTCTGTGCTGTATTCCTCAGGTCTGCTTGTAGGATGTTGTTTCTAGATACTACAGATGAAAGCATCTTAAATATGTGTTTCCATGGGAGCCACACCTATAAACTCTCTGTAAATGAAATTACTCTGTTTTGTGGCCTCATTGCTCCCAAGGAACTAATGTTGTTGTTAGCTCTTGCAGCAGGAAAAGTGTGAAGGTAGAAAATCAGAATGGTAATGATTTGCTATATTTAATCATGCAAAGCTCTTCTGTGGTAAAGATTACAGCAGTCTGCTTAGGTCAAACATCTTGCTTCCCTTTCCTGCCCTTTCCCCTCTGTGTCCTGGGACAAAAAATGGTAAGGAAATAAAACATTGTGTGTGCATAGTGTTTCTTGTAATCTGATGACCTGCACTCCAGATTGAATTTTTTTTGATAAAGTAAGGGTATGCCATGAAAACCTTCTCCTAAAGCTGGTCTGTCTGAGAAGCAGGAACAACAGTGTCTGCAGCATTAAAGGCAAGCATAAAACAGATCTCAGGAGTTTGAGCCAGTACCTGTCATCGCAATCTAGACTGCTCCAGTTTTGGTGAAAGACTGAAACAATATGGACTGTCTGATCGTACAGCATAGTTCTGTCTGCGTGAAGGAATTTGTATGGGCTCCATCTTGCTGCCTCAGTGGTGTGTTTTTCCTCTTGAGCTCTTCAGTGCCTGTTATTCATTCCTTGTGAGCAATGGACTGAGGAACTACCGAAAGTGTTCTTATATCAGCTGTTGGCAACTTGAATGTTTGAGCTTAAAGTCAGAAAATAACGGGTTCGAACCAGACTGGGCAGTATCTTATTTCTGTCTTTGGTAGGTGAAATGTCTTGTTAATGTCTGTCTGTAATATCTGGTGCAGTTCATCATCCAGTACTGATGTCTGCCAGAAAATGGCTGCTCAGTCAGTAGGGATGTGTTGAAATGCCTCTCAGTCAGACTTTTATTGTGGCTTGCCTGCCTTCCTAGATAAGGTTCACACTGACTTCTGACACTGCTGTTCCTTGGGACCCTTTGTGTTTCAGACCATTATGGATGTAGGCACACTCTTAATAGCATTCATCTGTCTTCTGCATGATTAATTCATAGTTTCTAACTGGATTTAAAGCCTGTTTTTAATATAACTTAATAGGCTGTCATTTGGAGTCTAAAAGGGAGGGGGAAAAAGACTTCTCAACATACAGTGACATTTGCTATCTCCATACTCCTCTTCTCTTGGAAGTGCCAGTCAGCTGTTTCTGAATACAAGGGCATTTAGAAGTTAGTCACGCCATGTGAAAAGCTACAGTAGTTCTCTGTTTGACTTGGATTGATTTGTCACGTTAGCTTTTTTTTTGCATATTGCTTCAGGTACTTTGTAAACAGTGTAATCCAATCACACATGTAATCATTAAAACATTATGAGTCTAAAGAGAAAGTTAGCTCTAAACATGCAAACAATAGCTACTAGTGTGACAGACTGGAAAAAGAGTATTAGTCTTCTTTCAGGAAGAAGTTCTTTACAGAGAGAGTGGTCAGGCATTGGAGTGGCCTGCCCAGGGAGGTGGTGGATACTCTGACCCTGGAGGTTTTTAAGGTCAGACTGCACATGGCACTGAGTGCCATGATCTAGCAATCAAAGTGGGGTTGGATTAAGGATTGGACTTCTTGCTCTCAGAGGTCTCTTCCAACCCAACTGATTCTGTGATTCTATGATTCTAAGTCTTTTGAAATAGATGAAAAAGCTGATGATTTGAGTAGCTTATCTAAATACTTGTCGAATGGGCTGTCTCAAACTGGCACAGAATATGACTTGGAGAGCGAAAGGCAGCTCTTCCAAGGGGCTTCTTGGGAAGCCTCTGGAGCTGCTTCTTGCTGAGCCACTGTGAGGTGAGTTTGGGTTGTGCAGGCAGGGTGTGGCTGAATGGCTCTTAGCCTGAGAAGGGCTGGAGGGTAGATGAGAACAGGTCAAATACTGGATGAATTTCCACTGTCACTGGGACAGCCCCAAGTTGTCAGCTGGAGTAATACTCTTACATGAGAATTTTTTTGTCCTTCTTCCGGTCCTTCTCACTTTCAAAATACACTGAGTATATGTCCAAGGCCGGTGAATATTGCATGTATCTGCCACTCTGAAATTTTTCTGTGCCCTGTTTTACTTTTCTTCCTAATTTTCATTAACAATTCTGTCTATAATGTCCTCTTTTTGCTGTGAAGTGATAGCAATTGCCAACAAAATATGTAGAAACAATGACCACACTGCTGCTGAGGATCCCCTGAACCAGTTTTACTCAAAAAGAGAGTATTTGTTTTTGTGCCCTGTGCTCATACCATCCAGACAGTGGCCAAGCAGCACTTGTTGTATCCTGACTGTGAAGGTGTCCAGAAAGAGCTGTTTTCTTTGTGATTGACTGAGCTGATGAAAACAAATCTGTGTTACTATCAACAGTCCAAAGAAATATATACCGAGAATGTGAATAATTTAAAAAATCCCAGGAAATTCTTAATTTCTTTTCCTGAGGTTTGATTAATTTGTTATTCTTCTATTATCTCCTAGTTTGTCCTTTCATGAAACTAATAAGCTGTTTGGAATCTTTCTATCTTTCCATGGAATCTTGTGAGGTTAAAGCACACTCTCATTAAGAGGTTTTCTCCCCTCTGTAGGTCAGCCTTTGTTTTGGCTCTGTAGATACTCTAGAGAAACTGAGAGAGGAGGAGGAGGGAGGGAATGTTGAAAGAAAATCTGTGTAAAATAGAGCATAAAGCAGTTTAAAAAAAAATTAGCTATAGATGTTATCTTGTGTTGCACTAGCTGAAAACTCTGTAAGAATTATTGGTACTAATTTAACTGGAATGTATTACTGTAGATATATTTTCTTTTTGGCTTCTCTCCCTTTCCAGTTTTCTCATACCCTTTCTTTGGCATGTGTTCAAATCATGGAACATGTTGAGTTTGTTTTATTTCCTTTTAAGAACAACAAATTCTGAGTATTTGCATGAAACCATTTTACTTAACGTGATGTGCTCCAAGCAAGAATTACTGATTTGCAGTTTTGAGCAATTTCAATTTCCCCAACCTGTAAAGTGTTTCTTTCCTACCTTACACAACCCAAAATTTTGAAATAAAAAATTCCTTACAAAAAGTAGTGAGCCGTGAGTCCTTAAATTGTATATTTTTGAAATGTTCTGTGCCTGAAACTTAACTTTGTGTGAAAGACTTGCTACTAGTATTTACTAAACTCAAAAAGTTATCATGTTCTTTTTGGAAAACTTACTGCTTAGGTCTGTTTTCATAATTTTCAGCATTATTTTGAAAGCTTATCTGTTCCTGCTGATTTTAAGTGAACTTTTGCACCAGGACTTCGCTGCTGACCTCCAGCTGTCGGTAGGAAATTGGTGGGTGTGAGAGATTAACGATACCCTAAACAGAATCTGCAGTGCTTGTGTTATTGCAGGGGTGCAATCACAACGCCAGATCTAGAGCTGGTTTGCTTGTGGTGTCAAGCTGCTGTAAAAAACCTACCTCTTACCTCTTCATTTGAACCTCTTTCTTTTTTAGGGGAAACCTGTGATTTGTGTGTTTGATTTAATTCTGCGGGCTATAAAATGATATGTTTTACAGTGGGGAGGGCTTGAAGCTAAGGGGAGGAATTCTTCCTGTTTTTGCAGACCACGAGTCCTGTCTGGGGAGCCATTACAAACTATTATGTTAGCTTCTTAGTTTATGTTCAGAAATTAAAGCCAGAGTTAACTCTTTCAACTCAATCTTTCTTTTTTTTTTAATTTAAAAAAGAACAAACATTCTCTAATTTTGCTATATACTAGAATAAAAATGTATGATTATATATTTTTACCTATAAGACACACACTTATATATGAAAATATTTACTAATAAAATTACTATTTGCTGTAACGAGTCAATACAGCATGTTATGTGCTTCTTAACTGCTTTTTAACATGCCACCCCCTATATACCTTTGAATCCACTGATTTGTATGAACGTAGTTTTGTTTGTGATTTCTTAGATTTGTAAAGAGTCCAAAAAAAGATTACCAGTTAAAATACAGAGAAAACTGTCAGAATAAGCAATGGATTCAGTGGACAGTGGCATGCATATAAAATTCAAACTTGATTTTGTAAGGAAACCAACATAATGAATTTTTGAAAAAATCATTTTTATAGAAGTCATGCATAGTTCAGATTTTGTTGTACAGATCACAGGGAAAGGTAAATTTGACCTGTTGTTTCATTCTTGTACCTGTTTATTCTCAGGTCAGTCTTGTTGGTTTGACAACACTAGGAAATTTCTGGAAAAGCAAATCGTAAGAACATGATGTTCTGGGCTGGGGATGAAGTTACAAAGCTTTATAGCAAAGCTAAAACTGCTTTTATCTTAGCAGTGAGTTGGATATTTTTATTTTGCGTGTGTTTGCCCACCAGCTGTTTATTACATATGTGGCAAAGCATAACCCGTCAATTTGATGTTTAATCAGAGAACATGTTCTCCTAATTGCTTGCATAAAGATTTTTAACATGCTTCTTTATCCATCTTCAAGCTCCTTCTACCCCCCACTGCTCTGACTGCTGCTGAGCGCTGGGTTACAGAAAGGAATGTTGCAGGGAATGAGGTTTGGGCGTCCCTACCCTGTGCCTCCCTCTGTGGGGTGAATTGTACTCAACCAAGGACTGTTCTTACTGAAGGAGCAGGTGCCTGTTCAGTCAGTTTATGTGAATTTTGGACACACCAATACCCATCTTGCTCAGCTTGTTTCCTGTTGTTTCTGACTTGCTAACTTATTTCCCTTTAGTTTTGAGCAAGACAAAAAAGGTGATCATAAAAAACCACAGTCCTGGTAAAAAAGCACAATTATAGTAGTTCATATGTGTTTAATTAATTGCATTGAATGTTTAGATTTGAGGATCTCTGCTTGGGAAGGTTTGTGGTTTAATGAAAGAAGGCAATAGAGAAAACAACTTTTTAAACTTTGTATCACCAGAAAAGTTCTTGATGAGGGAATTGTAGGAGCTGAAGTGCTGTTATTTGACATAAAGGTGAGGAGGGCAAGGCAAAACATATGAAAGAAATATTTAAAAGGAGGAATGAATATTTAGAAAGAAATAGCTTAAAAAAGGGAAGTCCTGTGTCTGTTCTCTGCTGTTAGAGAAGGTGTTTGCTCTCTGGACGTTTTCTTTGAGGGCTACTGTGGTTGCACTAATTAATTTATGGTATGATTACCATGAGCATAAACATGTTCTAAGGATTCATCCCACCTTCAGGCAAGGTTGGTTGGGGTTTTTTTGTATGCTATTGGTGCTGTTGCTTTTTAGCTTAGCAACAACTCTGTATTTATGAAAAACCATAAGTACATTGAAGGAAAACCATAAATAAGGAGAGAGAGAACTGGCAATGAGTTTTGTAGGAAAAAACAATTTGGGTTGTATTTAAAAATTGGTATTTTGTATGATTTGCTACTGTATGAAGAAAAAACTTATGCTGCTTTTAAATCTAAAGTTATTCTTTGAATTTCATAGCATGTCAAGCTAGGCAAGAAAACATTCTTCAGCGAAGTGTTCCACAAACAATATGCTGGCGTGCAGGTTTGGACAGTTGCTGCTTCTGTTGGCATGAGTAGGATGTTTGACTCACATGTAAGGGAAATTGGACTTTGGCCTCAATCAAATAAGTTTTCCAGAATTTATGGTACTTGCATGAAAATATAAATATCTTGCTAACAGGCAAATGCATTCAAAGTCTGAGAGTGGCACTTCGTGATTTCTTTGACTTCAAAATACTATCAGTTAAACAAAGAACAAGGAAATTTTAATCCATTTAGTTTCTGTATTTTCACTTTAAGTTCTGAAGATGAGTTCTGAAAAACCAAGACAGTTTCAGTAAAGAGCTGTAAGTGTGATTAAAATCTTAGAGAATATTGTGGAAAAAATGAGGGAGTTCAGTTTTTGTTGAAGAAATGATGTGTGGATAACTTGGAGTCTGTAGTGTTACAGGGGAGGTAAAGATGTAACTCTTTTCAGAGGCCAGACAGATTCTTGTGGAAAGTAGGGTGCAAATTGTAAAGATAAGTGTTCTTAGAGTAATGTATCAGTTATTGTGGTGACTGGAAATACTAAAAGACAAATACTTTGAGTTTTTTTAATTAGTGGCTAATTCATTAAAGAAAAGTTTGTGTTTTATATTAGTTAGGAAGACAGATTATTTATTACTGTAATCCCTTCTGATTTTTTAATCTGTGGGAAAAAAATATATATAGTATTTTGCACTTGCTTTCCATCTTTTTTTTTTCTGTAGAATAATAGAATTGTTCAGATAAGCCTGGGAATGTCAGCTGGTGCAGCTTCCTGCTTGGAGCAGGGCTGGCACTGAGTTCAGACCAGCTTGCTTAGGGGTTTGTCTGGTTAGCCTTGCAAACTTCTGAGGACAGAGCTCCAGCAGCCCCTCTTGAGTCCCTGTTCCAATGCTGGCCTGTCTTGATGGAGAAAATGCCGTTTCCTTGAGACAGGTCAGAATCTTCCTGGCCATGCTCCTGGTCTTCCCTGCCAGCTGATCAGTGCCTGTTTTGTATTGGGGACCACAGCCAGGCACAGGACTTGGTGGTGTAGTGAGTGCCAAGTAAATGGGATTAATCATTTCCCTTGACCTCCTACCTACACCTCTGGTAATATGGCCTAGTACACTGCTGGTTTTCCTTGTTATTTTTATCCTGTAGGTTTTTGGGTTTTTAGTGGTTATTTTAGACTCTTTCCGCAGGGCAGTGCAATAACAAAAATATGTGGTTCTCTGTTGAGGTTTGTAGGGCATAGTTTAAGAGGTATTACTGTTAGTTTGGTCTGAATGTTACCAAGTTGCCCGAAAAGCAAATTTTGTCAAGTGAAACTTTTCTTTGAGGAAAGCATAAATGAGCAAGAGAAGCCTCTGGTCTGTTATAATTTAAACATTGCTAGTGGAGTCGGCAAGATTGGAATTATTCAGCCATAGGTAATGTGCCTTGTGCTGAATAACTACACTCTGGGACTTTGCCTGCTCAGTTCACTAACAGACATGTATGAAAAGTCATGTTAAAGTTTGAATTGGGAAGAAAAAGGAGGAGAAACAAAGTGAAAAGTATACAAAACACTACTGTCCTTTGATACTTGAATTAAAGGGCAATTAGAACATGATTGCTTTCATGCAATCTTGCTAAAGGAGACCAGTCTTGATTAAGACCTTTTCAGAAAAGCTTTTCTTTGGTTCTTTAATTTAACGCAGCAAACCATCAGGATGGACCTTGGTCTGCTGTTCATGAATTTTGGGGTACCTCTAGCCCATGTCTTTCCTTCCTGAGTTAAAGATCACAGATGTCATTAGAAACAGGGCTAGGTATGGGAGATACTGTCAGTTGAAGAGGTGACTGGGAGACAGTGGGAAGCCATGAGGAAGATCTTAATGAAGGAGGCCTCTGGAGGAAAATGGCATAAGACAAATCACGGAGGAGGAGAGCAGTGAGGATTTGTGTCTGTCTGCTTGGGCTTTCACATAGTGGCATTGCCAGGCCATCATCACTGGTGTAGCCACCTGCTGATGTTGGTGTTCCCAAGGTTAGCGTTCAGCACTGGTTCATGGACTTTGGAGGTGAAATGTAAGCTGTTTATTAGTGTCTTTAAACCTCCCCAAAGCATGTGGTTAAACATGGCCAACTAATTATTTTTATTGTTTAATCATTTCCTGCTCTTCTAATGCCATTTCCCAATTATGTTCTCCTCTTATTTACCAGCTGCAGTTTTAATACAGCGCCTGAGTTGTACTAGTGGTGACCCTTTTGCTTGGCCTACCTCCATCTTTCTGTCCTGTTTTCTGTCAGCTGTCATTGCTACAAAATAGCGCAACATTTTCTGAACTTCCACCTGCTTTTTAACAGTGGAGTTCAGGCTTGGGTTAGGCTTGTTGGATCACATTTGCACAGGGCCAGGAAGGCTGCCCCTGCCTGCCCCCGTGCCTTTTTTTCTTTTCCCCTTTGGCCGGAAACGTGGGGCTATTTATTTTTAAAACAGTCACAGAATTAATTTGGAGGAAGAAAACTGTTTCTGCTTGGAGTCAGGCAGGGCCTTGGAGACCAGCTTGTTTCAGGCACTTTGAGATGACGTCATCTCACGACTTTGCTGTATTTTCGGTTCTGGAAGTTACTTCCTTGAGCAAATTTATTGTCTGCACATTTTCCTCCTCCCAACCACCTACTTCTCAAATTGGCCTTTCTGCAGCTGCACTGCAGCTTCTGATTTCTTTCCTTCCTCTTCTCTAGCTCCTTTTCCTTTCTTTGTCTTTGTGGCTGGTAATTTACACTTAGCCCAAAGGGACTACAATAGAAACTAAAACTCATTTAGATCAAATTCTTAGCTTGTTGGTGTTTAAAAATAAGAAAATTAAATAAATTTCTGTGGGAGGCTATAAGACCCTGCCTGGATATCAGCCCTGCCTGCATGATACAGACTGCAGCAGAGAATCCAGTAAGTCTGATGTGCATGTGCAATGATTGTCCTGTTTTGTTCACATTACATGTAATAGTATAGTAGTATAGTATATTATGGCCAAACTTCACAAACGCAGATTTGGGCAGGGCTCTCCCCACGTGGGTGTGCCCTTCCAGCCTGCATAGTGGGTTTTTTAGGTGAGGCACAGCGTGCGCAGAACTGGCCCCACCGTTTAAGTCCTGAGGTGCATCTGCCACAGCCGAGCAAGCTTGGACAGTGACAGTGAAGTCCTCGGGACTGTCACAGCACCCGGTACTGACCGGGGCTGACCCTGCTGAGCATCCGAGATGTGACAGGATGGGATGGTAGGGAGGCATTGAACTGCCAGGGGATGGTCCCTACTGAGACTTGAATTCAGGTCCTTGGGATTTGGAGTCCAGAGTGCTCTCCTTTACACCACGGGACCGCTCATATGTAATACAATTGTGAAAACACAGACTATACTCTGAAAGCTGCATCAATCGCTCAGTAGCTGGTGGAGGCTTCTTGTAGGTGTGTTACTGTGGGATGTTACTGAAGTTCTGACGTTTTCCAGAGTACTTAGCATTGAGTTAGGTTATCCCAGGTTATCTCTCATGGATAAATTTGTTTCTGTGTTTCCAAACAGCTAAATGTTTGAATATTTATCATAAATTTTTAATACTATTACAGGGATAAAAAAAAATCCAAGAAACATGAAATATCCAGTATTTTTCCTGAGAACAAATTAAAATAAAATTTACAGTACACACAACTGTATTGATTACCAGTTTGGTAATGATGAGGGTCGGGGCACCAATAGCATTTCATCCCTTTAGCTAATCATTGAAAGATGATGATTGCTTGCAGACCAATGTGAGAGTTGAGTTTATTTAATTAATCTATGAGGTGAATTTTCACCCCTTGCTTGTCAGAAATGTCATACAATATTTTGGTGCCTAATTGCAAGCTGTGCGAGTTGTTTTGCTAAAGTGTTCACAGAACCTATTCCCTCTCTGTTGTCTTCTTGTTTCTTGTGTGCCTTATCCTCACTAAATCTTTAGATTCAGGCTTTTTATTCTTAGGTTTCTATGCTAGAGTTTTGTTTCTAGTGTCTGGTACAGACTGCTGGTAGATGGAGAAGGTGTACAGAGAGCTGATTCATAACCCTGTTTTAAAAAAAAAGAAACAACAGAACAAATGAAACTGATTTTGCTGGTTAAAGTTTTGAACTTAAATGAAATCTGAACCTTTTCCTGTGAGTAGAGAGCAACTTGTGGAAGTCAGAGTGCTGCATCATTGCTTCCCACAAATTCAGCATGATGTAGAAGCACTATAGCTTTTATGTGAAATCTATACCTGTATCTTAGATATCTGCTGTGATCTGGATGTGTAACTTGGCAAAGTTGTGGACACATAAACTTGGCAGTTAGAAAATACTGAATAAACTTCTTTCTAGATGGATCAAGCTTGGCAACTGTGTGGTAGATATTTCTCAATTTCCTGCTATCTGTGCTTTTGTTTTGTTCACTTCTTCAACTGAATTGATAGCAAGATATGTTCTGTGAACATACTGCTCTCTTAAGGACTCTATGAATGCTGGAAAGCTTAAAACATCACAAATAAAGGGAACATACAAGCCTGGATTAGACTCCTGGTTATGTATTACCTTCCTAAGTAGCAATATAAAAAAATCCTGAATGGCATTAAGACAAATATGGGTTCTGGTTATAAACTCAGTTCCTTGCCAAGAAACTTTAATGGTTGAATGTGCCACACATTCACAGAAATCTTCAATTCTTTGTGTAAAACCAGTGGGGACAATAAGAAAAATCCTGAATACTCCAAAGCTGATGGTAAACTCAAAAAGGTTGGAACACCAGTCTGGTAAGAAATACTGAAACTAAGTGTTTCAAGCTTTGGCCATTGTCTGTGAGCAAATCTTTGCGGAAGAGGAAGAATGAGAGCAAAGTAGGTCTGCAGTGGTCATGGTTTCCACTTTCTCAGGGCCGATGGTGGCTTGTGACTGATGTACAGAAAATAACTTTTATTTCATTTGGATCCTGTAGTGAGGCCTAGTGCAGTCTGTTACTGGGGCAGCTCACATCTGCATGATTGAGTTCAGTTTTCTGCAATGGAATTAACAAAAGTGTGAGAACATGAGCCCAAGTTTATACTTTTCCTGAAGAGCAGTGTGAGCTGTGGGCTGAGACACAGGGACAGATCCAAAAATAGAAGGGGGAAAAAATAGATAAAGGTTAAGAGAGAAAATGGTTCCAGGGCACTCTTGGCACTAACTCTCAACTGGCTTGAGCCAAGATTTCTGCATCGTCAGTCTCAGTAGAAAACTTCTCATGATACTGTAAGCAGAAGGGCTGAGTCCCTCAAGTTACATAGCAGTGGTCTCAAAACTGAAACTCACACACAAGCATTTTTCTTAAAATTCACAGTTTAACTTAGGCTTAGGTCATTGTTTGTATGCCTACATTACCAGCTCATGCATAGGCTTTTATTCTGTAATAAGTGCTGTGTAATTCAAGGTGCCTTTCCCCTTGTGGCAGCTTCAGGACTCATGTGCAGTAGCAAGTTGTTATATATAACTTGGTTCCTGTATTTCCTCACTGCTTTGGATACTGTGCTATCAAGATACTATTTTTGGTTTCATACGTATTTTTCTATAGGGTGGTAATGATTCCTCCTCCATCAAGAATCTGGTTTTTTAAACTCTCTTCTTTAATAAAATATTCTTAATGCTTACAGTGTTTTTCTTCAGTCTGCAAAAAATGTTTGACTCTTTCACTAATTTTATTTTTTTCTGTTTATAGGAGAGGCCTCCTCACAATTTACATGGCCAACCAAGTAAGTAGCCCTTTGTTTCAAGAACAAAACCACCTAAGATCCATTGGAAATATGAAATTCATTGCCTGTTTCAATTGTTAAAGGATTTTTCTTTAAGAATTGTGCATTATTGGATAAATTAAGAACAAATTGTGACCAGAGATCTTTAAGAAGTAGCTGTAAAGCAGAGGCTGAAATTATGGTTCATTGAATTATGCTCAAAATTCCTTCTATTATAACCCCAAGAAGATGGAAAATTTTGTATTTGTCCTCCATAGTAGAATGGCATCTGGTACTTTGGTGGTCGTTATTTTATGGGTGAAATATCAAATGCTGTATAGTTTAATTTTGTGATTGATTGTTTTTAAATTGGTATCAGCTGTTGTCCGTGAAGGCATTTTTACTGCATGATTGTATCAATTTAAATGTTATGTCATATTTATTCTAATCTCATTCAAGTAAATAACATTTCTATAAATGATGCATTGATCATTAGCTTATTCTAAATGTAAAATACTTCTATTACTTGATCATATTCCTTTAGGAAAGATTTTATTTTGCCAAAGGAATTATATTAAGTTTTTGTATAGTTTGACTTGCATAAAGAGTCACAGAAACTACAAAAAAGAAAATAACCTAAAGTTGTGTTCAGACCACTGGGACAGTTTCCTGGGGCCTCAGCAGAGTCATGCAAGAGTAGAGTTCTGATGGTAATGAAAAGACTGATGACTGGAATGGCTAAGACAAAAGCAGTGTGTCATAGTACAAGGTGATACAATCGATACCTTCACTTCTGTCTGTATAAAGTCATTGCTGGTGACTTGTAATTCTGAATATTTTTGGTAGGCAGAACTTTTGGAAGGAGATGATCTCATATGTGTGTTAGCAGGTAAATATCCTGTAAAGTCCCTTTTATGCATTTACCAAACCCATTGCATAGTCCTCTCTTGAATTCTGGGATTATGTCTTGGGTTATTCTGCATTCACAGACTGTCATTACAGACTCCTGAGGGGAACTTAGAGACTTCAGAAGAGAAGAAATTCATTATTGCTTTTAACTTCATTACTGTCAACTAGCATTTTAACTTTTATACCTGCTTAGCTTGCATGGCCCATACCATATGTTTTAGGATTCCTTTTCTTTACAATTTTTTTTAAACCTAATTTGAAAAGATGACAAATCCTCATGTTGAAACTTAATTAATTAGCTGTTCAGACTCCCAGTAACACATGGAAAAAAAAGTTTGGTTCCTGCAAGTAAATCTTGACTTTGGAAGTTTTCCTTGAATTCAAAAGATCAGCTGTGTGGAAACTCCTCATTCAGGAAATGTGTGTCATAAGGACAGTGATACTTAGTGGGACATCCCATCACTCTTTTGGAATGGACTTTTCAAGGGAAGGGGGAAGTAGTTGTGCCCAAATAGCAGCACCTTTGAGTATCCAGTTCTGAGAAAGCTGTCATTGTGTTCATGGCTCTTAGGCTGCAATGCCTCACAGTTCACGAGGTGTTGGACAGTGCTAGAAGGGAAAAGTCAAGCAATGCAGTTACATTTTGTGGGTGCAGTTTGATGCAGTCGATATTCTCTTCAGCGTAATCGTTTATTTCAGACACAAATCTTTGGTGAACCCAGGGCTGCCACTGCCCATGATCATGTCATACTTACCTTGTTAGCAAGCAGTGTGATCACAGAAAATGTTTCCCTATTTGTGTTGCTTTTATTTAAAATTTACTAAGCCTTTAAGACATTTATTTTTGTCATCTTTAGATTGCAGCATGCCCCATTCTGAAAGCTGGCACATTTTAATCTTTAGTGATGGCAACTAGGTTGTGGAATTAGACTGCATTTCTTGCATTTTGTAAAACTCCTCTCAGGACCTGTTAAGGTATTCGTGGAACTAAATGTATTCCTTTGCTTTGTTTCATGCTTTGCTAAATTATGTTTTGCAGCCTTAGCAACAATAAGGCTTTTTGTGTGATTCTTCTTGTGTGCCTTTGCCCAGTTAGACAGCCAGGAGGTAACTGTTAATACTGTTGGTTATTACAAGCAATTGTCATAAGTGTTGCCGCTGTGCATTTTTATAGCCAGATTTGGACTTCTAAATCAGAAAATTTTATTTCTGTTGTCCTGTTGGCAGTACGTGACAATTTGTCCTCAGAGATAAATTTACTTAGTGGAAAGGGGAAAGGTGCGTTACAGCCTTTATGCGTGGCTGCTGTTTCTCATTTCAGTGAGTGAAATGCAGTAGAACGTGAAAGGCAGCGGGTCTAAGGACTCTTGTTCTAAAGGTGACATTTTTATTGTTTTTTAATCTGGAGCTACTAGAAACTTGTGAATGGAAATGTGCATAAATGTCTTGGCTCATTTTAAGTAAGTCAGTGATTATAGATTTATGTGAACCTGAATGCCAGAGCTGCATTTCCTTGCTGCTTATACAATAAAAAGGCAGATCAAAAAATAGCAGTTGAGACTATATGTGCTGTATGGAAAAATAGAATAAAAATGCTTTTTCAGATTATCTTGCTGCTAAATTGAAGCTATACAAAAATGCACTTTAGGGCTTGGAATTTTTTTCTTTTTTTTTTTCTCTTTAAAGATAAGAAATAAGCTCAAGGAGGGAAGCATCTGTAGTTTTAATTTTGGTATACAGAGTCTAAAATGAATCCTAGAATCCTAGAATCACAGAATTGATTGGGTTGGAAAAGACCTCCGAGATCATCAAGTCCAACCCTTGGTCCAACTCCAGTCCATTTACTAAATCATGGCACTCAGTGCCATGTCCAATCTGCATTTAAAAATCTCCAGGGATGGTGAATCCACCACCTCTCTGGGCAGCCCATTCCAATGCCTGATTACTCTCTCTGTGAAGAATTTTTTTCTGCTCTCCAACTTAAATTTCCCCTGGCAGAGCTTGAGCCCGTGCCCCCTTGTCCTATTGCTGAGTGCCTGGGAGAAGAGACCAACCCCCACGTGGCTAGAACTTCCCTTCAGGTAGTTATAGAACTTCTGAGCTTTTGACTGGAAGTCACTTGAAGTTTTTAGAAGTAAATTAGTATGCCTGAAGCCTAACATTCTGGAATATGTGTGTTTGAGACCTGAAGTTTCTGTAGTAGTCTGTAATAGAGTGGTGTTAGTGCTGTGGACCACACAGAGCACAGAGCTTTTCAAGTTCCATATTGGATTGCATGTGTTTAAGTCAAGAAATTTCCAGGATCATAAGGATGCATTGGTAGTGAACATATAAGATGATCCTTCATGGATAATTCGAGATCAAAAGGAACCCCAAGATTCCAACAAAAGGTGGAAAGTGAAATGCAATCTCTTTCAGTTATTTTTATCTGGAAAAGTAGATCGTATTAATGACTGTTGATGAGGAAGACCTATAGCTCTTATGTTTCAAAACAGTAAGGGCATACTTTGTTGTGAACAGCTCAGCAGTTGAGTTCTCGCTTTTACGCTGAAGAAATTGCATCTTTGGATAAGGGGGGTTTGGGGTTTTTTTCCTTGTTGAAAACAAACAAAGGCTGCCTTCAATATGCAAGATAGGAAGAGACTAATCTGAACTAGGACTGTTTTGATACAAAGCTTTTTTGAAAAACAAAAAATAAGGAAAATTGATACATTGTCATTGAAATACTACACCAGAGCGGCAGTGAGCTTAGTATGTGCTGAGCTGCATGCTGTTTGAAATTCAAACTGCATCACTACATCAAAGGCTTTATTCATTCTATACTATGACTTCTGATGATTGGTGGGATACTTACAAAATTGGAAATGCTGATATTAATAAGATGCTCTTGAAGGTCACAGATTAAATAGTATAAAGCTTAAGCACAAGGTGAAGCAGCTGAGTGAAAAAGGCAGAGTGATGCGGTTGAGGACTGGTTCTTGAGTGTAATGGGAAGAAGTGTAGGGGTCTGTCCCAACCAGAGAGAGCATTTCTGAATAGAAAGCTATAAATCTGAAAAATAAGGAAGATAGAAAGAAAAGGAAGTAGAGAAGCACAATCTATAGCTGAGAAATGAGACTTTATTGTGGCAAGAGACTTGAAGGGATTGGAACTCTGCTGGCGTAACAGAAATTGATTTGTTACATGTAAAACAAGTGGACAAAAGATCAGAAACTGTCTAGTTCTAGTTAAAGCAGAGAGCAGATGGTAAAGAAAATCATGCGTTTGCCAGGAAAGGATTGGATTAATTTAATTAATTAATGTGAAGAGACATTTAGGAACAGCCCAGAAAGAGAGACAGAGAGGGTGTTATTGGTGTCCTGGATAAGTTGGAGAAGTTGTCAGCAATTGCATCTGAAAAAAGTTTGCACACCAATAGGAAGATCCTTTGTCTTACCTATTGCTGTGCTGTTGTTACGTCATCAGTGCATCTGCCATTTATAGAAAACTGCACACAGATCCTCATATATAGAGCAAGTGATACTGTGTAAACAAATTCTGAACAAGTTGATCAGAGGCATTCCCGTGGGTGATGCTCTGCTTCTGTACGTGATAGAGAACAAGTAACACAGCTGAGCACAGTTTCTTGCAGTTTGAAAGTAGTCCAGGCAGTTGCACAGTTGAATTGTTTTTCAGTTGCATAAATAGACTAAATGTGGGTTCATTTTGGCTGTATCATGGTTTAGTCCATCTAGCTAGTGTGGAGGCTGCATGTAATTTGTGCTCTTAAAGCTTGAAATAAGGTCTAGAAACATGCAAAAATGCTGAAACAGAGACTTAGAAAGAAATCCTTCAGTATCTATTGGACAGATGAGCATTGAGTGCTCTTCAGTCAGCTTAAACTCCAGATATCTGTATGTTTTTGTACAGGTTGGAAGTCATAGTGATTCAAAGTATCGCTGAATCTTCATGCTGTGCAATATTTAAAAAAATGAATCAAAGGCATTAACCTAATTTCAGATATCTGGCAGACACAGATGGCAAACCTGATGCGAAGCTTCACAGAGATAGGGCACAATATAGAATGTGGTTCAAATATTTGAGGCCAAGGGCCCTCTGATATCTCTGTTCATATACACTAAATTTGTTGTTATTGTTTCATGCTTTGTGGGAGTGTTATGTGCAGGAATGAAAGAAAGAGGAGTGACTTGCTCTGACAGGAGAAAAAGCAACAACAGAAAGCCACTTTTAAGCTGTGCTTTTGCTGATCCTGTAGTTTTAAGCTTTTGCTGAAAACAAACTGGTAATACTGTGAAAGAAGGTACTTGCGTGCAAGAAATGCTCTGACACTGAGCATTCCTGAGTGATTTTTCTCACCAGCTTATCAAATGCTTTCTGTACAAAATTGCTGATGTATCTGAGTTGTTACAGATGTTTCAAGAAATACCTTGTGCCAGTTGCAATTAAATGAGGGAGGATACTATGAATAATGTAGGTTGAAGGGTGTTTTTATTTTGTTGGGTTTTTTGAGTAATGTGTGCTATGAAATCATGTTTGTCATCAACATAGCTTGCAACTCTGAGAACTTACCACTCAATGCTGTTACATCCTATAAAACTTTGTGTACCAATTCAGAAATATCCTTTCAAATAATAATAAAAAAAAATTGTTGTCATGCCTTCATTTATATTTTGGTGAAATAATAGGTATTTAACACATCCCATTAATATAGTAATAATAATAATAATGTAAATATAATTTGCATTATATTTTGCTACACAGTTTATTTATTGTAGGACAAAAAAGGTATTTCTGTTTAAATTTACAAAACTGAAATTTTATAAACAAACTGGCTGACTCATGTTCTTCTCCATTCGGAATAGTTCCGTTTTAGTCAAAAGATGGAGGCAATCCAGAATGAAGAAGAACAGGAGGATTGATGTTTACCCAATCTTTTTTTTAAGCTTTTTGAAATGTTGTGTTCCAATAAAATGAATTTGTCCACTCTTCCTTTTTCTTTTTAGGTATTTATATATTTTTTATGTACTTTTGTGTAATTCTTAGTATTAACATTATACCAGGGCTGCCAAGATGGGAGAGTTTATCCATTCTTTTAGCATATTAGCTAAGATTGGAATAGCTGGAATTTTTCTAGTTTTCCAACACTTCAGAAGTAATCTCCATAACTGAAAGTGCATAAATAAATGCTTCAGACATTTGTCTTCCAGGATGCTTACTCTGCTCCTGCCACCATCTCTTCCTTGCTTTGCAAGTGCTATCTATGCCCCTTTTCTGGGGTGTCAGTGACTTTGATTACAGCAGCTGACAGGAAACATGTGTATTTATCGTCTAATGGTGTCCAGATTTCCTTTTCAGATTTCTTGTGTTGTCACCTTTTAAGTTGATAGTGTGCTGTGCTAGTTAAGGTAAACCTCTTCTTTAGTCCCTTCTTGCAGGCAAAGAAGCCTTGAGGACCAGGCTGCTTTTGTGGTTAGAATAGTAACTTATCTTATTTTCTTACTATTATAGGTTATTGTTGGAGCAGCAGAAACACTTTGACACTTGGTTTAGATTGGATATTACGAAAAAATTTCTTCACAGAAAGGATTGTCAAGCACTGGAACTGGCTGCCCAGGGATGTGATGGAGTCACAATCCCTGCAGGGATTTAAGATGTGTGTGGATGTGGCACTTGGGGACATGGTTTGGTGGTGACCTTGACAGTGCTGCGTTAGTGATCAGAGTTTGTGATCTTAAGGGTCTTTTGCAGCCTGAACAATTCTGTGATTCTGCAATATTCTGCTTCTGACCTGGTGGGACCTGGAATTAATGTAGAGGGGGAGAAATCTTGTTTAAAAGCTCACAGGAAAAGGTTTTTCCTCGTTGGAAATGGTGTTGGACTGGAACTCGGGATTGTAAAGCATTTCCTGCCTCATAAAGGACAAATCCCAATTTTGGGACAGTGTTTTGAAGCAATGTCCTGATCTCCCTACTGAAGGACCCAGCTGTTGCTGCTTGGGTGAGGGAGGAGCAAAAAGGACAGAATTTAGCTTTGTCTGGAAAGAAATCTCAAATATTCACTTAGTTTTTCCATGCAAAAGCAGAAATTCTACCTATCTCAGGTGATGTCTTGTCACTTGCTGTAGTTAATGATTTTTGTAATTCTGCCACAAGTTAAGCCTTTAATTTTAGTACTAACACGAAACAAGTCTTGTCAGGTATAATTTTACACATTGATACCAACTCAGGAGTGTTTCAGGGCTACAGTTCTGTGATAACACATCTCAAGTTTGAAACTCAGCAGAGAATCCCAAATCTTTGCTTGTAATAGTAACATTTTCATGACTGTTTTCACCCACATTGTAACCCAGGATTTTGCCAAGAGTTGTTTGCGTCTTCTATCGGGTCATGGGATGTTCCTTGGTAAGACTTGTCTTCCGATATGGGATGGCATTTTTATTCCGTTTTGTCATTTGGACTTGAGGAAAAGCTCTTCTGTAGCTTCTGCTTCATTACTGCTGAGATCTTAGTGAAAAAATAAGGTAGGAAACAAAGAGCTTCTATCATTCCCATTTCACAGGAGTCGTACATAGATGGAGTTCATCCAACGTTTGTTCTTCAAATGTGACCTTCGTGTTTATGCTGCCTCATGCATTAAAGTCAGGCAGTGTCAGCCTCATGTTCAGGCATTACAGATGCACTTTGTGACAATAACTTGGTTTATGAAACATGGGAAGAAGAACCAAGATTGGTGAATTTTTATCCTTTAGATTTTAAAGGACAAATCCCAAAGAAGGAAGCTCATCACATGTTAGTTTGCACTTGAAAACAGTGTGCTGGAGTGAGAGATGGAGTTTGGGTTTTTCATGTAATTTCAATAGGCAATCCTTAATGCTCTATAATTAAATGCTAATGAAATATGGCGTTCTCGGACATTTAGATTATTTTGCAAAATAAAGCTTCAAATTGTGAAGTTGTCTTTCAGAAACATCTCAAAGGAAGGAAAAGAAATCACAATGAAAAAAGGTTTGCAAAGTCAAAGATCTGAATAACTAGAATATGCTTGTTACTCATTTTGATTTCTTTTTCCTTTGACAGGTTTAACAAAGGATTGAGAACAAGCTTTTATTAATGTTAAGCTTTTAATGTCAAGGCTTCTTGTTTGCTGTATACCAAGGTATACATTGGCATGCGTTTGCAGAGATAATTAAAAGATTCCAGATAAATAATTAAAAGTAACTAAACCCAGTTTTTAGTAAGAATCTGGAAAAGAAAGCTTGATTTCCCTTCTCAGAAGACTTGTAACTTAAATTTATTATTCTTCTGTTGTTGTCTCATTCTCTGCGTCCTTGGGATACAGAGGAGCTCAGGAGGAGATGCTGTTAATGCCTCATGCCAATTGTATACTGGGGTGGTAAAGGCAGCGTAAATACAGTAGGAGCAAAAAGCCAAAATTTCAATTAATGTGATAATAAAGTTAGTAGAGAAGAGCACAGTTTGGATGAATATGGGCATTATTCAAAAGAAATGGGAGCTTTTTATTGCTTAACAGTAATGTTCAGATTTATTTCACAGGCACCAAAACAGAGAAAAATTTTACCCTTTCATGGAATCACTGTGTTTATTGTGGTAACTGTGCAGGGAAGTGTATTGTAAGATCAACATTTCCAAGCTCCTTGCTTAGAAATGAGATGCAGATGTTTTCAAATAATCAAAGACTTGGACATGCTTTATTCTAGTCGACAAATACTCAAGACACTTTCCAAAAATTTTATTTTGGAATTCAGAATTAGATGTCATAAATGGGTAAGATATATACTTTACACATATCATGTTCTGTGGAATAGGCAGTTTGGCAACTGAAACAGGCACTATTGAAATAAATTGCTACTTTTAAATATAAACATTACATAGAATTCGTATGAGGAGGAAAATAAGCCGACATTTTACTTTCTTTTGAATAGAGAATAATGTAGACTAATTTGATTAACAGAATGCTTTACGTAATTAAATTATGGGCAATCGTGGCACTCTATGAGGATTTTAATAGGCTGAAACTTAAGGTCATTGTCACTGCCCCCACCCTAAATCTAAAAAAGGCAGGTTTTAAAATTAGGAGTCATGTGAACTTAAACATTGCTGATGTCTTCACTTTTAAGTAATACTGTAATAAAGTTAGATCCTGGCAGCTGGCGTTCTTGTGGATTGACATGGCTAATTGGCTCTGGCATCTTAGCCTCAGGAAACCTCATCCATCACTTCAGAGCAGGACGTTTGGCAAGAGTCAGAGAAAATATTTAAAACTTTGTCTCTTGCTTTCTGTGCAAAGCTGCTTTGCATTTTTGAACTTTCCAGTGTATCTTGTTAGAAACTTGATATAGTACTTATCGTTACGCTCCTTGAACATGATCTTTTGTGATGAATAACTCTTCTGTTTGACTTTCCAGAATTAGCAAAAGTGTCAATATTACAAATCAGTTCTAAGACCGAACTCTTAGCCATGGTTTATAGCTTATCCAGAATTTTGTATCAGAAATATACTAAGTGCTAAAGAAAGGTAGTCAACTTTTCTAGTTAACTACTTGCTAGTCAGCAGATGAAAGTAATCCTTAGCTTCAGGTCCTGAAGAGCTCCCAGACACCCATCTCTAGTGCTTGTAGCATTTCTGATTATGAGAATGGCTGTGGACATTGATTTGATAGATGAAAAAGACTGGTCAAGAGAAAATTCAAAGCTTCCCAGCAGGGGAAAATCCCAATGGTGTTTTGAGACAGTTCAAAATTTTCTTAGTGGAAGGAGAGACTTTTCAGAGGTTTTCTGTGGAAAGCTTGTGAGAACAAGAATCTACTCCTTTTCCTGTTTCACAACAATCTTAGCAGTCTTCTCCTCTCTCAGATCTTCTCACTGTCAGGCAGTCCTATTTTACTCCTCATGCCTCTAAAAAATGCAGGTATTGTTCTCTTTTTCCAGCTTCAGTCCCTGTTACCTGGCAGTTTCTGCTGCTCTCTCGCGCTTTTAAGTTTGTGAGGTTTGGGAAGAAAGGGAAATAGCCCTGCTCTGGGAAGGTTAGGGAAGGATGCAATCCAAGGACCGAAAACGTTGAGGAGGGACCTTAAGCAAAATTAATGCTTTCTTATTCTGATAATGTAGATATAGATATAGAAAATTCTTTGGAAGGGAAGCATTATTTTGATTTCCAGCAACATTTGCCATTTGCATCTCCATCTGCTTCAGAACAACACTCAGGGTCCAAGTGCTGCTGGCAGGAGGGAAATGCTGAGTGTTCAGCAAAGCGGATGAGATCCTGCTGCAGGCTTGTCCTGCCTTGCCTCAAACCTGAAGTTCTCTGCTGGAGCTTGAAAGTCAAGTGGATGTCCTGCTGTCCATTGGAGCAGGTATGGCAGGAATGTTTGAGGCAGAAGGTTCTTGATGTCTCTGCTTTATCAAATGGTGAGCTGATGTGTAAAGAATGAAGGAAAAGTTCTTGAACTGGCTTCTCTGCAATCTCTTGATGCTTTGGGGAACAGTTGTAATGACATATTGTCAGATAGCAGATTTACTGGAAATGCAAAAATATTTAATTGGCTTCCTCTTGTTGAAGCTCAAAGGAAATGGGACAAGGTGTTTGTGTATAGTCAAAGATACAGAGGTTGGTGGATCGACAGAACTGCTGAGTGCATTGGCTAAATCTGTAAATGTCCGCTTTAACTATGACTCTCTACCACCTTTTAACAAAAACTGTAATGTACAGAATTTTGGAATCTTTATTTTTTGAGGTTTTGGCAGCCCTACTTAAAATTGTCCAGTTAATCTGTTGATGATACTTCTTGACAAGCTGTTTCTTTATGACTTCTGGGATTCATTAGGTATTACAAAAACTAGTCCTGGAGTAATATACAGAATGGAAGTATTTCTAAGAAGAATACAGTTTGCAAAGTTTGAGTTTATCCTGCTGCTTTGTAATTTGATTTTTTTTTTTACACAGTGTTAATCTTGCTATAGAACTGGCCAGTGGAACACGCAGGCATCCTTTCTGATTAATTATTGTATTACATTTAATTTTCTGTGCTCCAGATGTTTCTGTTGAAATGAAATCCTTCATGTTTTAATTTCCTATATCCCCTCCTAGTATATAAATGCCAGTTCTAGTCTGATATTGTTCCTGGCATCATTTATAGCATAATGATAATTAAACAGGGCAGTAATTTCAGACTAGAAATAATTTTGCTCCTTTTGAAACCCGAAGCTGTCAGTTGTACATTTGCAATGCCCAAATAGAGTTCCACAGAAAGTTTAGGAGCAAAACTCTTTTGGTCTAAAAATTGTGAACAAGTTTTTCTCTACAAAAATGAGTTGTTTTGGAAAATACTACAGTTAGCCTCTCCATTTTCATGGTTTCTGTGATGCCAACCAAAAACTATACCTTTGCACATACAATCTGAAATAATTTTCTTATTTTTACTTCTATATTTTGAAGTAGTGTTTTCTGTGTTAATAAATGTTTCTCAAGGCGATGTATAAAATGATTTTAAAAGTCCTGTTGTAAAAGAGTAAATATTTTGCTGATGTTTATAACCAGATATAATGGATATGCTGGTGTTACAGGATATGTAGATTTTCAAACAGTGCTGAGACTAAGTTTTTTAATTGTTTAAACAGTCACTACTTTGGCATTCAGGGGGAGGTGGTTCATTTGAAATCTTGTCTCTGTGATACGCTCCTTATGCCTCTAATAGAGTTAGAAAAGCGGAGGAGGACAACTTCTAGCACAGCTTGTAAATGTCAGTCTGGATGGAAGACAGGTCAGCTTGAAAACAGTGTTGGTGTTGGAAAATGAAAGGAAAAGAATCCTTTCTTGAACCTGATCTCTAATGAGGAAACATTGTTTAAGAAAATGTAGAATTTCTCGGTAAAGCAAAAGGAAGTAATTCCAAAGTGTCTGCATCTGGTAAATGTGGGTAAAGTTGAAGACAGAATAAGACTTAATTTATCTATATCTAAATCTGACTGGTTTTCCTAAGGCAGATTTTTATGTTTATGTGAATCCTGTTCACATGTGAAACTTTCCAGTTAGTGTCCAGTCTTTAAGACTCGTTCTGTCTTTGAAGGCAAACTGCCTTTAATAGCATTTTTAAATGAAAATCCAGCCGTAAGTGCGACAGTAGAATCTTTCTGAATCTCTTTCTCTGTCTTTACCCTTTCTACACAACAGGGCATTGATCAGTATATCAGACCATTAGTCGCCAGGGAAATTTCAATAGTGCACAGTTACTGTGTCTAACTACAATATCCTGTTAAATACAGTTATTTCCGAGAAGCTGCGTCTTTTGGATTGCTCTCATCTGGTCACTTCTGTGTGAATTATTAATGTTTTCGTAACCTGAATGGTGTGATTCCTTGAATTTCTTTCTAGTTCGGTAACTTTTCTGTCTGCTCAGAAGCAATGGAGTGCTTCAGTGGCTGCCGCCCTCCTCAAGGCTTGAGTCTTGCAGGAGACTTTTGCAGACTTGGTTGAATAAAGTCTGGGAATGAAAATTCCCTGTTCAGTGTTTCTCAGGACAAGAATGATCTGAAATGGGAATCAGGAAGAGAGGCTGAATGCCATCTATTTAAATACATGTGTTTCTCAACTTTAATACCTGGTTTGTTTTGACAGAACTTTCAATGCACTGGCACACATGCCAGTGGTTCACATGTTCCTGAATTTTGTAAAGGACACCCACCATTGCTTAGTTTACAAAAATATGGGCATTGGTTCCATTAAGATACGTCAGATTGACTTTCCAGAAGTTTTAAATAACTTCATTAAAAGTGTCCTGAATTTGCTTAATGCTCCTCCAAAGTAAAACTTAAAAAATTGCCACCTTTGAATATTTTCAAGTGTTAATCATTATACTATTTTTCAATTGCCGATCTCTCTTAATCTTGAAAAGTTATGTTTTTGTTTATGTAAAAACATTTGTGTCAGTAACCTTGGGTAAAGTAACTGTTGGATTCACTCCTGTTCAAATTTGCTAGTGCAATTTCTGATACAAAATTCTGTTTGGGGCATTTAATTTGCATAATTTCAGATCAGTATGTTGTTTAAAAGGTCTTTAGATGTCAGTCACATTTTCAACAAGTGTTTTTACAGTTGCATTAGAAATACTCTGTGTATATGTGAGCTCATGCCCCACTAGCTACCTACAAACACTTTATAAACAATTGTGTTTGCTTTGAATATTTGAAAATTTTAAATACTTTAGATGCTTGTATAGGAAGTTTTTGTCTAAGAAGTACAAAGCCCTTCCCTGCTTCCTGACATTCATACACATACATGCATCCACCTACTGTCTTTGTCTCTATTTTTCTCCCTGTTTCTGCCTTTAGGGATGTTTTTATTAACCAGCAGGAGCTTTACAAATTATGGTCATTCTCCCATATAAAAATATGCAGTTGTTTTTGGTGACAGCAGTTCTTTTAACACACTGCAATTCTCTGTTGTCTAGGAAATGACTTTTGAATAACCCTTTTGCTTTACATTTAAACCCTGACGTTCACTATGTCTCTTGTTCCTGGCCTAATTAAGACTGTTGGGAGCTGAACGGGGTTTCTGAGCACGTTAAGCTGTGCAAACTGGCCCCCTGAGTCCTGAGCTGGGACTCTGGTGTACAATATCAACCATTTTGTGTCGAAATGGATACACTGAACTTGAATCTGGGCATTGTTTGCTAATGCTTGCAAATCATACTAAGTTAGTGGCCTTAGGCAAAGCAAGAGGTAATAGGAATTCAGTGAAGTAAATAACCTTGCTGGAGAACTTTGTCCTGGCCATAAATAACAAAGCTCTTGGACACCTCCCCCCTCGTCCCAAAAGAAACTCTATATAGGATTTTTACTGGATTGCCTGACTTCTTACTTATACAGCATTTATGAATCGAATATACCGGAGCTTGAAGATGTGTCTGTTTTGATAAATTTTGGAGTGAGATTTCTCGCCGATTTGTTAAGAAAGTTTTACTAATGGGCACAAATACGTATTTTATCTCTCAGAATTCCAGCCTATGTGCAATGTAGGCTGTGTGTTGTGTGTTGAGGGACTCAAAGAACGTGTGTCAAGCTGGAAGGATTATTTTTGGAGCTTTACTGAATGGAGTTACTGCAATGTGTAGTTTGAGCAGCAACTTGAACCAAAGGCAAATTGATTTTTGCTAAACAGTATTCTCTCATGTGGAAGGGGGGATCAAAAGAAGCCTCAGGCACAGGTCATGGATATGGAAAACCTTAAATCTACACAGTGAAAGTTTTCCGAAGTAGCTGTGAATTGAAAATACAAAGGTGTTATGAGCAGTATTACAAACTCCAGCTGCAGGACTTTTGCCACTGGATTAAGAAGAAGGGCTGGCATAACAGTCTGTTCATGAGCATTGTGACCTTTAGCAAAAGTAGATGATTAATTACTTGAGATTTACGGAATTGTAAGGTCAAACGGACTGTTAGGCACTAAAATGAAGAAAATGGGTCAGTCAGTGTTTTGCAATAATATCCTAAGAAACAAAAGCTGTAGTTTGTGTTTGTATTTTTAACTTATTTTTTCAGTTTGTGGGTCGTCTTGTGTGCAAAATCATCAACAGATTCTACAGGTGAGTCCCACATTATGGGCATATCTAAATTAAGACATAGGACCATGTATCTTTTTTTTTTTGGCTGTAGTACAAACATGGTTCTTTTTACTTCTTTCAACCTGCCAAGTCTTCTTCACTGACTTCAGTGCAGTGTATTGAAGTATTTGTAAATATTTGCAAATGTAATAATTCTGTTGTGGTCAGTGATTACTGTTGTTTTGTACTCAGTTCTGTACTATTTATTTTGTAGCAGTGTTCAAAACATTGCTTTAAAATTTGACTTGTAATTTTAAATGCAGAGAATTAATTCATCTATTGCTTCACTGATATTTACCTGTTGATGAAATAAAAAAAAAATAAGAGAAACTGAAAGTCTTCCTGATTAGAGGTCTCGTTTTGTTAATGAAAGGAAGTTTGCAGAGTGTATTTGCAATACCCTTGAAACTCATTAAACTTTAATGGTTAGCATTGTGCTGACTTTTCTTTTGAGGAGGTTGGGTGCGAAGGAATGAACCAAGAGTTTACAGGTCACTCGGAGAAAAATGCTTTGCAGGGTTGGTAACAGTGTTAATATTGAATTTTAGAACAAAAAAAAGCCCAACAGGGAGCTCCTGTAATATTTTTGAATAATCAAATAGTATGTATTGGATAATGAGAGGAAATTGATCTCAGTAAAACACAGTAACTAACAGCTTCTCTGCCATTTTCTTTCCTCGTTAAATATATTTGGGGTGGTCCCGTGGTGCAAAGGAGAGCACTCTGGACTCTGAATCCCAAGGACCTGAGTTCGAGTCTCAGTGGGACCGTCCCCTGGCAGTCAATGCCTCCCTGCCATCCCATCCCGTCACATCTCGGATGCTCAGCAGGGTCAGCCCCAGTCAGTACCGGGTGCTGTGACAGTCCCGAGGACTTCACTGTCACTGTCCAAGCTCGCTCGGCCGTGGCAAATGGACCTCAGGACTGAAACGGTGGGGCCAGTTCTGCGCACGCTGCGCCTCACCTAAAAAACCCACTGTGCAGGCTGGAAGGGCACACCCACGTGGGGAGAGCCCTGCCCAAATCTTTGTTCACGAAGTCTGGCCATACATACAAATGTACTTAGCCTGGCTATTGAGATTAGATTGATAAATCATCGCATATGATGATTCTTGAGATCAGTGTTCAAGTCTTAAGTAGCAGCTTTATTGTGTACAACCACTCAAGACTCCCAAAAAGATGCAACTGATGCAAATGTATTCTGAGATTGTGGACACTGGGGAGGCCATGACAAGTGAAGGTGAGTTCTGTACAAATTGTCACTGAGCAAAGATGGTAGTTGTCTCCCTTTTGTTACTGGATTGGTAAGCAATGCCATAGGTGATAAAGAAGCAGAAACACGCAGTAAGAGAAGCCTGTGAATTTTCCCATGTATCATGTAATGGCTAAGGAAGAAAATGGAAGATGAGAATAAGAAAAAAGGGTAAAGCATATTGTAATTTGTGTGCTGATCTCAAAAACTCAGGGTTTTTGTTTAAAAAACGGCATTTAGGGATTTTAAATATGGATAGATTTTTCTGTTATATCCCAGTCTGAAAAACTTAGACTCCTAAGATGTGTTTTCAGAAGAAAACTGGAAAAACAGATTGGTCAGAAGAAGGGGAATAATTCACAAAGAGAATACCAAGATTGATTTGTTTAATAATTGATAAAATATTCCTGTTCTGCGGGAAAATAACAAATACAGAGAAATTGTATATAGATGTTTGTGCTGAACTTAGAAGCACCGAATCTGATATTTCTTTACTTTCTTTACATTGCTAATTTTCATGGAATCCTGTTCACTAACTCCATTTTTAGTTCTTCAAATTCAGCCACAGAATTTCAGGTTGGCACTGCAAAACTGAAGATCATGCAGTTATAGCAAAACAGTAGGTGATGGGGGAGAGTACTCATTGTCTGTGTCATAAACACTCTGGGAAAGAAGAAACTGAGAAGACAGATTTTTTCTATTAATAGTTTGTCCAAGACTGTAAAAATGAGAGCTGGTTCTGGAATTTACAGAAGCCTCATGATACTTTTCCACTGATGAAGTGGCAGTAATGCAATACATGTGGGGAGAAAACTCTTTTCTTATGTATACAGTGTTGGAATAAGTTGAAAAGATGAGGAATATTTCAGTTTAACATTTTGTAGCTATTACACACCTTCCACTTCCCTTACCCTGTCTAATATTAAGGATAATTGGGAGAGGAGTAGAGGATAAAACTGAAAAATCATTATCATGCCACTATATAAATCATGGATGTGCTGACAGGTTTACTGCTGTCTGCAGTTCTGGTCCTCTTTAAAGTGTAATAGAAGTAGAGAAAGTACCTCGTGGAAAAACAAAGATGCAAAGGTGTTGAAGAACATGTGTAAGCAGAGGAGCTAAATTCAGTAAACTTAGCCTGGGGGACAATGACTAAGAAGGAGTAGAAGACAAGTAGTGCAAAATTATATTTGTATGGAGAGGGGGAATAGTGATGAATTATTTACATGTAATACGGGAATGAAGGGATGCCAAAGAAAATTGTTAGTGCTTCAGAACAAACTGATGCACACATAAGGGCCATCAGATGTGGAGATCTCATCCAGTCCTTGCAGCTCTGAGAAGTATGTTTCAGGCATTCTAACTGCTGGTTTTTGAAACAAAATATTGAGCTGGGTGGGCTGTGGACCTCTTCTGTTATGGTCATTTTTGTGCTCTGGGGTTTAGTGCAGATATCTCTCCTTCTGCTTGTGGAGTGTGAGTTGAAAGACTTCATACATCTGTATCTGGAGAGTTGAGTCTTGCCCTTGGGCCAGTTCAGCTCCAACAGCAGAAGGCATTTTGCAGTGTGTGTGAGTTGAGGAATGATTCCCAGAGTTGATTGGGTGACCTAGTGGGCCCCAGGAGAGAGCTTGCTGAAGCACATTGCTCTGCTTGCTGCTGCCTCCCGGTATGTAGGCTGTTACCTGTGTGTTTGGTTTTCGTTATCCTAGCTGTCCATGGCATAATTCATCAAGTGTACTTAAGCAGGATTTTCTCTATGCTTAATTCTTAATTCTTCTTACTTTATGTAAAACAAGCAGGCAAAACAGGCACTAAGAGAAAACCAGGGAAGCCATTTGGTACTTTGGACCCTGTCTGGGGGAATCCCTGGATACACAGTTGGTGTTTGCTCTTAGCACCCAGTTATGCAAAGATAGTGCATGCCCTGGGGGGATGCAGCTTACCTTACCAAATCCTTTGTTAGTGTATACTTACTGGGGAAAGTGCTCTGTTCATTTGAGGTTATGTGTCTCTGACAAATGTGGGAGTCTCTGTTCCAGTGGATGGAGATGGGGGAGTTTTTAACACTGTGATTAGTAAGAATTCTGTAACACTGATCCTGTAGTTTTGCTTTACCTTCTCAGATAAAGCAAATCTCTTCCCCTTCTCTCCTCACTAGTTTAAAAGCATTTGATGTCTTTGTCACAGAAAATACAGGCTAGAATAATATTTTTAAAAGAAATATAAAGAAATACTGGATGGTTGTAGAAAATTGGAAATACAATTATCTGTTCTATCTGTAACTCTGTTTATTCTCTGTTACCTAGTTAGAAACAAACATTCTGGAGAGGATTTCTTTTTTCAGGCTGAAGGGGTGGAAAGGATATTGACTTTGTGACTGAAGAAAGAGAGAGAGTTTCTTTTACATCTTTTGAATCTTGGCAATTTCCTCAGGGTACTTTTCAGTGGGAAGATAAATATGCTATATATGGAATCCTGGATGTAAATGTCTGAAAGTGTAAAATGTTATTTAAACATAATGTGTATTTCCTAAATAATTATAACAGCAAATGGAATTGTTTGGGCAATTAGAGCTGCTACATCTTTCAGAGGGTTAAATGCTAATTTTTGCTGGAGACTTTTAAGGAGTATAGATTACATTAATGTTTCCCTGAAGTAATAGATATGCCTTCCCATGACATATGTGATTCTTTGGTAATAGTGTTAAAAATTTTCTAATTTTAGTTGAGGATGGTCGAAATAATAGGCTTTATAAACATCACCATGTAAGAAGTTAGAAATACAGGAGTTCTTTTGATTTTTATGGGTTTGAGCATCTTTTCCATATGGATTCAATTCACATTTTTATCGGAATGTGGAAGTCATTACTCTGACATCTGAAACTGAGGTAGCAATAAAAAAAATTATCACAAACAAGACAGCAGACACAAATTATTTTGTGTTTATTACTGGGTGGCCCTTTTGAAACTTTCCCAAAGTTAATTGGTTCCAGATATTTGAGAATTGAAATTGTATTATGACAAATTTATTTCTAGTCATATTTAACTCAAATCTTCTCAGTAAGGCAGCTTAAACAAACAGAAAAGTTGTCAACCCACTCATGTCTGTCTCCAGTTTTTGTTAGAGTAGCTTTAATCCCAGTGATTTGGTTTAATAAAGACCGCTGAGAAAACAAACACTGGTGGTGACTGCACTGCTCTTGTAAATTATTTATCGTATCTCTAAGGTTTTACTGTGGCAGAAGTGCTGCTGTGTTAGCTTAAATTGTTCACAAATATGTCATGTTGGATTAAATGCCTGTGTAGAGTTTGTGTGCCTGGGAATGACGCTTCCTGCTGTTTGAGATGGGGTTGGTGTGTGTGAGGCTGTGGGCAGGTAGAACTGTCCCTGCTCTTGTGACCTGTGAGTGACCAGAGCAGGCTAAAACACAAACCCTGGAGTTTCATGCTCTGCTTCCAATACAGGGGATGGCTGCCTGACACAGGGCAGTCTGTCCGAGTTGTGTTGTGGTTGCAGACATTCTGTGAGATCTTGGCTATGGTCATTGAGGGTGTTATTTTGCTGCTCACTTCAAGTTACGTGTGCCAGAAACCCAGTGGGCGCTTTGTCTGAGGGAGGCAGGAGCCCAGACCGGGGTGTGCTTATGAATTGGTGTGGTGTATCTTCTGTAGAAAGTACAGCACATTTTGAAATACTTACAAGTAGGAGAGAGTTGCATACTAAGTAGCATACTAAGTGCATATTACACATGTTGTCAGGTATGCCATATGTATCTTTATGTTGTGTATTGCTGTATTTATTGAATATTTATTCAATCTATTGAATATTCGTATATAGAATCATAGAATAGAATAGAATCATAGAATCGATTGGGTTGGAAAAGACCTCTGAGATCATCAAGTCCAACCCTTGGTCCAGCTCCAGTCCCTTTACCAGATCATGGCACTCAGTATCACATCCAATCACAGTTTAAAAATCTCCAGGGATGGTGAATCCACCCCCTCTCTGGGCAGCCCATTCCAATGCCTGAGCACTCTCTCTGTAAAGAATTTTTTTCTGATCTCCAACTTAAATTTCCCCTGGCAGAGCTTGAGCCCGTGCCCCCTTGTCCTATTGCTGAGAGCCTGGGAGAAGAGACCAACCCCTACCTGGCTAGAACTTCCCTTCAGGTAGTTCTAGACAGTGCTGAGGTCACCTCTNCAGCCTGTAGCGCTGCATGGGGTTGTTGTTGCCAAAGTGCAGGACCCGGCACTCGGCCTTATTGAACTTCATCCCATTGCAATCAGCCCATCTCTCAAGTCTATCCAGATCCCTCTGCAGAGCCCTCCTGCCTTCCAGCAGGTCAACACTCCCTCCCAACTTGGTGTCATCAGCAAATTTGCTGATGATGGACTCAATCTCCTCATCTAAATCATCAATAAAGATGTTAAACAGCTATTGTATTACAATAGCTTTATTTTTCCTTTTTAAAAGTAAACTTGGGCATGAAAAGCATTACATCACCAAAATTATCTTAATACTTACTGCACCTATCTATGAATATGTATCTCAAGCATTTTTGTTCCTGTAAGAAGTCTTTTTTTCAAATTTCTTACTCTTCTATTACAGGTCTCAAGTTTTACTCTTTAAAGACTTTACACACCTAGCTAAAGCTGTTTCTAACAAGTAATAAAAGTCTTCCAGGGGTAAAGTCAAAAGTGGAAATTGCCACGAATTAATTAAGTTTCTCGTAATGAAAGGATCTAATTTGTAGCTCAATGTGCCAAGTTCTTGGAAGACAGACACCACCAGTGTTTGTTTTCTCAGTGGTCTTTATTAAACCAAATCAGTGGGATTTTTTTTTCCCTCTCAAAGATTATCTGTTATTGGCTGTGACACACTGGTAATAAGATACACATGCAACCCCCCACATTTATGTATATATTTAAACTTTAAAACCACACCTGGTGAAAGGGAAGAGAAAGCCTTTGTCCTTCTGTATGTTTTCCAGAATTAGCAGTAAGTAAAAATGTTAAAAGGAAATGTTAGATTTGTGTAGGCATGGCTTTAATTAATGCATGTCTGTGTTCTATAAGTGTTGTGTTTGTAAAATTTATGAAAGAGCACTAAACTGCATTAGGGTAATTTATAGATCAAATACATGCCAGTTGCTAAGGTAAACTACTATAGGAAACAGTGTAACTAAGATAAAACAGTGAAGAACTAGAGTAAATTGCAAACATTGTAAGAACAGTGATACAATTCTTTCTTTATATTCACCCAAGGAAGTCTAAGTTCATTTACAATATATTTATTAACAGTCTCAGGCTAATAAAACAACACTTACAGAGCCATTTTGTACACTTTCCAGCTCTCTGTATTGTGCAGTGAAAAGTTGGGCCAGTATTTTTTTTCTTTAATAAGGAAAAAAAAAAGGGAATCTGTATTCCTGGCTCGTTTATAAGGTTGTTAAATGTGCTGTTTGGCATTTCAGAGCAGTGCTTTGCATTGTGCTCAATTAGTGTGGACGAAGCAATTGCAGCACCAGTTTCAGAAAAGTGCCTAATTACTATAAACCACTGAGGGATCCATTCATTCTGTGTTTCTGGCTCTGTGGGTGCCAGCCACAGAGACTCCAGCAACTTCTGAAGCCTAATCCCGAGTCACTTCTCCATGTTTCTGTGGCACTTGCATTTTGGAAGCTGTAATGGGGTCTAGCTGTTTACGACCATACGTTGCTTTGCTTCCCATCTGTAGTATATTCTGGAAATGAAACCTTGGTGCACAGGAAGAAATAGAGAAAGACCCTTCAGCCTTTCACACACACTCCCCTCCCAAAAAAGGAGGTGGCATTTTATGTTTTATTTAAAATTATTCTGACTCCTACCACAGAGAGTCTTTCTTAGTTATGAGGGTTGTGGATCAATTTTTGGAATAGGATTTACTTGCAGCCTCTATGTGCTATTTTGAATTACTGGCTAGTTTGATGACAACCCTCTTCCATCTTGGTGACAGACCTTTACCATTAGCCTTTTTTGACACTTCTGCTTGGTAACTTATTTTTAAACAGCAGCTGGGCCTTTAAACCCAGACTTAACACAGATGAGTATTTGCTGCTTCCTTTGGTAAGACCTGTGTTTGAAACAACAAATCCACAGCTCCCTGCTTTAGTTGAAGCTGGTTTATTTATAGGCTTTTGTGAAATGGTAATTCATTCTTCACTCTTTCTGCTGAGGGAAGGAGTTGACTGCTACCAGAAAATGTTCCCATATAGACACTTGTGTTAACATGAAACCTGTATCTCAGCTGCCTCAGTGGAGCATCTTGCTGTTGACAATTCATGTAATTCCTTTAAATGACAGTCAAGCCCATCTGTTTTAGCAGTTCCAGCACCAGGCTTTTTTTCTGTACATTCTATCAATGAAGAGGTGAGACTTTAAGCATCTGATAGATGAGAGGGAAAATCTTGTAGTGAAGATTTGGCCTGATACATGAGAGTTTAACCTGTTAGCTGCTGGTAACATTTGTAAAACAGAGACATCCTTTCTTCCACCATGTTTTGAAAGCTTTCTGAAGAGTGAGCCCTGATGAAACAGTCTGATTTATGTGCTTGTTTGATGTTGCTGCACTTATGAGGATTAATTTGCTCATTCGATGGGGAGTGCAGCATGTTTTAGGCTCAGCTGATTGTCTGCTGCAGTTTTTAAATTGTTTTTAGTATTGCTACATTCATTAGACAATTTCTTCTGTAATTATGTACTTGTAATTTATGTTTTTTTCCCTCAAGAAGTACAAGCTGTTATTTGGCTGTGCTAACGTACGGGATGTTCAAACAAACATGCCTATCCATACAAACCAGAGCAATTTATATAACAAAATCCACTACATATATTTGGTACCTTCAGACTTTGCCAGGAATAACTGTACATTTTTTTCCTGGTCAAAGATCCTCTTTCTTGTTATTTTGTACTTGATGAAAGTGTTTGCTGTAGATCTTAAAATCCTTATAGGTTTTTATGTACCTTGCATGTTTAACATAGAATAGGTAAATGTAGGGAGAATAAACTGGTCTGCTGAAGGGATTCTGTGGTTTATCTGCCCTGGAAGTGGGTAGAAACACTTTGAGCTTATATTTGAATTGAAGCTAAAGCCACCTCCTCATTCCCTTCCCTGCTTTCTCAGTGTCGTGATACAGCTCTGCATTACTTAGAGCACCTTAAAAGCATGCTGTGGTTTCTGGATTTAGTAAATCTAGTGGTAGATCTACTGGTCGTGCCTCCTGTGTAATCTGAAGCAGTCGTCTTTATCTGTGCAATCACTGTCTTTTCCTTGGGAGCATAGTTCCTATCCAATAAATGATTGAAGGTGTCTTGCAGATTAGCTGCTGCTCAGCTTCATAACTGTACCACTGGTGTGGTCAAAACACTCTAAAATACAGGGTATCAGTTTCTCCATTGGCTTCTCTGTGATGCTCCTCAGCTGCAGGCTGTAAATACTTCACAGGCTCTTAAAATTATCCTCATCACTGAACTGTAAGTGGCAAATATGGTAACCATTTTTTGGTATAAGAAGTAGATTCATGGAATTATTTATTTGGATGTTGTTCAAAAAGTATTCAATAACTTGATGGGATTAATTGTTAGAAAGCTGAGGCGTTTGCCTCTCACTCCTTCCAAATTTATTGGCTTTTTTTTTTTTTAGCATATTGGAATTTTAAGTGGTCTCTATGTACTCAAGGCAATGGATGGAAATAACTATGTTATTCTTCTTCATTACTTTGGTAGGTAAGTGAAAAATATTATTTCTCTTTTGGAGGAGGAATTGCCATGGTAGTACCATCAGGAAAACATTTTTAGTATCTCTGAATTGACTATCTCCCACTTTTGGGAAAGAAGATCACACTGTGCCTACTTACAGAACAATCCTCCATGTTTCAGTTTTCTTCCCTGTTGTTGGATAAGAAGAATAAAAACTAGAATCCGTCCCTTCTTGGTGAACTATACTTGTTTTACCAATAATCTAATTGTGGTTCTTCTTGTTTTGCCTTCCAGATTTTAAAGAAAGTGAAGCAGGGTTTACAGACCTGGCATTAACTGCCACTTGGATTTATTTCCTTCTTTTGCTATTGCAACCATCTGAATTTTGTTGGAAGTCTTATATCCCCTGAGACCAATACATGAGAGTAGAAATCAAGTCCCATATTTCTTGCATTAGACTGGGCTACACTTTTTTCTCTATGTAAAACTTTGCCCAAATATTGTTAGGATGACAAAGCTAGTTGGCAGTAATTACCAGATTGTTGTACACCAGGCAATTACTTTTCATAGTGTTGAAGTCAATTCACAACAGTAATTTTGCTGATTGCAATGTTGTCGAGCAGTTCTGATTGAAAATCTTTTTGCATCTAATGTGTTTCAGGACATGGAGATTGTAGCCAAATTAATCTCAGGTGGCTTAAGTCCAAGTCTGGCTGATTTCTTAATTTTTAAGGGCATTTTACTAGTTTAGTTTGCTAGAGGTACTTTCTTCTGCTTTGGTGTTTGTCCTCCCATTCTGTGGCTGGGCTGGCTGTGGTAACTCATCTGTTGCAGGGTCAGGCCAGCTACCTTCCCTTCGTGGAAAATGTTCAAGAGCAGGAGGGAGGAGTACCCAGCTCCTGGCATGACAGAGAGGCAGAAGTGAAGTATTTTAGACTTACACTACACATCAGTAAATCCTGCATTTTTTGACATTTAGAATTCTTTAGCTACAACATTATATGTTATGCGTTCTCATACCTTTTGTTTGAGCATATTTGACAGATTTTACTGCTTTTTGCTGTTGTATGCGTGCATAATGCTTTACTGATTGGGGGTGGGTGTTACCTCAAACCCTTGATTTATTAAAAAGCAGGGCCTGTGGAGTACAATTGCACCACGGCTTCTGTCAACAGCCTTAGTGTTAAGAACAGTTGTGGCCCTTCTGATAGTGTATGTGAAGGAGAAATGTGGCTTCCTCCAGAGATTAGTCTCGTGATAAAAGTTTCCTGCTTTTCTTGGAAAGAGAGAACAGCGTGCACGTGTGCTTTGCTGGGGGCCCTGCACTGCTTGGCAGAGAAGGTGATGCTCAGACCCTGGAGGTACTGTTGTGTCAATTAAAAAGAAAGATGCCTGGGAAGAAGAGATCTTGCTCATTCAGTTTATCTGCAATGGCTTCACTTGCAAACTCTGTGTTATGCAGCCTGCAATTGAGGGTTTCTATTAGTTGCACAAGGCCAAAATAAGAACATTTTTCTTGAGAACAGGAAGAGGTTGGCCAGTGCTTCCGCCAGTTCTCAAAGTATTGTTCTAAGCTCTGAAACTTTTAGCTCTCCCTAAAAGAAAAAAAAAGTTGATTAAAACTAAAGATTCAGACTACTACATTGTGTTGGTAGTTAATTATCATTCCTCATATAATATATGACTTTCTGAATTTTCTTGCTGATCATTCTGTATTAATTGGTTTTAATAACTTACATTCAGAATCCTATTTATTTATTTATTTATTTTGTATGGAGAACAGTATGTGAGAAATCACAATTCATTTTTTGTTAGGTCATCACCAGAACAGACATATTCTTAATCAAAAGCAATTCAGCTGTTGTCTAACATCAGTGAAACTTTTCTAGACAGAGTAGGGAGACATTTTTATAAGCTACACCAAAAATTAAATAGCATTAACCTGTATATTCTGTTTCTAATTAATTCAGAAAGATTGTGTGACATACACACATTTAAACAATGAGCTTGGGAAGTGAGCTGAGTGTCTTATTTAAAGTTGATGTAATCTATAATACTGTTTACACCATGGTAATGATAAATCACTAGTTTGAAAATGTTTTTTAGATTAGGTTTGTATTAGCTTAACTCATAACACTGTGGTAAATTACAATACATGGAAACAAACCAATTGAGACAAAGAAATTTTTGTTCCATTTGCAAATACTGAGAGCTGCTACTTAAAATTGCTACTAATGGGAAATGTAAAAGATGAAGTAATCCCTTAAAGAAAAAAGGACTGTGGTTGTGAAACACATTAAATGTAAATCTTGTAAAGCTCGTGGGGAATGTACTGAATTGAACCCACTCAGAGTTCATGCTAACAAGAAACTCTGGTCAATGAAGGCAGATAAAGGAATTGTAAATGACTATTTAAATTAGTGTGGAATTCCAGAATATGTACTCGGATAATATGAAATAAAACTGTCTAAATATGCAGGTCTCATTAATTTACTGGTCAGAGTGAATGTCTCTGTTACGAGACCCAAGACTGCTGGAATAACTTCCTGGTGTTTAAATATGTGCCATTTTTCAGGGGTTAGAGTGGAGAATAGGGATCAGGGTTCTTTTGATTTTGGTCTCCGTTGTCCCAATAACTCACCGAGTAGCCACAGGTGGACCATGAAAGCTTACCTCGGTCTGCATGTACTTGTGTTGCAGAAGTGTTTGGCTTCACTTATTTATGTAATCTTGGAAGTGAATTCTGCAGGAACATCCTGGTGCTCATAGTCATTTACACACCTTGTCTTCTTGTCTTGTTGTCTTTCTTTCACCAGTGCTCTTCAGACCACCAGGGCCAGGAACTGCAAAATCACAGCAGAGTCAGAATGAATGGACAGGCAAAGATGTAATATTAGTGTTGGATGATCAACAAGGCCAATTACAAGGTCCTGCACCTGAGTTTGGGCAATCTCAAGCACAAAAAGAGGCTGGCGGAGAATGGATTGAGAGCAGCCCTGAGGAGAAGGATTTGGGGGTGCTGGTGGGCAGAAAGCTCAGTGTGACCCAGCAGTGTGTGCTGGCAGCACAGAAAGGCAACTGTGTACTGGGCTGCATCAAAGGTAGTGTGGCCAGCAGGTTAAGGGAGGTGATTCTTCCCTTCTACTTAACTCTGGTGAGGTCCCACCTGGAGTGCTGCATCCAGCTCTGGACTGCCAACATCAAAGAAGGACTCAGACCTGTTAGAGCAAGTCCATGAAGATGAGGAGAGGGCTGGAGCACCTCTCCAGTGAAGACAGGCTGGTAGAATAGGGGTTGTTCAGCCTGGAGAAGAGAAGGCTTTGGGAAGACCTCCCTGTGGCCTTCAGTACTTGATGTGGACCTGTGAGAAAGATGAGAACAAACATTTTACAAGTGTCTGTGGTGACAGGACAAGAGTTAGTGGTTTTAAACTGACAGAGGAAAGGTTTAGATTAGATAAAAGGAAGAAAATCTGTACTGTGAGGATGGTGAGGCACTGGAACAGGTTATTCACAGATGATGTATGTGCCCCATCCTGTGGAAGTCTTCAAGGTTAGGTTGGATGGGGCTTTGAGAAATCTGGTTCAGTGGGAGGTTATCCTGCCCATGTCAGGGAGGTTGGACTTCTTTAAAGGTCCCATCCAACCCAAATTATACCATGATCCATACAGTGTTGGAGTTCATTACAGGTCTGGGCTCAGGGCAGTGTTGCCTTTTTATCCTGAAACTTGATGCTTCATCAAGGCTGGTTAGACCTGTTGTTTCTGCACATTGTTTTTCCAGCAGCCTCTGGCCAGGCAGCGGCAAAACTCCCCATGGATCAGTTTCAAATGGGACAGAGGGAGATGGTGCATGGTGGGTGCATGTGTTCCTTCTCACCATTTTGGAGCCGAAAGTCTGAAGATTTCTCTGCTCCAAGATCCTGGGGGGTACTGACTACATGCAAGTGTGCATGCATATTCCTGTTCTGGCCAGAGTGCTCTTTTGGCCACTATCTTTTATTCTATCTGGCAGCATTACTAATCAAAACCATGTTTGGCAAATTGTCATGTGCTTTCTGCAGGCCAGCTTGCAGCTGTTTGCTGTCCTTCTGCCATGTGATTGGAAAGAATGAAGGTTTTAGTTGGCTTGAGTGGATCATTTCTCAAATGCAGAAACCTCTGCCCTGTGATGGTCGTGGGGCAGGCTTGCTTGGACCTCCTTTCTCTGGCATTTCTGTTGAGGCAGAGGAGATTAAATGGCCTATTTCTCCAGTTTCCCATGCTGGCTGCTGGCCTGGTTTGTGAGTAATTCAGTTCATGAGCATTATACTGCTGGATTTATTTTTTTCCTGTGGCTTTCTGATACTTAGTTAATTGAACTGTTCAATCCTTTGTGCAAAGAAAACTAGAGAAAGGTGAAAATCAGTTACAGGCTGGGACCAGGAATCCTAGTGTAAATGCCAGGCATTTTTTGGGAGGGAGTGGGAGGAAGGAAAGGGAGAACAGGTAGAGAAGTCAGGAGAAGAAAAAAATTATCATAATCTTGAAAAATGTTAGATATACCACAGCAGTAGACTACTGGGTTTGGAATAAGATAAATAAATACAAATACTTTCATTTCACCCACTTAGCAGCACACATTACATGATTACTTTTGTGCTTGGTTCATTTGTTGAGCATGTGTTCCTCAACTTTAAATTGTAAAGCTCTTTTAAGGAGAGGCTGAGGTTCCTGAGCAGAACTGCAGCAGAGAGGAAGATCAGGGTAATTACTTATGTAGAGGTTAGAGGTAAATTAGTTCATAAGGGAGTTTATTAACCCTGAACTTGCAAGATGAGAACAAATGGAATTTGTATAATAGAAGTTATTCTGAACTGTGTGTAAATTTTAGCCTATGTGTACATGAAAAAATCTGCAAATGTTCTCAGGATGGAGCAAGACTTAACTGCAAACTAGTTACTGTGCTATCAGTCTTGTTAGTTTTAATGCTGGTTTATTTATGCTGTATTAGTGATGAGTTTTGCAAATCCCCAAACATCTAGTGAGGGAATCAACATGCATGTATTATTAGAGAAAGAAAAGCTGTTCTCATATAGTATTCCTGCTGTATAAGGTACATGGCCAGGTGTGTGCTTTGTTTGCACAAATGTTATGGAAGTAACCAGAGGAAAGGGAGATCAAGTATTATGCAATGCAAAGGTGAATTTTTGGTGCAATGTTTTCTCTGGGTGTTCTGAAAGCTGAATTTGGGAAAAAAATGAGAGAAGTTTCAGAAAACAGATGCAAGGATTTCCTGAACTCTGTAACATATGCTCTGTTGTGGGGTTTAAATTGTTTAGTCTCTAGGGAGTTCACGGTTAAGTTACTTTTATAGAAGGTAAAGGTAAGAAATTATTTGATCTGTTACTGGATGTCTGGAAAGAACTTGTGTCTTGCAGATGTCAAATATATATGCTGATATACTCATTGTACAAGTAAGGTTCCAGTAGTTTAGTAATGAAGGCAGACACATTCAGACTCCTTTAAAAAAGTGAAAGATGGAGGTATATGAAATTCACATCTGTAAAAGGGAATTAATTGAATTTTTATAGTTTTTCAGAAAGTAGAAGTTTAAATATATCCCTTTAAAAGCTTCAGTTCAGCTTTGGTATTGTATTTTAACATCTTAAAAATGTTTCAAATCTATAAAATACGTAGGATGGCAGCACATTCTGTATTGGTATTGTAGGAATTTCATCAAAAATTGTAACAACAATTAAGATTCTCAGTTAAGTTAAAACTGTTATCTGGGTTGAAGTTTAGGTGCAGATAGGTCCCTTGCACTTGACATTTTCTAGGAAAAAAACTTCAGAAACTTCTTGTGCATTTTCCTATTCATTGTTGCCTCTGAATATCAACAAATCCTTTTTTCTAGCACTCATTCTTGTTTTCAGAATTTGTGTGATGGTTAGCTAGTAAGGGCTAGAACAATAGTTCATGTGTAATCAAGTTGAAAGATGTTATTGATGATTTCAGATTGACTGTCAAACCCCCTTTTTTAATGTAATTTGCTTTTCATGAAGAAGCACAAATTTTACAGACCAGAGCTGTCAGCCAGCTATTGTATCCTAGATCAGCAAGCCTAATAGTGAAAAAATGTCTTTTGTGGTATTTCATCTGGTTTTGTTCTTATAAGCAATTTGCACCATGTTAATTTTAATTAAATAGGTTTTTTTTCTGTTTTGTTTTGAATTTTTGTAATGCACAATTAGAAGTAGACGCCAAAAGTTGTCAGGTGATAAAAAGCTTGCATTTCTAAATTAATGAATTTGCAAGAGCAATCCCCTCCCCTGCTTGCATTTGCACTGTTAACTTTGGTAAAACAGTAACTATTTTGATAAAGTATTATAAGACTGTTTTATTTTTGTGAATACCTAGAAAATTCAAAACATCTGGAATGTAAAGTGCTGGGGTTTTGTTTCTGTTTTTCCTACAATTTCCATCAATAATGCACAATTACTTTCCACTTTAGTTCTGGTTCATGCAAGTAGTTTCTCTCTTTTTTATATATATTTTTAAAACCCATTTGCAAGGAATTTGCTCAGAAGCAACTGCTTTCTTGGAGTGGGAACAGTTGGTCATATTTGTCTGGAGATGACATTAGTGCTTGCGTGGGGTTACAGAGTTACAGAGAAGATACATTGGGCTGCCGTTTCACCTCACACGTAATATAACATGCTGTACATTCTTTGTAATGAAGAACAATTCGAGGATTCAGTAACAATCAGCTTGGCAACACATTTATTTCACACAGATCACTAAAACCATGTGTGGATAATTTGCTTTCCGACTCCCATCACTGAGTAGAAATGTCTGAAGTCACTGCCTAAGCCTGTAATGGTTCTTATTTCAGGCTTATTCACAGTGAACTGAATGCAAATAAATCTCAAAATTTTACTACTTCCTAAATAATCTGATTATAACGGAATATTTAGTGCAGAAGTAGTTAAATTTTAGCAAATTCCTAGTCAGGAGTGTCTTTGAGAACAATATTATTATTTCTTAAATGGACAGTTTTGCCTGACTTGATTTGTAACGGAGCAGTACTCTGCATATTTTTATCAGATTTAATACAAGAAATTAAATGGTCTTCCCATTTCAATATACTTAATACCTTTAACACATTATTTGAAGTTCTTAAAGACATTTGTGTTCAAGGGATTTAAACTTAATCAGTATTGAAATAAGTTGTATGCAAATATTATGCAGCATGAATATTGACCATTATTATACTAATAACTTCAGTAGTTTTAAAATTAGATACCAAGAATATATCAGGTAAAATGTGTTCATTAAACTGGATGTTTAGTCAAAGTAGATTGGATGTCCTGTGGGGATTCTCTTACTCTCAGCAAGATACTATCACAGAATTTCAGAAAATATACAAGGTGTGGAAGCATATTGTTACTTTATGATTGTTGTGTGAGGTTCTTCATTCATGCAGGTCTGTTTTCCTCTGTTCTTTGTGGATCATTAAGGATGATGGAGTTTGTCTTTAACATTTAAAAGAAGAATCAATACATTTATATTTTAGATTTCTCCATGCCTATGCTTATTCCTCCATATCTAACATGTACAGCTTGAATGCCAGCAGGATGCTCATGTTTCTGGATTTCCTTATGTCTTGGCTTGTCAAAGCTAGAAACTGCAGGATGGCCTTCCACTTTGCTGGCTCAAAGCATTTCCACCACTGGTAGAGAATTTGAGGCACTGGGCTGTGCTTCTGTGGGAAGCATAGGGATTTTACTGGTCATCTGTTAATTGTACTTATTTTGTCGACTTGTCACTGAAAACATTGTTGTGAAATACTGAAACAGGTTGATCAGAGAGGCTGTGGGACCTCCAACATTAGAGATGCTGAAAATGGGCCTAGGCAATGTGGTCCTAGGGGACCTGAGCAGGACCTGCTATAATCACAGAATTATTTAGGTTGGAAAAGGATTTTAAGGTCATTGAGTCCACCTTCCAACCCAGCACTGCCAAGTCCACCACTAAACCATATCTGCAACCACCACATCAATGCATCTTTTAAATACCCCCAGGGATGGTAATCCAAACACCTCTCAGGACAGCCTGTTCCACTGCTTGACAATCCTTTCTGTGAAGAATTTTTTTTCTATATCCAATCTAAACTCCCCTGGTGCAACTTAAGGCCATTTCTTCTTGCCCTATCACTTGTTGTTTGGGAGAAACTGCCTTGCTACATCCTCTTTTCAAGTAGTTGTAGAGAGTGATAAGGTCCCCCCTCTTCTCCAGACTAAACACCCCCAGCTCCTTCAGCTGCTCCTCATAAGACTTGTGCTCCAGACCCTTCCCCATCTCCATTGCACATCTTTGGACATGCTCCAATATGATGCTGTTTGTGTTTGCATTTACAGGGCAGAATGCAAAAAGATAGAAGTTGAAGACTGTGCGGAAGCTTTAAAAACCCAGAAATGTTACACATATAGTTAGATTTTAAGACTGGCCAAATTTGCTAGCTGGATACTTTTATCGTTAGTTTGTGTGATGTTATAGTTCTGTGAAGGCTTTAAAAAGGTTTCTGAAAGGTTCTTCCTTGTAAGACATTGCATCTCTGAAATCTCAACATGTTGTTCACATGAAGCTTGTTTTGTCAAAAGGATGCAGACTTGAAATAGTTTCTACTGGTGTCTACCTCCTTCACCTTAAAGATTACACCAATACTAAGCTTGGACACATTACTAGTTTCAAAGGTAAACTTCTTTACGCATCCTTTTGGAGTTTGCATACCTAAAACCCCAATAGCCCTTTCTCCAACCTTGTCATTGTGAGTCTGTGAGTGGCTATAGGAGGCCTCATCCCCCTATGCAGTTTGAGTGGGAAGCTGTGATCGTAGTGCTAATCTTCTTAGTGATGCTCAGCACATGAAGGGTGGCCCACAGGAGGGACATCTGTGGTGCTACATTGGCTGTTGCTGTGATTTTTCCTTGTTTCTGAATGGTTTTGACATCTGACATTAAGGGTGTGAGTACAAGTGTATTAAGGGAGAGCTTTTACAAGTAGATGTGAAAAGAAAGTCACGCACACCAATGGTTTTCAAAAGAAATGAAAGCAGCTTAGCTGTATTGACAGAATGCTCAATTCGGTTGAAACATCCTTAAAAATGTTGGTGAAAGAAGCCAATTTTGGGAAATACAAAAGGTTGTATGAGTTTGACTTTATCTTTCAGAGAAGAAAGGTTTGAGAAGCAGAATCGCAGCAGGGCATTGCTCTGCATCCTCAAGGTGTAAATGAAGTAACAGGTTTTGCAGCCCAGTTTTCTGCGGTGCTCACATTCAATTACAGGTGTGCGTGGGAACATAAGGTAATTGAAAGGTCTTCTATTAAGTTATTTTCTGCGGAAAATTATTTAGAAAAGGGTAAAGCCCACAAAATCTGTGTCTGGGAAGACTGAGGAATTAATGTCAGGAGATGCTTTCAGTATTACATTTGTGAGATACAGTTGTCTTAAGGTAGTGTAGTGGGAACCCAGCAAATTATGCAGTCATGGAACCATTGAGCTGCTTATTTTTTAAATCACCATTTGGAAAGATGATCAGCTACTCCAAACTGTTTTTATTTATAAACTTTGTAGGTATGGTATTTTTTTTTCCAAAGAGCCTGCTAACTACTCCTTAACATAGATCCTTAAATGTTAGAGCATTGTTTTTTTAATTAGAACCAGATATTAAAACCATGTTTTGTTACAGTTGAAATTGAAACCAACTTCACTATTTGCTTTGGAAAGATGTCTCTAAAACAAATCTGTCCATATGTACACTTGTATGCCAATCCATGAATTTATGTAGCCTTTGAATTTTTTCCATGCCTTTTTGCAACCACCTAGTAGAAAGAAAGGTGATACAGAACCCATTATAGTTTGCATTAAAGCAGTAACGTATACATTTGTCAGAAGTATGTGCTAATTGTCCCACTGGATTGAAAGAAGGATGGGCCAACTAACATAAAAAGTTATAAAATCTAATTAAAGATGTCCCCAAAGTTGTGTTCCCTGTCATTTGCAAAGGATGGGGTTGTGTTTTGTAATGCCATCTTTACTGATGGTTAAGAGGCCCTCACGTGCTTCTCGGAAAAGAGCTGACTCATTCTATGTTTTCATACCCGTTTGCCAATTTCAGTGTATTATTAAACATCAAGTTTAAAAATTATCTTCATGAATTGTGAAATACCATATAGCTGTTTTTCCCTTAGTATGCCACTTTTACCTGACAGCCTCTGAAAGGCCATTATATGGCTGAGCATCTCTGACCTGCAAAAAGAGTCTTGTGGAACTGCTGTGGTGTTGCTGGAGGGACCGTGCACTGTTCAGGTAGTTACTGATGCTCAGACCAAAATCCTTGATACACGTCTCACCTTGCAATAAACATTGGCCTAAGATGTGCAGATTGTTCTAAATGCCTTAACTTGAGGGATTCAATCATAAAATAGGTGGCTAGAAGGTAGCAGAAAATTTAAAAAATGGTATAGGAGTTGAAACAAATCTTCATGAGCTGCATTATCTGTTTTTTAAGTAACAAATTCATGTGTGTGTTTGTGTGTGTTTCTTGATGCAGGCCACAGAAACCTTGTTCCGAATGGCAGTGGCAAGAGGAGCTATTACACCTTTAAGACATGGAGAAGTAAGCCTAAATATATCTGTATTTTTTTGTTTCTTTTTTATTTATATGTAATATAATGCTTTAATGGTATAATGCTTTATTAATATAATCCTTTATAAATTCATGGGAGTCATACTGTTTTCATGCAGGTGGAGAGAGCTGCACTATATATAGCTTGCATAACAATATTACAATATTTTTTTTTAAAGGAGAACAGTAACTTAAATCTTACCCAGTCAGAAATGAAGTATTTGTCAAAAAAATCAATTTTTCTCTTTGCTTCAGTCATATCTTAACCTTATAATAGATGTGATTCACAAGAATGTCCTTTCAGCTGGGTAGTTTTTAACTAGATTTTCTCTATTAAAGATTTTCAAATGTAGAGAAATTCACATGATTCGGTATTTGTTACTGGGTAGCTGCAGAAAGGTTACTTTATCCTTTGTCCCTTTCAGGAAATAGAAACTTCATGTAATGTACAAAGTATTAATAAATTAATTATTCTAAAGAGGATAAATATATCTGAATATTACCTTGCTCATATGTGTTTCTGTTTCTTTCTTCTTTGTGTGGTTATATATCAGATAAACATTGTTGATGATTAAATATCTCCAATATGAGCTGCTGCAATTTATACTTGGGTTGAATTTCATTTTAAAAAAAAAATACTGTAGTCAGCCATGACACTAAAAATGAGGACTGATCTGGGCATTGCCACAGCTGGATGTTACAGAGTGTAGGATTTTAAATGTAGAAACCTCAGCATTTTTCCACGGTAATCTGATCTTGATCAAATTCTTAGGTAACTTTGTGAAAAGTTCGTTTTGGAGACACAGCATTCAATCTGGAATCTAGAGCTGGACTGATCCTGGAATCCCAGCTGTGCTGTAAAATGTTCTTTATGCTGATAAGTTCCCTAAATTTCTCTCTAGCAACAAAGTAATTTGTCTTTTCATCAGTGCCTGAAGATGGACCTGAGAGTTCATGTCCTGCCATCATCCATAGTTTTAACTTTTTCTGAGTATATGGATCCTCTCTGTATTTTATGAACTGCTCTTCAGTCTGTTCTACAGAAGAATGTAATGCCATTTCCAGAAATTTTAGTTACTGAATATGTGCAGCCCTTCCAAGTTCTTTGTTTAGTTGGGTTTTTTTTCAGTGAAGGGTACTTAATTTACTATGTTTTCATGACTGGGTTGGCAAAAGAGTTTGTGGAATCTCCATCCTTGGAGTTACCAACTAAATGGTGTGAATCATGGAAAAAATAAATGATGTTTTATATTAAAGTGTAGCTAATTGTACTATTTGCAGTGCAAAACACCAGGACAACTGCAGACATAATGATCTCTGTTACGAATGATATTAGTAATTTCTGTGTCTGGTATATCTTATGTTGGGCCAGTTCAGCTCACTGATGTGGTAGAAAGTTTTACTTTTTTCTTCAGATATTCGCTCTGATCTTTTATCAGTTAAACCACTTCAAGGGCTAGAGAGAACTGGATAAGAAGCAGCAGGATAAGTGCTGAGAGGATGTAACCATGGTTAGCAAGAAAGAAACTGAAGAAAAGTGCATCTGTTTGATGATGGTGAACTGTATGTTGATGTACGGTGTCCTGTTGCTGAGGTGTTCCTTGGGCTTCGGTGGAAATGCAGTTAGTACTAAGCTAGATAACTCAGAGATAAAACACTTTCCAGAATTGACTTTGTGTAAGAAGGCAAGGGGAAAAGTAAGAAAATACCTTTTTTCTCCCTTTTATTTTTATCAGGCTTTATGTGAAGGAAAAATATTTTCACTCAAGGGAGATATTTTCATTAAATTCCATTGTGAATTATAATTTACGTAGTCTGAAAATGGGAAATTACATTATTAAAATGAAACTAATTTTTCCAGAAGAAACATGTAATTATCAAGAGTCATATTAAATTATTTTTTTTAGCTCTTCCAAGAAACTACAGAATGTTTGCACAGTGCATAAGTAGAAGAGGAGCCAGAAAAAAGTTCAATATGAACTAAAGTTCACTGTATTCTGTTTTAGAAGTGTGAATTTGGCAGTGAAAATCAAAGCAGAGCAACTTGTTTATTGGAAATTTCAAAATACAGAGGCAACAGTCCAGTATGGAGAAGTACTGTTCAACTTCCACATCATAACTAAAAAATGTAACACCATTTAAAATTTGAGAAGGGATAAAACTATTCAGTATTAGAAGGCAAAAATCATACCCATTTTAAATTCATAAATAAAAAAAATGGTGTTCTGTCTGCACTACTGGGCAGATTAATGTGCAAACATTTCTACAGGCAAAAGAGGATGCATTAAACTGTCCATTATGATCCAGTTCTCATCACTGGGTGGATTTATAAGTTACAATATTGAATGTCCCTGGGAAATCCCCTTTTTCCTCTTTTCAACATTTACTCATTCATTGTGCATTATCAAACTCTTATGCATATAGAATTTTTATATATTTCCTTTATTATACTTGAAGAAATTGAAAAATGAAGTTGTACAGGTTTGGGTTTTTCAGTTTTTCATGTGGTTTGTAAAATTACTGTTATGAGTTTAGAAAACTGTGCTGCCAAAAGTAGTTACCAAAATTGGGAACTTAGTGCCAAAAATTATTTAACTGTGGGATACAGATCATAAGGCTTCCTGAAGAGCCTTCTCAGCAGTTCCCTTGCTCCTGGTTGAATTGAGGTGTAACATCCATGGGAGGGAATCAAACCCAGAAACATAATTGATTCTCAGGATTCAATATGTTATTGTTCATCTTAATTACTTATTTCTGTCAGTTGTTTTGTTTTGGGGGTAAAGCACGAGGCAGAGCCTTATTAATTTCTGTTAACACTTTTAGCTGATTCCCAAATGATCCAAAAATTGCATGAGCAGATGTGATCAAATCCCTTGGCTGTACTTCTGTGCAGAACTCTTAGGGTGCATTTTGTTGATGACTTTCAAGGCTTTAGAGCCGCTGATCAGCAGAGCTGAGAGCTACACACTCAGGGAGCCTGGGCCTGACACCACCGAGAGAGCTTCTCCAGCTGTTTCTTCTGCTTCTGGTGTTCATGCAGGAGGCTCAGATCTGCTGCCACCAGTTCCTCATGCTGTTGAGCCTCTTCCAGATAGACCTGCTCTCTCTGTGGGTGCTGCCGTGATGTGGCAGCAGTGATGGGGTTGAGTAAAGAGGAGCAGCAGCAGCCTCCCTGCTGAAGAGGGTGAGAAGAGGAATAAGAGGAGGCAACTGCTTCAGAGTTGTCTGTTTGTGCTTCCCAGTTCTGCATCCTTTGGAGCTTCTACTGATGTGTGCTGAACCACAAGGGAGAGCTGTAAGGAGGAGTAAGGGTTGACAGCAGTGGGCTGTGAGAAGTCACTGGGTGCAGGGTAGCAGGATGGAATACATGTGGCGTATCTAAGATTGAGTTTGATTACTACATATATGGAGAAAAATTCCCTAATTTTGTTGAAATGACTAATTTTATTTGCATTGAGCAAATGATATACCAAAACTAGTGTGTTATGTAAGATTTGTACATCATGTAGAGATACTGAACAAGGAGAGATCTGATTAGGACACTGAGCTTACAGGGTTGACGTTCTCAGTTGCTGTAGATGAAAGAAACAAATGCGCACAAGGAAGCCCGGGCATAAATTGAGAGGGTGCAACTCTTAATGGGAAAAATACAATGAAATATGTAGGATGAGATGGGCAATAGATATAATGGTAAAGGCACGATTCCCAGAGAGCCAGAACTGATACCAGCCATGCATGATCTCTGTGGCTGTAAGTAATTTCTTCCAAGATCTTTGTGGATTTGTAAACTGTCTAGTCACTTTTCATCTGAAAAATGTTTGGGGCATTTTTTTAAGGACATGTATGTATAGAATTTCTTGCCACTGTTGATTCCTGGTTCCTTTGAGAATTACCGATTTTGTTGTCCATATGGAAGAAGGGATGAAATTCAACAAATGTGCACCCATATGCGTGTGTCTTGTCTTGGGGATACTGCGGCAATGCAGCTTAGAGGAACCTGTCACACCAATGTCCTCATGGATAATGAGGCTGAGCATTTGCAGCTGTAAAAATGTCATTGTCAACCAAATTGGAAGCCTAAATCTATATAAAAATATAAGTAATTATTGTACTTTCTAGCCTGGAACAGCTTATGGCCTTATAGTGTAATACATGTAGTGAAATGAATTGATATGGCAGTACCTACCCATGCTTGAAAGTGGGCTTTGTTGAAAGAAGATGCATCTTTGCTTTTGCTTAAAGCTGTGTTTAGCAGATTTCAGAATTGAATTTCTGTTCTATGTGTTTTCTTTATGGTAGGTAGTGTGAACTGCAAAGTTTTATGAATTTAGCCCAAGTATCTGTAAAAAGTAATTTTCGTGCATTTTGTATACATAGTGAATACAAGTGATGCAGTTGTGATTACATTTTTAGCTAAAAATGAAACCAGGGGATTAGTAATGATCTTTGAAATGTGGTTTCTTTCATATTTTTACAAGTCAATATATAACAGTGGGAACGGTGACATGAAATCCTCCTTCATGTATTATTTCCTTTCATTCCACAGATGTACAGAATTTGAACGTAGGAAAGAAGGGTCCACTGTTGAAGTGACATTACTGCTAGCTCAGGTTTTGCTTTTCCTCCTTTTTCCCAGTCTGCCACATCACAGCAGAGTGCAGTGTAGAGTTCTGGAAATTCAGCTGTGGAATTAAAGTCATATAGGCATGAACCTTTTTTATTATTAACTATAGCTGTAATACTACTTTTCATGAGAAGGGACTTTGTAATTTTACTTGTCATTGGAAGAGTTCAAAAGAGAGATTATGAATGATACCTGTCATATTTATTTGTGTACTGTAAAGATGACATGGAACTGAGTATTCATTAAATTATGATCTCTTTTCCGTATAAATGTGTTCTACATTTGCTTTTGAAGTTTTGGGGTTTGTCACAATGACGTTTCTGCTTGTGTTTGTGGCCAGCTTCATTTGTAATACGTGGAACCCAGGAAGATGTCATAAATGATGATATTGTAGGTACTGAAGAAATGCCAAGAATCATTTGAGATTAATTTTCATTTAAATAAAATTACTTGGGATGCACAGTTTCCTGTGGTTTCAGCTTAGGGGCATATCAGGAATAATCACTTACAGGCACATTAGAAACCAAATGGCAGTGGAACACTGAACATCTGATCCCTTCACCCTCGTGCCTTCCTATCACAAAGATGTCTTTATTATCTGGGAGTCTAAAGTTCTCTCACAGACTCCCCCAGCGTCTCTGGTTTCCATGCTTTTTTCTTTGGTACTGTCATGTTAATATGTGAGAAAAGATGTTTTCTCAGATTTACATAAGTCTTGTGGCAGTAGAGATGCTGTAGTTGCAGTCCCAAAGGCTCTTGACTTCTTAAGCTTTTTGTCTTTAGCCAGAGGCACATTTAAAAGGCACCGCTGTTGGTCAGGGGGCACCTACTCTGTTCTCAATGCTTCCTGGAAAATCAGATTTGGCACAAGGAAACTTAAATTTTTTAAGGCCATGTCACAACATTCATGGGCTGTTTCTGCCTTCAAAGTAGTATTGTCAGTCTCTTGGATCTTTTTCTCTGAGTTTTCCCCCTCCTAGTTAAGGGTTTCTGGTACAGAGCAAAAAAATGTGTATTTTAAAATTTAATTTGTTGCAAACCAGTGTCAATTTAATTTAAGCAAATCATGTTTTCTGAATATGTGTTGTAGGATCCAAAGTGCCTGTTGTTTTCAGTATTAGTTTCTCTTACAATTACCCACTTATTTTTGGGAAGGTATTTGCAAAACTAAAAGGAAGGAGTTGTTTGCAGGCAGGTCTGAGTCCCTATTCCTCTAAAGAGTGGTCTCTTCTCTCCCTGTCCCCAAGAGACTAATCTGTGCTTCAATTTTTAGCTTTTGCAAAAGAAATGTGTTTTAAAAAATAAATAAAAAATAAAGGTATCCTTATAACAGTGTTCTGAAACATTAATTAAAAGCTCATTTAAATTATTGACATACATAACTACAGCTTTTTCATTAGTAAAATGTGTTTTGGAATCAGTATTGAGGTTGTCTTTTATAATTTCTTGTAAAGGAGCAGCAAATGGGTAAAATGTAGCCATAAGAATGGAACCATTTTTATAGTCTACTGACTTCAGGCTTTGGTTTGGGGCAGATGTGTCAGAAGTGTTTAAAAACAGTACTGGAATCTTGAAAATCTTTCTGGCAGGTCACAATGGGTAACAGTTCAAAGGTAATTTAATTGCCAAAGATTGGCATACCTTATCTATGTTATCTGGAAGTAAGTCAAAAGTAAATAATTCTTCTGATTAAATGTAGTGAAAACTAAAGCTTGATTAGAGAGAGAGTGAGAGTGAGAATACCACTGAACCCTGGGGAGAAAAACCACCAGCCTGCCTTTGAGGTGTTCCAGTGATGTTTTTGCCATGTATTTGGTTTTTTGCCCAGGGTTATCCATTTTAAGAGGTTTATAGGTTTTTAATTAATTTTTATTCAGGAAGGAAAAGTAAATTTGTCTCAAAACCATAGCTGAATAAGAAATTTTAATACGCTATTTGCCTTAGGATATTCTGTTTCTTACTAAAAATCGTCTCAAGCCTTGAAAAATATTGACCTGCTCTAAATAATTTTGAAGAGAAGTGATGGAATTGATTTGTTAGAGAACGTGAAAAAATTAATGCACTTTAGGAATCATGTCTGGTGTAAATTTAAGGGAGAAATATCTGAAAGTGACTGCATGTTCCAGGATATAGCGAGGTACCACTGAAGAAAAGTAGCACACAAATTTGGAAACTTGGAGAACTTAACTTCCAAAACAGAAGTGAAACTATATCGAAGTGATTCATGCTTTGTATTTTTCTTTAAAGTGTATGGAGAATATAGTCTGTCTGTTTTTCATGAAGTGGAACAATGGGATTTAGTGCTTTAAACATTTGACATATTAAGCTAAGCATTATTGTTATTATAATGTAATTTTCTTTAATGCAGGCTGATGGTATGTATCTATCTTAAAATAGTCGTAACTTCCCTTTGTGATATGAAACATGGGCTAAAAAGTAAATTGAAAGTAACCAAGAATATTCACCAGATCTGTTTCACCAAGAAGTTTTTGACAAGGAGTAAAATAAGGATGGAATTACCTATTTTAAAGACTTCTCTTTTTATGTTTCCTTCCCCACCCCAGCCAATACTTTGCCTGTGTGTTTAAGGTTTCTTACTCTTTTCCATCAGCAAAGCAGTGAGGGCATACGTGGTAAAAGTAGACAATAAAAAATTATGGCCACAAAACTAAATATAAGGAAATCTATTTAATTCCCAGTCTAGTTTTTGATTTTACATGACTGTGGGTGGTCAAGAAATATGGTACTGGGAATATATGAGATTGTTTTCTTAAGAGATTGTTCTTCTTAATTTCTTTATCATTAAAAAATGTAGTCAGTGATTGTTCTTTCAAATACAGACATTTATTTTCTGTAACCCAGCAGCACTTTTTAATAACTATTTGAATTGTCATCTTCTATGTCATGGCCTTGGAATGAAGCTGTCATCTTGCTTTATACTTAAAACTTGCCCCTGAAGTTACCCCCTGCAACTCCATTTTTTTGCCAGAGCAAAGATCATCTGTAGGGAGACTTTTACTCCTATACATGAGGAAGGGCAGAGGAGGTGCTACCGGAGTTTGGTACTTGAATAATGCTTCTTTCTCACTTTGTGGTGTTGATACTGATGTATGTTGATGAAGTCATAGAGGTGAAGAAATAGGCAACTGTAAGAAGCTATTTAAACTGATAAAGCTAAGAATTTGTTCATATTCCTGTGTGCTGAATACATGCTAAAGATGTTACTAAAACATGCACTCAAGTGATCTTCAGTTTTTATGCAAGTTGTTAGATTCAATTTCTTGGAATAACAAGCTTGCCAAGGTATGAATGCACACCATCTTCTCTAACAGGTGTGTGCTAACTCACTCATTACTGTATGTAGAGTCACAGAATTATAGAATGGTTTGGGTTGGAAGGGATCTTAAAGACTGTTTAGTTCCAGCTCCCCCGGCTGTGGGCAGGGACACCTTCCACTAGACCAGGTTGTTCAAAGCCTCATCCAGCCTGGCCTTGATCATTGCCAGGGATGGAACTTCCACAGCTTTTCTGGACATGTCCAGTGCCTCACCACCCTCACAGTAAAGACTTTCTTCCTAACGTGATCTAAACTTACTTTCACTTTGAAGCCATTCCCCCTTGTCTCATCACTACGGTTCCTGGTAAAGAGTCCCTCTGCCTTGTAGGCCCCCTTCAGTTCCTGGATGGCTGCTATGAGGCCTCCATGCAACCTTTCCTTCTCCAGGATGAACACTTGCTTTGAAGGAGGGATATCTTAACTCTAGTGTAAACATTACTTGTATTGAATGATTTCCAGCTAATTAAGTGTAATACTCCTTCTGAAAAACAGTGTTCTCATTCAATTTATCTTCTCTTCCTTATTTATAGATTAGATTGATTAAAGTATTGTCAAACACAAAGAAAAGAAGTCCTCTTTGGTAACCGTTGCATAAATCAAAATGCAGTTTGAAATATGTCTTTTTGGTTTTCTGAAAAGAGGATGTATATGCCTACAGTCAGTGAGAAAGCTCTTTCTGTTTTCTGATTGATGTTCAAAGTTTGTTGAAAATCGTACAAACAATTGTTTAAATTTCCTTATTATGGAGTAATTTTATGTTGCATCGGGTGAACTGATAAAAATTGAAATTGATGAAAAGTAAGAAATGGAAGATGTGAAAAGAAGGAATGAAATAAGTAATAATAACTAATATTTTTCTTTTGACATTGTCTTTTAAAGATCCTCATAAGCAAGTAGCTGAACTGTGGGCTGAAAGTGCAGACAGAAAGCAGGGTTGAAAACTCACTGAACAGCCAGACCCAGGAGGTGACCAGTGACACAAAGTTTAGTTGGAAGCCAGTGATTAGCAGTGTACCCCAGGGGTCCCTGCTGGGCCCAGTCCCATTCAGCATCGCTGTTAGTGGTCTGGGTGATGGGGCAGAGCTGTGCCCCCTCTGCAAGTTTGCTGATGACCAAACTGGGAGGATTGGCTGATACACCAGAGGGTTGTGCTGCATTCCAGAGGGACCTTGAGAAGCAGGAGAAAGGGGCTGCCTGGAACCTCATGAAGTTCAACAAGATGTGCAAAGTCCTGCACCTGGGGAAGAACAACCGAGGCAGTGGAAAGCAGCTTGGCATAAAAGAACGTGATGTCCTGGTGGACAACAGATTGGACTTGGGCCAACAATGGGTCCTTGCTACAAAGCTGTGTCTTGTTATCCTGGGCTGCATTAGACAAACCATCCATCCAGGCTGAGAGAGGTGATCCCCTTTATTCAGCACTAGTGAAGTCACACCTGGAGTACTGTGTCCATTTCTGGGCTCTTTTATACAACAGAGACATGGACATCCTGGATGGTATCCAACAAAGGGCCATGAAGGGAGTAAAGCAGGGACTGTTTAGGCTTGAGATGAGAAGAGGAGGCTCAAGAGGAGTCTTATCCACCTGCAGAGGGGGTGCAGAAAAGATCACACGAAGCTCTTCTTAGGACCTGAGTCCATAATAAAGAAAGTAACTAAAATATAGGAGGTGCTGTCTGGATGTAAGGAAACATGTTTTTTCCTGTGAGGATGACTGAGGACTGGTACATGTTGCCCAGGAAGGTTTTGCAGTTTCTGTCCTTAGAGGTACTCAAAACTGTGGACAACATCCTACACACCTGTCTGTAGGGTGGCCCTGCTTGAATAAGAGAGGTTGGATCAGATGACCCCAGAGGTCCTTTCCAATCTCAGCCATTCTGTTGTGACTCTGTGTTCTTTCTGTTTAAAGATCTTAAATTTCAAACATTTTTCTGTAGGTATAAGTCTAGGATAATGATACTTTTATTGGGCATATACTTGATTAATATGGTATGAAAGTTAAAATCTAAACATTACATAAGCTTCTCTTAAGCTGTAGAAAAATCAAATGACAGTACCTAAGGTAAATAGGTATAGCTTATAAAGGTTAAGGGGTGTAGTGTTATTTCCAAAAAGTGATGGTAAGGGAAAAAACTTGTTCTTTTCAAATTTGTACAGAGGTTGACTAGTAGGATTGGGAACTAATATTGAATACGAGGTATTTCTTATGTGATATTACTTGGTGGCCAGCAGGAAGAGGCTCTTGACCAGTTCCATCATGTGACGGGTTGTGATTCTTAGGTGAGCGCAGCTGGCTTTATGGACACTGTAAGTCTGGGACCATGGGCAGTCCTGTGGTGTAATGGAGAGCACTCTGGACTCCGAATCCCAAGGTCGCGAGTTCGAGTCTCAGTGGGACCGTCCCCTGGCAGTTCAATGCCTCCCTGCCATCCCATCCCGTCAGATCTTGGACGCTCAGCAGGGTCAGCCCCGGTTAGTACCGGGTGCTGTGAGAGTCCCGAGGACTTCACTGTCACTTGCTTGGCTGTGGCAAATTGACTTCAGGACTTAAACAGTGGGGCTAGTTCTGCACATGCTGTGCCTCACCTAAAAATCCACTGCACAGGCTGGAAGGGCACACCCACGTGGGGAGTGTCCTGCCCAAATCTTCGTTCGCGAAGTCTGGCCATACAAGTCTGGGACCACACTCCAGTGATCTGAAATAACATCCTACTTAAAAAAAAAATCTGTTCTTCTTTCTTTTAAAGAGCTTCTATGCGTTTGCTCTTTGAGACCAACCCTATACCTAGCTAATAACATGTTTAGGAGAACAGCTTACCCTCAGACATATAGATACCTCTACCAAGGTAAAGCAAGTCTTTGTTATGGACAGGATCAAGTACTCACTGCTCAGGTGTGAGCATTGTGAGTACTTGAGAATCAGGAATACTCAGTGTCAATGGAAGTTAATATTGATAAAGTTCTGTAGTGACTGCCTGCATTGTAATATGGTTTGTTGTAAAAATTTATTGTAATATTTTTACAATATTAAATCACTGTCATCTTAGAAAGGCTTATATTATTTTTCTTGACTGGTATCTCACTGTGAGATGATTATGATAGGTGAAGATCTGGTCTGCCAGCAGCAGGAATGTTAGGGTGCATGAATTGCTGGAACAATTCTCCCACTCTGAACCATGAAACCAATCTGTTCCTGTCAGATTCAATTTTATGGAAACTAATTCTTTGTTGATGGAATCAGGTGAAAAATACGTGATTCTGATTAGCAAACAGTATGTGGAGTTTCTTAAGGTCACGGAGAACATTCCTCTGGCCATGTGCATGTGTTCAGGTACGTGTGTGTGACTATGCATATATATGTTACATATGTATCTTCCAATATTAAAAACCATGGGCAGTTTAGTTTTCTTAAATGCACATTTAAAAATATTTGTACTGTGGTAAAATATAATTATTAAATATATTTTATTATAGTAGAATAAGTAGTCAGTTTTGTTATGGCTTAAGTTTCAGAAACTCAGGTTTTTAAACTCAACAACCCTCAAAATAATATTTAGTAGAACTACATAACAAAAACTCAAATAATGAGCCTTTTTGAACTGTTTTATGTCGGAAATATGTATTATACAACTGACTGCCTGGATAAAATAATGACCTTTCACTTAAGTGTCCTGCAGAGCTGCAAAAAGTAAACTGGTATCTGCAGTCTGCTTAATGGACTGCTCACCACATCACCGCATGCAATTAGGCATAAGTGATTTTTCTGCTCAAGACAGGCTCAAGACCGATTTAGCAATGAAACTTAATTACTTCTAGCCCTTAGAGAAAATGGCCCAACAAGGTTGAGGTTGTTGGCAGGGCAGTGTGGGAAAGCTATTGCTTCAACTGCCTTCCCCGCTTCTGATTTTCTGTTAGCAGCACTTAGAGCACAGTTAACCTTCAGTTAACCAAATATTCCCACAAAAATGGTGCATTCTTACTTCTCTTTGTTGCAAGGCTAAAGATAATGAAACATTGCAGCTTTTTAAAAGCAAGTCTTCTAATCATATCCAGCTGCTTCAGAATATAGGTGAAGTTATTCTGTGCTAATGGAAATGAAAACTTTAAAATTAGTTCTCAAATGCCTGTCTAAGTGTAAGGCAACCATTCTGGCCAGAGAAATCTCAGGCTAAAAGCTAAAGCTAAGTACATTTGTGCTTCTTGAAATTTGTCATAGATAAATTGTTTATTTTGTACTTGGATTATAGGAAAAAATGCTGAAGTAAATGAACATTACCAAAAAAACGAATCTACTACTTTGTACTCAAAATTCCTTCAGTTGAGTTTTTAGGAATGTATTATTTTTAAAGGAAACGAGGACTTCAATTCTTTGACTCCAAGGAATATAAGGAATACATCTGGAATAACAATTCAGACAGACATATGGCATCAATTGGCTTATATTTTCCTATATGGGGGGGTTCTGATTGCAGTAAGAGGGAAAACTGCTCATTAATTATGCAGGATTAAAAACATGAATACAATGGTTTTTTGGATTTAGGTATCCTGTTGAAGAACTGGGAGTATGGAAAAGATGTGGAAGTTGAACAAAGAAAATTGACTTTTCTGTTTGTCAGCTGTGACAATATCTAGCTTTACCTTTGTAATATATTTTTCCCTTAATGGATTTGTGACTCCCCTACTCTTTTCCTACAGGTAAATCTTTCATTCACCTCTGGGATCGTAGTTTACAAAGAGAAACAATATTGCAATTGTGATTTGTTTGATACGATTGCGTCCTCAGTAGTGCTCAAGGTCTTGTTCCTGTTAACAGCTATGGACATGTTTATCAAGTGAAATATTCGTGGTAACAAAACTAAATGTGCCTGAATATTTGCAGGAGTGTGCAGCATGAGACACTAATTCCCAAGGGCATGTTTAGCACATACTCTAGTACTTTACTCAGTAGGGAGTGAATTTAAGAGTATGTACGGGTGCCTTAATTTCAACAAGTGACTTAAGCTTTTTGCTAGGCAGGAAATAACAATTTAAGCATGTACTTGAAGTGATATTTTTTTTTAGGTCAGAGCAGTGAAGGACTCATTGGAATGAACATGTCTTAGCCTTATATTTAGAAGCCCTGGAATAATTCCCAACTCAGGCTGATATTTACCAGCCCTGGGATATTTATCGTTGTAATGAAAAAGAATAGTTTTGGGGTTTTTTTAGTAAATAGCCATTTAAAAGTGATGCTGAGATTTCCCCTCAAATGCATATGTAAAGCTTTCAATAATATGTTTTGTAGATGGACTTGTAGCATCATCAGGCAGGAGGACTTACCAGTCTGTCCCTTTCTATGCCTGTTTTCAGTTGCATTTACTTTTACTTTGAACTGCTCAGGGTGACATTTTCAGAGGCAAATGAGGACGGTGCCCCCTGTCTTTGCTTTGCAATCTTGGTTCACCTCTTTTCATGAAGGAGGCCTGAGGTCTCTTGCAAAACCAATGCGAGAAAGTAATGAAAGACAAATGCACCAGAGACCTGACTTACAGTTTGCACCAGCAATGTGTGAGAGTAACCTCATGAAGTTAAGAAGGGATGATACCTGCTTCGAACAGTTGACTACCTAAATAAACTTGGGAGAAGGCTGGGAAAAAGTGTAATATTATCATCTCCTCGTGAGGCTTGAATAGCCAAGTGACTGACTTGGAGTAATACATGTGAAAAGTAAACATTTTATCTCCACTGTATGGGCAAAATACCACTGCTCATTTTGCAATAGGCCATGCAATAGCTGCACTAATTCCTGTCACAAACTAATTAATGGGGTTACCTGCAGTGAGAGAGCACTGGTCTTGGTAGCCCAAGTGGCCTCCCACGGTTTTGGGTTCTGGTGGAGCTGGGTCCCAGTGTCTTGGCAACCTCTGTTCTTTGGAACCATCCAGTGATACAAGGTGATGCTCAGGCCACCCTTAAACTTCATGCTACAAATTTAGGACTAATAGTATTGATGGGATATAAGATGAATCATACTCTTTGCCCATCTCTTGAACTTCACAAAAGTTTGGAAGCTGAGCTTCACTCCTAATTGGGGGAAAATGTTGGTGTTTATTGTGTTAACAGTAATAGCCTTACTGCTTCTTTTCATATATTACTGAAATGTTTGCAACACAGGGAGAGATGAAGTGTGTTCTTTACAAAGTTGCTCTTTGGCAGGTGCTTTCACTCCTCTTCATGTGTTGGATCGTAAATCTCTGCTAACTTGTTTGTAAGAAGAGTTCCATAGTCATTTTTAATTTACTTCTCTGAGTTTGCTCTGAGCTGTGTCATTTTGCGGTTTGTGCAGCATGGAACTGAACAGAGGCAGATGTGGAAATACTTCTTTTCAGTAAATGTATTTTGTACACAATGTACTCCTCTCCTGTGGCATTCATTCCAGCTCATCGGGCTTTGTGTAAATTCAGGACAAAAATGTAGACAAATAAATTTCCCTCTGTCATCTACATGCCCTTGAACTCAGTATCACTTTGAAAGGACTGTATGAAGAGATCATGAGTGGTACAATTTTCCGTTCGTAAGGAAAGTGCTTGGAATTCCAGACATTTGGAAGTGTGCACATATGTTTAATAAAACTTATTTTGATGTTTCGTGGGGTGTCTTTTGGGTTTTTTGTTTTGTTTGTTTGTTTATTTGTTTGGGGGTTTATGTTGTTTGGATTTTTTTTTAAAGTCTTTTAAGTTGCTGTAACTCAGAATTCTTATGTAATCAGATCTGATCCTGGAGCTGTTTATCAGACTTAAAAAAGTGTCCTTTACCGACTTTTTATGTGAATGGTAGTGATGATGTGTAAAGGAAAGATTGACTGGCATCTCTTTCCATGTTCTTGATAGCCACCAAAGATCTTAAAGATCATTCTCTTGTTTCATCCTGAATAGAAAAGAGCCATTTAAAAACATCAGCTTGTGAGCAGTGTGGGCTGGTAGAGGCACTTTTTTATCAAGAAATAATTTTGGTGTGAGATGCTGAATGTCTCTTTTCTGAAGCGTGTTCTTCCAGCTGGGCACTGTACTTGTGAATATGGTTAAAACTAGGGTTTTTTTCATACCTTAATCTCACAATATAAATTATTTCAGTTTCAGTATATGAAATTTCTACATATGGCATTTGGCATTGAGAATCACAACATATATTGATTATTTTAATGTGACAATAATCTGGGAAATACTGTTCTAAGTAATGGAACTTTGTACACAAAAGACAGAGAAACACTGTTATGATAAAGTGTATCAATCATCTTGGTGGAACTGTATTAAATGCAGTCTCAGTTGAGATTAACTACGTGGTACTGTAAAATGCCACTCAGTACTTTGCAGACATTGGATAGATGGTTTATATGGCAATTGATCAGTTATTGTAAGAAATAAAAGGTAATCTATCAAAAAAATGCACTAAAAAGGTACTGGATTTTATTTACTCTAATGAATGTTTCAGTATATATTAAAATATCAGTACGTGGTTTTAAAGTGCCATTAAAGCACTGCTCAACATGTACGGGATGAAGAAAAGGTCCCTCTCTTGGTCACTTACCTCAAGGCATTTTTATGCAAACAAAGTCACAATTTGAGGTTGCATTACTGATACTGGAATGAAAAGTGATGCTTGTTTAGCATTTGAAATGCGGTGTTTATGTCTGAAGCAGAGAACAGTTTATCCATTTGAAAGTTATCTCTTCGCATCTTTTCCCCTCTGCATTTTTGTTTTCTCCAGTATTCAGCAGTTGGGTTTTTTAAGGAGTTATCAAGACAAAGTCTTTTCTTTTAATGAGTAGAAACAGCCCACTAGATTTCTGCTGCTACAGCTTTATCCCCAAAGTGAGAGCTTAGTCAGAGAGACATGGTTAGAGAGCGCAAGCCTTACTGGGGTGGTACTGGGAGAACTGGACCAGCCTGTTGAAGGGGGACTGTTTGGACTAGTCTCACCATCTGATCAGAAGACTGTGGGAAGGGTTGTCTGTGCAGCCTCCTGTTAAGATGTCTGCAGTCCCACAGCACTGAATGTGAAAACTTCCCTAAGTAGGGATTTTAGAGCTAAACTTAGACAAAGCTGCTTTTATTGCTGGAATACCTAATTCAGTCATTTTCCCAGTATAGATGAGAGTTCAGATTTGTCTCTGTTAATTCCCTCAGGGTATCTTAAGGAATTTTATGCAAGATCTCCAGAAAAGAAAGAATTGTGTTTCTGTTTCTGGTGTTCTTATCTGACATGATATTAAACATTTGAAAGTATACACATTAAACATTTAAAGATAGAGTAATTAACCAGGGTTGCTTGAATTTTTTCTTTGACCTATTCCTGTATTGTAGGCAGATTACAGTTTCAAAATACTGTAGTAAATCACTTAATAATTAAATTCTTTGTTGATATCTCAGGGGTTTGAAATTCCTTTGGGCTTTCCCACTACCACCTTTGAAGATAAGACCTGGTGTGTCATGTGTTATATGATTCTAAAGTAGTTTCTGCTCTGGTGACCTAAGAAGCAGATAAAAGTGGTGCTATATTTGGGGAAGAGAAAATATGGTAAAAGTTTTATTTTATGCAACCATATTTCCTTTAATTTCTATAGATTTAGCAAAGTTATAGTCTTTTGGAATATCCAGGAATGTTTATCTAGTTGTATAAGGTTATCTTTTTATTGATCAAAACCTTTAAGGTGTAAATATTTTTTTAATTTGGAAGCAAAACTCTTTGCTAGAGATTCAGTACTTATTATAGGTAAGACCTGAGAAGGCTCCTAATTTTTATGTCGAAGTTTTCCAATTAAAGGCATATTTTCAAGAGAAATCAGAAGGTAAAAGAATTTAATTGTCAAGTATTTATTTTCATTTTCTAGTTGCTATTTTCTGTCTTGGATTTGTTTCTGCTTAAAAGCATAAGGAGCTCTGGGCAGATTCATATAGTTCTGTAAGCAGCCTGAGAATTGCTTTGATGTGACGATATTTGGACATGGATACCAAGCTAAGGACTTGTACAAGGCACAGTTTAGTTTCTTGATTTTGCAGTTGAAACTAAAGCTCTTGAAGACAAAGGAAGCAACGGAAAACCCCTGACACATGTTTTTTGGTTTTGGGGTTTTTTTGACAAAAGAAAGGCAGCTTGTAATTAGGGTCGGAAAGGACTCTTAATAGTCTGCTAATTTATTTCTCTTCCTTGTCCTGACAGGTTTAATTATTCCTAAATATCAGTAAATAGACTGATGACTAGCTCAGAACTAACTAGCTCCATTGATTATGGGGCACTGGTAAAATGTTCTTCCCATTTTGTTTCTTTTTTTTTGGTGAGATGTACTAGTGAATTATTCTTCCTCAGGTAACCTCTGATTTACTTAATGGTAAATAAGCCATTCAGACATTTTCTTTGATTCTAATGGGTGTTTTTCAATTCCTCTGTCATCATCTTGGCTGCAATTTAGAGGATTTAAATCAGTTTTACTGGCTGCAATAGTTCCTCTTAAAGCCATAATCTAACTTTCTTTCCAACACATTTTAAAAAATTTAAGTAAAATTGCCTCCCTCTTGTAATATTTTTTCTTTCCTGGATTCCTGACATTTTTTCTAAACTTAAAATAACTCAACATATTGAACTTTTCCATATTGTCTCCATCAATGTCTTCATCATTATTTCCTTTTCCCCTTTTGCTTCAGGAAACACATCTTTCATGTCATTCTCAGGCCAGGGAGTAGCCCATTTATACAAAGATCAAACTCTCTACAAAAATGATCCTCTTTTATAATTGCCAGAAAAATTGAGCTCCTTTTCTGTGTCCCTGTCAAATTTTTGCTGATGCCTCCTTCAGTGTTCCATATATTATAACGGGCTATGCTGTTATTATTCCACTGCTGAGTTATCAATCTCATCTGATAAATAGGTTCTGGCTGTGTACTGCTCTGCTTGGTTAAATCTTAAGGAATGTGGGAAGACAAAAATTATCTGTTTCACTTTTTCCAGGGCTTGAATAGCATAATTCTGCAATAGCATTTGATTTATGGCAAGTGATGAGGAGGGTAGGGCATAGAAAAGTGGTATGGGGATATTTCTGTCTAGAGAAAAAAGTCTTGTGTGAGTAGATGTAGGAACACAAACTTGCATAATGGGAGAACAAAATGGATTACTCTGTGAATCAATCAGAGAAGTTTATGTATTTTACTGAGTCTTCATGAACTGATCTCACGATGAACAGATTTTTGTGTAAGCTCTGTTGTCCTTGTGACAGAAGCAACTGAATTACACAAGACCAAAGCAGCATCAGTGAGTGCAGCAATCACAGTAAGCTGTGCAAAGGGAGGGCCTTGAGTGTGTTCTGAACTTACCTGGTCCTCCAGACTCTGACACAGGCTGCCTCCCACTTGAAAGCTTTGTCATTACTACAGTTGAAATGGAAAATTACAGAGTTTGGTCTGAAGATAGCAGTTTGCTCAAAGAAGTGGTGTTCTGATGTTCAGAAAAAAACCCCAGAACCCCGATAGAGCGTGTGAGTGCACATCAAGTGTGACAGGAGAAAACACCTTCAAGACACAAGCTTATGAACTGAAATGACAGCACGTTGTAATCTCCTTGACTTGACACCTAAAATAGCTTTGCAACTGTAAAGACTAGACATAATTCAAACTCTAGTCACTGCAGAAATTGGATGCACTTATCAGTAACGTGGAGGACTATCACAAAATCATTAAGGTTGGAAAAGACCTCTGAAACCATCAGCTCTAACCATTAACCCAGCACTGCCAGGTCCACCATAAACCATGTCCCCAGGTGCCACATGCACATGCCTTCTGAACACTTCCAGGGATGGTGATTCCACCACTTCCCTGTTCTAGTGCTTGACAGCCCTTTCAGTGAAGAACTTTTTCCTAATACCTGATCCAAACCTCTGTTGGCTGCAGCTTAACGCTGTTTCCTCTTGACTCGCTTGTTCCCTGGCAGAAGAGTTCCCATCCTGCTCGGAAGGAACCAGAGAGTTTTTAAACCAGCTCTGGAAAGGCTGATGCTTTTACTTTACTTGATGCCCTTTCTCTACATGAATCCCTTTGTGTGTCTCCTGACAGTATCTTTTGACAAAAGAGAATAAGTTCAGCTCTTACGTACTTCTCTTAACAATATGTTGAGTCGCTTTCAATATTTATTTTATTCTCAGTGGGGGCTGGTATTGATACCACATAAGTAATTTGAACTGTCAAAAACACTAATACCCACTGTTGTTACATGATAGCATCTTTTCGATTGCATGAGAAAGGTATCTTAAAGTATTACTTGAGAGATGTTTATTTAAAAAATACTCATGTGAGCACAATAAAATTATTATGTATATTTTCACTCTTTCAACCAAATATGTATAACATGACTAATCTATTAAAATATTGTCCAGATTAAAATTTTGTCTATAGTGGGTATTGTATTTCTATAAGGTGGGGTTTTTTTCCCTGTAATTTGATAGCTGAAACTGTCAGTCTGTGTTTTACACTGGTGGATACTTTCTTGAATATGTGTAACCTGATCTGCTTGTCTGAATTTTTACTGTTCTGGTGTATGTGCTGCCTGCTTGGTTCCACTCTGCTTTTGTCTCCCTCGTCTTCACTTTTATAATGATTCCCTGCAGTCCATGAACATTAAAGTCCATGTGAGGTCAACCATACCTTGCAGATAATGACAATAGTGCAAATAATGACAAATATGGGCAGGGGGGTCACACGGTGTTTCCTGTTTCCTGTGTTTAATTTAGGGGCCAGTGATCTGTGAGCAGGCTGCAAGGATGCTGCACAGCTTGTTTTGCCTTTAGGTTCAGATTTGAATCCATACATCCAACCTTCTTTTGTTTTCTGCTGTTTAAATAATTCCTTCAAAAGGAGTGTGTTTGGGGATATTCTCTCTCTGATTTTGTATTTTTTTCATATTTTGTACATGCTTTATTTCTTTACTTTTAATGGGTGTGTGTTGACAAAGCTGTTTCTATTTATCCACCACCTGAACTTGGGTAGCGTGAAAAGGAAATTGGTCCAGCTAAGGAATAATTTTAGGTCCCTAATGACAGTGAGAGCCTGTGGAGGGAATACCAAATATTTTCACGTGGATTCCAAAAAGAAGGGATGGCTTTAGGCTGGAAATACCTTTTGCAAAGTAGGAAGTGATGTATAGATGTGGGTGATTTGAAAGCTCAAGGGATTTCTGTCTCCACCAGTTGATGCTAAGAAGTAATTTAATATTACTTGTGACAGTGCTAGAAGGTAGCGAGGCAGGCAAGTTACTCTGAAAAGAAAATAAAAGCAACAGCAATAGAACTCCCTCTCTTTCTTCATCTTTTTAATAAGCCTGTTCTAAATTTTAAGATTACAGACTTCTGCTTATCCCCTGATGAACAGCTGTTGTTGGCTGGTGGAGTATAAGGAGCTCTTGGCCTCCCTGTGAGAACCCTTTGTCCATACAAATGTGAGCGCAGAGGTTTGTGGTGCTGGGCTCTGTTGGTCTGTTGTGGCTGCTACTAAGGAAACAAAGTGAAGATGAAATCCTTTTGTTATTCCCTAGATTCAGAGAAATGACTAAAATCTCTGAAATCCTTGAAAACTGATATAACAGTTTGCTCAAATATTTCATCAGTATTTGTGAAAGCATTCCCTTAAATATGGAGAAATGAAATTTGATGAGATAACCTAAAATGTCTTCTTTACCTCAGTTGTCTTTGTAATTAAGTTGGCAGAAAGAAGTTTTTGTTCCAGGATACTTTCACTAAGATATGCTGAGGTGTTTTTTCAGTTGATTGATTTATTCTGGCGTGTCCTATTGGGAAAGGAAAAATCACTTCTCTGCGTGATGGATACCCTGATATTATGTACTCTGTCATTTTACAGAGTAGGATGTGCACTTAAGTTGTTTTACAGGGAAGTCTTTTGAGACTGTTGAGGAAACAGGCCAGAAACATAATTATGCCCAAACTGCTGACTTTTAAAAAAGAGTTTCTAGTGATAACAGGATTTAAACTAAATGCAGTTTAATTTCAATCCCAGTGCTGCAATTTTCAGGAAGGAAATTTTACCTTGAGTGTACATTTTTCTGGATTTGAATTTGTTAACCCATTGATAAAAGAGCTGTGACAACTTGTTTAGCTCCTGTTTTCAGTGTGAATGATATAAAGGTGATAAATTTGTGATTGGAAAGAGAAGATTTTAGTGTTGTAGCATTGGAGATAAATGTTCTCATAGCTCCTTTGTGCTGTTGAGTACATTTAACATAAAGGTAAAACATCTTTTGGTGGAGTAGTGAACTCGCCTCACAATTTGTTCCTAGTTGTGTTTTTGCAGAGCTTGTCTCAGAATAGCTGAGAGATGAAAAGGTGTTTTCAGCTGGTCACCTCTGTACCAAAGGATGTGTGAGATTTTTGATTTATATTACAATCATTCATTGTTTTCAAAGTTTAAATAGCATTTTCTCTGTATAATCCCATTTTGAATGTCATTTTACTTTCTTAGCTGGCAGTTCATTTGCTCACATATCTGGCTTTGGGAAATTCTGAAGTTCTCAGCGGCAATTTGGAAAACTTTAGTCAATTTAATGGACCAAGTATTTCATGACCATCTGTGGGGTGCATACTGCTGTATACTGCTTTCATACTGTCTGTCCTGTAATCAAACAGACCTTTAACTATTGGATCTTAACCAAATGGTTTGATCTTCTGCACCATTTGTGGGCTGTAAATGCAGAAGATACACGATTAAATCATGTTTCCTGAAAGAGTGGTGTGTGGAGCCCTGTAATCTATCTAGGGCTCAGTGTCTGTGGGTTACAGAGCAGTGCTTAATGAGACAGTTCAAATGGGCAGCAGGTGTGTTCTGGAAGGCAGAAAGAAATCAGGTGAGCTCTTTGGTGCTGTATTTGAAGATGTTCGTGTTAAGTCATTTTACACACTTCAGTGTATTGAGTGATTTCATTATGTGCTTCCTTTCACTTTTTCTCCTTGCCACAAGATTTGCCTTTGTAGAGTTACTGCGCTTGACTAGAGGTTTGTTCATCCTTTACTGTCAACCAAACAGGTCTTTCAAATGTACTTGTGTTGTGGCTCACCAGGCAAGCCAAGGTGAGGTGTTGTACTGGTGACATTTAATTTAGTGCTGAGAATTATTTGAATGCAATATTTTGGGGGAAAAAGTATCTCATAGTGCTTTGAAAATACGATGTTTTTGAGGAGTAAACAACTTTATTAAATGCAGATGTTTCATTAATGAAAGTGTTTAAATAATCTCTAGTTTTCTCCTGTAGGTAAAAATCATACGTATGATAAGACTTTAAATTTTTAAAAATAATTTTAATAACTTACCTTATTTTTCGATGAGCTAAATAAATTTAATTTTTAAAATATTTTTAATGTGTTGGTGGAGTAAGACATTTTTCAGATATGAGTTGTTCTCATGGGATAATTGTTGTTTACAGTATTGAAATTTAGGACTTGCATACTAGGAAAGAGTTGAACTCAATCAAGCCATGTTGTACTAAGTGCTCTGCATAGACCTTGTACTTTTACTCAATTTTAGCTATAGTCCTGCAGCAACATCAAGTGTGAAATACAGATCAAAAATTCATAATTAGCAACAGTTCAGAACTTTATTAAAATATCTTGTTTGTGGTATAGCCTTGTTAACATTAGATCTAAACATCAGTTTAATGCACTTACAAACGTTTGAGAAAGCAGAGGTACAGTGCTTGATGGCTCTGTGGTTTAGTCTGGAAAAGATGTGGGTGAGAGAGGTGCTGCTGCAAGAGAGGTTGCACTTGGTTTTATCTGCTGGAAGGTCTTCTCATTTGGACTAGTTATTTTATCACCTCAGGGATGCTTACTGAGTCTCTCCTTACTGAGTAGAGAGCCTACATGGAAGAGACCTTAAAGCAGATCCTTAAGCTCCTTGGCTAAGATTAGATAAGGTGGATTCCCTGCCATGTATTTTACATTACATTAGTAGTATTTTACGTTATTTACTTAAAATAGTTAAAAACTTGAAATTTTTTAGTAGCTTCCTGAAATGTGTCCAGAATTTTGAAACAACAGAGCGTGGAGACACTGCAGTAATGTCAAAAGCTCAATTAAATTTACAGCATGATTGATTGTGTGACCAGTTATAGGTGCAACTTATCTCCCCATAATAACTTTTCCGTGTTCCCAATAGATCATATTTGGAATGCAACACCATACTGTTGGATGTGGGTGCTGTCTGCAGTTGACTCAGAGGATTACACAGCTGTTTTCTAAAATCAGATTTTCATTAATTTGCACAGTAACAATTCATTTTCCAAAATGAAAATAATCTTTGCAAATGAATTGGTTTAGGTCTTGATAACCAGCTCTTAGCTACGTGTGTCTTGTAAAGAGTTATTTTACTCTGTTTATCAAGGTGACAATTCTTTCCTTGAGTTGTTTTGTGTACAATGTTACATATGTAATATATATACATTATATGTTATATATAATATGTATACATTATATATGCATACATTATATCTACAATGTTTAATCTTTTTTTTGTTCTGTAGTAGGAGTAACAATAGCAAAAAGAATGAAAATTAATCTGCCTTCTTCGTAATGTTCTCTTGCTAGTGCCAAGACTTTTCTAAACCTGTAACTGTTTTGTGAAGAAGTAGGGGACAGATCTTCTAACATTTAAATGTTTGTTGGCAACACAAACAAGACAACTTTAAAACTGCTGTGAGAAAGAGGAGTATAATTTAATGTAAACAGTTATCCTAATCAAGTTGTAATAAAGTTCTGTAATGGAGAAAAAAAATGCATGTTTGCTGGTGTGCGAGCCTTGGCTGTGTAATCTTTTACAATTAAATATTTTAGTAAAACACCATTATTTTCCCACCAATTTCTGTATTGGTTTTAAGCCTCTATTGGGTCTAATAATCTTACAGCTTAAGAAAAACATAGGGAAAGGCACCATGAGTGTATCTAAAATGGTGCTTCTCATGGTTTCTGCTTAGCTTCTCCTTTTTCCACTCAGATTCCACATAGGAGGTGGTTAAAAGGACCAAATGAGAGACTCTGCAAAGCAAAATGAGTTGCACTCTGATGCACAGCTGTCAGCAGCAGCAGCCTGAGCACCTACCCTGGCTTAGTGCAGTGACATGGATGCTGACTGAGGAGCCTCCAGAGTGGGATGGTGTGGGATGGGACATCTGTAATGAGAAATGGAAGTCATTCCTTTTACATGCCCCAGGAGTATCTACATCTTCTTCTCCATAAAGTTCACTGACAAGTAATTCCATTGCAGCATGAACTCCTTTGTTCAACAGATAACACAATCTCTGCTTTCACCCCCTTCCGAGCAGTTCTGACTCTGTCTTTTCCTAGCATGCTCACATAAAATGTTAATTGTTAAGAGCCCTCATTACCCTGAGGAGTCGGCAGTATGTTACGATGACAGCCGATGTCAGCTGCACATTGTGGAAACTCCTATCTTGGGAAACGTGAGAGGCACTTTAGCTTACCCTGCTGTTCCCCCTCCTCACGTTCTCAAGGGGGCTCTTACTTGCAAAGCAATGCATGTACATCAGTGTTACTGAAAACTCTACCACAATTGTGGAGAGATACAGGAATACTGATGTTAAATGACATGATATGCAAGGTGCCTGGATTTACACATAAACATGAATTATTGTAATAGATTTAAAATATTTTATCCTCAGTTCATAAACACCAGAACACCACTATATAGGTGTATTTTATAAAGCATTTGTAGTAGGTGTCACCTGCATGTACAGCATTTTTAAGAGAAGAAATCCATACCAGAGCACATTCTTTAATGTGTATTTCTCCTGGCTGCCCCACTGGCTTCCTGAGCCCCTTCCTTCCCCTGCCCACAGTCTCACCAGCAGAACAGAGAGGGCAGCTATGGCTCAGGCATGTGAGGCAGGCAGCTGTTGCATTTGGAGAATAACTAATTGTCTGTTGTAAATAATTTACAGTAAATCTGAGCATGCCAAAAATTGTAGTAATTTCAAAATTTGACCATCTAAATTATCAAATACACCACGTAAGTAATAGTTAAGTGGTTGCAATAGTGGAAAAACCCTGCTGTTTATTTCTAAATTATCAAAATAGATTATTTATTTCTACTTCTTTAAACCTGTTCCTTTCCTAGTTTTTAGTGTTTGTCAGAAATTCTTCACGTTCTGCTACTGTTTAAAAACTTCACCAGTATGAATGTTTACTGGATACAGTGGCTTTCATGGTGTTGCCTTGCAGAGTATTATGCTTGGAATATTATTTTAATATAGGTACCTCACAGCAACAAAAGTATTTCAACACCTGTAAACTTTTAAAGACAAATAACTCTTGCAGTTCCTTTCTGGATACCAAAGTAATATCAAACCTTGTAATTCTTCAGTGATTATAAACTCTAGAAGAAAAAGAGATTTCATCTCATGGTGGAGATGAAATCTTATGGATGATATTTGTAACATGAGCTAAGGAGTTACATACAGAAGCCTAATACGAGACATCTGCAAAGACTACTAATAAAATTTATTGGTTTTTTTAGTATTTACACATTTGTAATGCTCTTGTAGGATAAGAAACCAGATTTAAATTTTGTCTTGCACATGGATTTAATATTTAGAGATGTTTAGAGATGTTTTTGTAGTTTTCATTTGTGATGCATTTCAAGTATATTTTTAATACTGCCGTTTCAATGTATCCTAATTTGAACAATTCACAACTAATTCATGTTTATTTGTCGAAGTTACAAAGATGGGAGGTTCAAATTATGCTGGTTGAATTGACTGTGTTGTTAGGATCAGGCTAGGATTTGATCTCAGTGTGGCTTAAACAGATTTAGGCAGGCATGAACCCCAGCTGCCTGCCTGTGACCCCATTCAGTCCCTGGGAGCGGAAAATAGTTACTTTCAGGTGCATCCCAGCTGTGATTTGTTTTTCTGTGCATCTCTGTGCCAGCAGAAGACACATGGCAATAATCAGCAAAGAATAAGGTGGTGGAGGAGGAGCAATGACTATGTAAGTTGACATTGTCTGGAAGTAATTCATGGAGCTCCAGCCTGAACTGAGTGCATGGCCCAGCAACGGGCAAACCTGCACGGCGAGACATGTAGCCATTGTGAGGAATGTGTCAGCTTGGAGCAATATCACAGTGACCCAATCTTAGACTTTAAATGTGGATTTGAAATGTACGTTGTTAAATTTGATTCAGTTAAGTCCAGTGGTATAATTCGAAATTTTTGTGTATTTTAGTGATGAAGATACTGAAACCTGAACATGTACTAGCTATAAATGTATTTATATATATTGGTATAGAAAAACCTGAAATTTTGAAAGGATAGTAACTTTGTAAGTTGTTGGTAGTTCTGAAGCAAATAAATATTTGAAACAGCAAGAACAAAGCCTTGCATAGCATTTTAGCATTTTGTATGACCAAATTCAATCAAATGGGTCTGTTTCAGGTATTTCAGAAGTATTTTACTCTGATGTAATGTGGTGAATTTAAAGAAATGTGGAAAAGTTTTACTCCCTGTAGAGCATATATTTTAAAGCTATTCCTGGCAATGTTAGGATAAAGTTGGAGTTATATGTAGAGCAAACACTAAAGTGTGTTTTTCTTATAATTTAAAGTTTCTCAAGTGTGTAGGTTTGTGGTATATCCAAAAGCATTGCACAGTACTTAGGGTGTTACTTGATACACAGTAACTTTATTTTGTCTGTTATTTCCTCAAGACTAAGCTGGATGTATAACATGTTAACTGTAATTATTTTCATCAATTTTATTGAAGAATAGCAGACCAAAGGGAGGAGGTGACTTCCATGTGCAGTCAGAAAGTTCTTCTGCTGGTGGCCACTAATTGTGGCCTCTCTCCACCACCCAGCTGCCAATTTCAGTGGGACTTGCAGGAATGTAATGCTGTTTGAGATGTGCAGCTTTGCTGAATTTGATTAAAACAGGTGACAAATTCTAGAGGGTGTAGGGTATTGATAAAGAACTCATTTCTTTAGGGAATTAAACTCCGAAAAGTAGAAATATTTTATACTGTGTTCTTGATTGTCCAGAGTTGACTGCTCAGAAAGAGGAAACTAGTGGTAAGGCTGCTTTGGATTCTGGAACTAAGAAGTGAGGTTCATTTCAACTAATGGGGAAAAGCTGGCAAGAAAGGATTTTCTATGAAACAAAATTTCAGCTTCAAGTGTTTGAGAGAAAATTTTCCCCCTCATTAAAATCTACACTGGCTGAAGTTGGATTAGGGTCACTTAGGGTGAGGGGCAGTTTTGGGGCCCTCACTGCAAGAAAGATGTTCTGGTGCAGGAGTGTGTCCAGAGAAGGGCAGCAGAGCTGGGGAGGAATCTGGAGCACAAGTCCTGTGAAGAGCAGCTGAAAGAACTGGAGGTGTTTACCCTGGAGAAAAGGAGGCTCAGGGGGCACCTTATCGCTCTCCCACTACCTGAAAGGAGACTGTAGCCAGGTGGGGGTTGGTCTCTTCTCCCAGGTAACAAGTGGTAGGACAAAAGGAAACGGCTGTAACTTGCACCAGGAGAGGTTTATATTGGAAATTAGGGAAACCTTTTTCTTCCAAAGCATTGTCAAGCACTGGAACAAGCTGCCTAGAGAAGTGATGGAATGACTATCCCTGGAAGCGTTCAAAAACTGTGTAGATATGGTGCTAGGGGCATGGTTTAGTGGTGAACTTGGCAGTGCTGGGTTAATGGTTGGATATGATGATCTTAGAGGTCTTTTCTAACCTTCATGATTCTATGATATATGAACTTGCAGTCTCATGAAACCTGTTCTTCTCAAAGATGTTGCCTATTAAAACATTAACTGTATTAATTCTCTTTGTACACAGTATTTTTCTTGAGGTATTGGTGAAGAACCTTAGTATCATGGGGTTTGCTTCACTGCGTAGTTTCAGAACTTCCCTTTGTTGGGAAGCTGGGTTTTTTTTGAGATCTCTGAAGAATCTGATCAAATACCTTAGTTTTCTGTGCTAGTCCCTACTGCACTTAGACTTGTACAGGACTGTTTGTGTGTGAAAGGCAGAGAAACTTGAACTATTTCAGTTTCCGAGTGCCTGAGCACCATGAAGAATTGTGTGTGACTGTGTGACACCACTTCGTGTCTAATCACTCTCACAGTGGGAAGCTTGTTGTTGTGTCCTGGCTTACTGTGTATCTGGTTTACTCCTGCTTCTGACAGAGACCAACCTGGGTATTTAAACAGAGATGGATGTACTGACTGATAGATGTTTTGCATTTATTTCATAGTGAGTTTTCTAGATTCCCTGTTTTGAAAAACTCTGTGAAGGCTTTTTAGTTCACAAGCAATGGGAAGCTCTTTAAGACAGGGAATTTATTCTTGGTCTGCTTGTTGGGGGTCTCTTTATATTGAAAGCTTTCATTAGTCAAATCCTTAACTTTCCAAAACTTGTAGAGAAATTTTTTTTTGTGACAACTCTCTTTGTGACTGTTGGAAATATGCAATCATGGTAACTGCAGATATTCCCTGGTAATTAGAAATTAATCATGAAGTCTGCCAAACAGCTGTTTGTTATTCTTTTCAAACACAATAATGAATTTCAAGGTTTCAAGTGTCATCAAAGCTCTGGTACCCTCAGGCAGGCCTAATGGAGCAAGACATGCCTTGCTGAAGGCGTGCTGATTTTCTCCAAAGGCTTTCAAACCCAAAGTGAATCTAGAAGCCAAAAAGCCCCCAAACCTGCAGCTTGTCTGAGTATTAAAGTCTTGGTTGGGGGGGCTTAAAGCTGAGCTATGTCACGAAATGGGGAATGAACTGAAAATACGGCCCTGTCAATGTTCAGTTCAACTCTTGTGTTGAGTAAATTGAGAATTTGCCATGTCTCATGGTGAAAGTCTTCTCTTGTGGGGACTAATTGATGAAGCTGTTGATTTTTCCTTTATTGGTCAGAATTCACGTGTAACCTTTCACCTGCAATCTATTTGGTAGTAGTTTTGTTAATGTCTGAATGAACTGATGCCATGTATGTACCAAGAGACAGTTCTGGGAGGAGGAAGCTCAGTTGTGTGAGGTGGGGTGTGTGAGTGTCTGTGCTGGTACAGGCAGGAGAGAGACCTCCTGGCATGCACACCCTGCAACAACACTGAATAACATACAAAGTCTCTCACTTTTATGCTGTTATTTTCCCCATTCTGGTAAATATAAAATAAGGGGGGGAAAATGTAACTGCAAAAGGCTTTCCTTGATGAAGATGCATTTAAGAGTTGTACTCAGAATACAAATACGATGCTTAGACTACTCTCCCTCTATTTTCATGCAGTGAAATATGTCCAGTAGTCACTGGACAGATGCTCATTGGCTTCAGTTAACTTGGCATTTCATTTTAGTCCTACTACTGAGGGAAAACTACTTAAAGATGAACTGTCTTTAGGGATGCATCATGTCTTTCAATTCTGTCTCCTTTAAATTTTTGCTTACTCTCACAATACCCGATGTGTTCTGTATTGAGCACTTGAGTCCATAGTGGTGTCCCTCCAGATGAGTGGGGAAAAAATAAATATACTTAGTTTAAATGCATCTTACAGTATGGAAAAATAAAGACTTAATTTTTAAAGGCATTATCTTTAGAATATATACTGTGATTTATTCTGAGTATTTTGCTTCTCATTCTAGTGATATGTTACTTTGAATTTCCTCCTGCTGTCTTCTTCCTCTTGTAATTGAACTGTCTTTAGACCAGGTTGGGTTTTTTTGGTTTTGTTTTTTTTTTTTGTTGTTGTTGTTGGTGGGTTTTTTTGTTGTTGTTTTTGTTGCTCAAAAAACAGCAATGCTCCCAAATAATTTGATGTCTTTGTAGCCCTAAGGTATTGCACTTATTATATCTATTTTTGCACTTCCTATCTATATCTATTTTTGTGTGTACATGCGTGCCATTTTTCCCTAATTAGATACTACATGAAATGGGAAGGCAGCTCTGTGGCAGCATAACAGAATGGTGTTTTTATGGCTGATAATTGAGGGTTTGTTTTATAGCCTGGGATGTGCTTGGAGATGTGGGAGTACCAGAAGATACAGAATAGGACTGGAGATGTGTCTCATTGCCAAGTGTCGGAGCCGCCTGCAAGTTGTGTGTCCAAGGGTTGATTAGTTTCAGAAACAAGCCTGGACCAGCTCTTCTGTGATACACTGAAATAAGTCTTCTTGGCTCTTTTAGGAAGGTGCAATAGTGAGGTACTGCTGTTTCATTTGGCAAGTACTTTTTTGTGCTTCAGTCTCTCAAGCACTGTGCATCCTTGAAAATAGTGGTTATAGAAAGGAGCTTTTAGAAAGGCTGTTCTGTGGCTCCTTCACAGTGTGTTTGCTGTGGATAAAAGAATATGAAAAACAGGGCAAGACATTTGACAAGGTTTTTTTGAGAAAACAAATGAAGAATGATGAAATGCTTGATTATATGTATGTATATGTGTGTGTGTGTATATATATATATATATATATGTACGGAATTTGTGAACTAGAAAATAAATAAAGGGTTTAATTTTCTCTTTTATTCTTTCATGCTCGTCTGAGACTCATAGGTACTCCCAGTCTCGGCTCAGTTACTGTCTGCATTTGCCAGTTGTAATCTTTTAATCATGATCAAACAACAGTGCTTTAACAAGACTCTATATAATCTCTTGTTTAATAACACATACTAGTGTTTCTTTTGATCTTATCAGCCCAGAGATTGCTTGAGGCTTGCTGGCAGAAAAAAAATCAGGAGCCTCTTAATAGCTGAAGTGTTGTAGGTGTAGCTGAACTGGCCCTGTGCCCAATAGGGATCTGACAGATTGTTCTCTACATTGTCATAAAGCCTGTCAATTTTTGAAGCAGAATCAGTGTTGCATTGCTTCAAACGTTGTTTAATTTCAACTAGAAAAATAATAATTAGGGGGATGACCAAGGTTTTGACAAGTTTTCACCAATACTTTTCATAGCTCATGAAGTTTTCCCCAAATATGCTAGATTTCAATTAAAGGAGATAAGGTATTGTAAAGGTTTTGATTTGGCAGGATTGACTGCAGAAAGAAGGCACAACATTGCATCCCTTGAAAATGTCCAGAGAGAGGGGGTTCCATTTCAGGATTTCCAATTGGCATATGTCTTTTGGGATCACTGGACATTTGAGCATGGTGAAGGAGAACCAGCATTTTGCATAAGTTCTTATGCTTTTGTGCAGAAACAAATTACCTGTTTTCAATATAGAATATCTCTGGTTTAAAGACTTTATATGACATTTCTGCACAGGAATTAATTGTGTGACTTCTTTAAAAAACACTGAAAATTAAGGAGCTTGTTTTTGCTGCTTACTGCAATTCTTAGGAATTGAGGGGTGTTCCTAAGAGAAAAATAACGGATATTGTGAAGAAGTATAAATAGAAATTAAAAAAATAAGTAGACCACAATTTTTAATTAGTGTGTGAAAGAGAAGAGGTGTGCTATGACCTCAGAGTAACCAGACAGTGCCAAACTTTGTCTGTAGTTGGCTGTACCCACCATGGATGGACAGCAATGTTTGATGGTTGAGTGTGTTTTGTTAAGAGTACTGTTGGATCTTGGACTTGGAGACTCCTTTGTTCCAGACCTGTACTTGCTTGAGGAGTCTGAGACTGCTTAGTGTTCCCACTTGCCTCATTCTGTCTCCATAGGGGATTGAAATTCAGGGAGCTTGTCACCTAATACAGAGATGGTCATTGAAAACACCCTGGCCCTGTCTAAGGGAATGTTTGGTGCTCTGGGATGCCATCTGTGGGTCAGCAAAGCCCTTGGAGAGAGGAGCGACACAAAAAACTGGGGGGTTGCAGCAGAGCTGGAGCTGCTGCAGGATTTGGGAGTACTTTTTCCCTTCAGTCTTTATTGTATTTTCACTACAGCCTTAGTAAGTGGTTTGACAGACCTGAAGCATGTATTTTGTTCACTACTGAAATGTAAACAAAAGCAATGGATTAAGGAGCTTTTGCTGACGTGTGTACAAATGCATGTTTTAGTATATACAGTGCATTTGTTTGGAAGGCAGACATCAGTAATACTATTTTTATTAATGGTGATGCTGCAGGAGACCATGTAATCATCCAGTGGGGATACTGATAAAAACTGGCCAGTGGATCTCACCACATTGTGTATTGAGTGTATGCAAACCAGTCTAATCACATTTCATTAATTAATCTTGCTAACTTGGGAAAAAGTCTTACTAGTCCGAATTTGACAGAATTCAGGTTCTAGCCCTCATTTGCAGTTGTTTCTACCAAACTAAAGAATTGTCTTTATTCATGCAGGCTCTTGCAGTAAAACTTCAGCCACCTCCCTGTCTTCTCTTGAATAATCCCAAAGCATTAAGATACTGGCAGCTTTAGTTTTATTGCAAGTCGTACAACATGGTCATTGAATTGCTTTTTGTATCTGTCTCTTCTATGGTTTTTTAGTTCTTTTAACTGTTGAGAGTAGAGTTGTGCTCAGGAGAGTCTCCTGTGCTTGCCTGAAAACAGCAGGTGGGGGAAGAGTGCTGAGAGATGCAATAAAAACCTCCCCAAGTGTTTTTTACTTATTACTTGGGACAGCAAATAGAAAAGTGATGTGGAGAACAGGAGAAATAGTTCAATGCTCAAGAAAGCCACTTGCCAAACCCATTGCTGATGGAATCTAATAGTGCCTGTATCAGCCTTCCTCTGCACTGGGTCAGTGTAAGTGCTGTTCATGGCAGTGGTCTCTGGAGGCAGAACTGATGCTCTTGGCACCTTGTGGATTTAGGGCTGAAGTTCTGCCCTTTAGTCCCATATAAGTGATGATCTAGCTGTTGTGTAAGAACTTCAGTCTCAGCTAATGGTGACTGACTCAGTCAGGTAATTGTTTACCGTGGTAATTTCTTGCCTGAGGTGTTAAATAATAGTAGAAAATAACTATTTATATTAGTAAGAGTGATTATCAGATCAGATTTTAAGAGGCTGGGCATAATGTTACATGGTACCTATTTTTCACATAACTTCTTTTTATACAGCTTTTGGTATCTTTGGTGTCTTTTACATGACTATTTTTGTCTAGTTACTCAGAAAGACTGTGATTCCCATCCCCTTTAACTACTAGAAAATTACTGAAAATTTATGCTTTTTAAACTAGCTATTTTTTTACCGGAAAAAAATAGCATACATATATTTTATAAAGACAGTTAATTGATTAGGATGTTATGCAATGTGCAGTGGAAAAGAGATGTCCATGCATATGTATATCATGGAGTACAAGACCATTACATTTATCTCCATAGCTAGTTCTATTATTTTAATTTGATTTCTCTGTTTTTCTTGTTTCGTTGTTTTGGGGTTTTTTTCTTGTTAGAAGGAAGTTTGCTTAAGAGAGAATCTTAATGATAAGAGCTGTAGAAAGCATTTTGATAAGGCAGTAACCCATCTTGAAATAAAATTCAGGAACTACAAATAAGTAGCTTTGTGGATTTACCATTAGTTAGTGATAGTTTGGGGTTTTTTTTAATTAGACCAATTAATATGTTGGAAAAAACCAGAATGGATTTTGGGCAAAACAAATCCTTCCTCATGTCTGCAGGAGGGATAAATCTGAAGAATGGATTATGTAGTCAAAAGTCTGATGGAGCATCTCCTGTCATCCCTGGTAATATTAGCCGATGCAACAAAATGTAATACAACTACCATGCTACATTTCAACTAGGTGTAAAAAGGTGAAAGGGGGCTTATAACTTCTAGCAGGAGAGACAGCAGTAAACTCTTCTGTGGAGGAATTGTTTGTTGTAAGGAATAAAAAAAAAAAATAGTTGGCTTTTTCCACATAGTATATTTTAAGAGTAAAAATCTGTGACCACTTTATAAAAGGTCCTAGTTATATATATCCCTGTTATATATCTCTTACTTGTAACTTTGGAAGAAATTGGCTCAAGTAATAATTACTGGGAACTTCTTCTACCAGATTTTTAATTTTCCATGATTCTTACCACAGTTCATTCAGACAGACCTTAGCTGGCAGTTTGCATTTCTGTATCATGCAGCCTCCAGGAACCAGGAGTAGGAACTTTGTTTTTATCAAGTGTAGTTGTAGTTCTCACATGCATTAGAAAGTGGTTGATCAAGAAGGTGATGGTTTTCAGACTTCATGAACACACTGAAAGTCAAGTGTGGATGTGACAGTGGTTGAAGTTGCCTCATGTCTTCCCTGACCTGGGTGTAGTGCTATTCAGTGTTGAACTGTAGCTCCAACACTCTGGATGCTTCTACCAGCTGATATCACCCATCTGTCCTTTTACCTCCTCCTGTTTTCATTTACATAGTTATGTATATAGTCAGTGCTTTTCCTTTTAATTACAAGGTCTGTGTTATTTTATCACAGGCTTTAGTTCTACTCTTTGTTTTGGCTGTGTGGGAAAACCAGCAGCCTCCAGTCACTTTTTGTACCCCAGGAAATCTGACTATAACAGAAATGCTTAAAGAAAATGCACGTAACCTTAGAATTATGTGGGAATATGTGGATAACCTTAGGATACGTGGGAAAAGCCTGAATACACAAGACTCAAGTAGCTTTGATAGTTTCAACAATGTTATTTTCCCTTTCTCTGGTCGAAGATTTTAATCTGGTTGTGAGGGCAAGTCAGTTGTGTGTTACTGGGTCTGCTGTTGTTACTGGGGCATCTGGTAAACACTTTTTACCCAGGGCTTTTTGTTTTATGCTCAGCACTGGGTACTGCCAGATGTCACTTCCTGATGGTGATTATACAAGGGCTGAACTTCCTTGGAAAAAAATAAATACTGGCTTTTTCAGCCAACAGAGACTGGGGAAAAAAGTACCTCCTCAGTTTTGTCAGCAACTTTCCTCTTTTTTTTATTAAGGTTTAGCATAGTACAGTGAAGTGTAAGGTAATCAATTAAATCACAGTGCTCACCTTACACACCAAATGTGCTAACCTGTCCTGGAGCATGGGGATTTTTCCTTGTAACCTATGTACATCCTTTACAGATGTTAAAATATTTAGGGTATATCATTCTCATTGGCAATGTGCAGGTTTTGTACTTGTATCTGTTTCTTCAGCTGGAAAGTTTCAAGGTCTGTGTGTTGCCAAGGACAATTTGTTGATGATCTATCATAAATCAAAAAGTGACGGACTCTACAAGAAAAATTCCAAGTGAGGCTTCCTGCTAACTGGATTCTGAGGCTAAAATTCACTTAATACTTAGAATTATATTTTTGTAGGCTTTAGTATTTTTTCTCTTTTTTATTATTGTTCTAAAATCTGAAATAGGTATTGCATATTGTACTGAGGATATTGCAAAAATCTTAGAATGGGGAAAAGTTGAAAAAAAAGGCTTGTTTTGGAAAACCTTAGGTTTGGAGCATGGTCACCATTTGCCTTCTGTTTCTGCCGTATTTTTGCTGTGGTAAGACAGTCCCTGGGCTTTCCATGTTGGGCCGTACATTTCATGTAGAAGAGTGTGGTTTAGCTGCACATCTTGCTGTCCTTCAGTTGGGCAGATACTGGAGATACCCTGTCAGACATGCCCAGGGCATTCCTTGGAGAAATTCTACTGATCTTAAACACTTCTGATAAAGGAGATTCCACGATCTCCCAGGCAACTTGTTCTGGTGTATCACTACCCTGGAGAGAGAGTTCTTTCTGTTGCCTAACCAGTGCTGTCTTTGCTGTAGGTTCAACTCTGCCTTTCTCCTTCTGTACTTGATGAGACAGATTTATCAGTTTATGATAATTATATGAAAATAGTTGTCATACTCATCACTAACTACCTCTTTTATAGTTTCAGCAGTTTCCCAGCAATCGTACCCTACACGTCTGTTATATTCATAGTGATCTTCTGAACTGCCTTGTTTTGTCTATGCTTTTCTTTAACAGTTGTGCCCCCAATACTGTATTTTGGGGTGATGTTTTACCTCTGCTTCTGCAAGAGCCTGTAGTATTTTACAGTGCTCTCCACAGCATTGCATTGCTTGTGCCTAATTGTCAGTGATCTCTGGAATTTGTTGTACTCTTGTATGCATGCTTGTTGTACTCTTGCTTGCATTGTTGTTTCTTGTTCTGGATTTTACGTATGTGATTTTTCCTCCCAACTAATTCATATTTGTTTTTATTGAATTCTATCTTGTTGACTTTGGGCAATTCAATCACTTTCCATCATTTAAATCATTACTGAAGAGGGAGGTAAGGCCTCTTCTGTGACCTCACTATAAAATGCCTTTTAGTTTGATAATGAACTGTGGGAGTTTTCTCTTGCAGTGTTTTGGGGCAGCCCTGTGCCCACTTACTTAATTAGCACAAGCAACTGCCACAAAGATCCGTTAAAGTTCAGATAAAATACACCTGCTCCTTTCCTTAGAGCATCTATCAAAGAAGAGAATTGCAGCAATTTTACTTCTTTATTGTGTTGGTTGTTTCTTATCTTGTTACCTAGATAGTTACAAGCTGCCTGTTTCAGATAGTTTACTCTGGTATCTTTCTGGATAGTAGAGGTGGTCTGGTTGACAGTGTAATAGTCCCTGACCTTCTCATTTACAAAAATTGGTATCAGTTTCCTCTTTTCCACCTGCCCAATGTCTTCCATATTTTATTTTTTTCAAAGAATAAGTTCTGGACAACATAAGGAAATTGTAGAGGCTGATTAGGCAAGGCCTTAAGGTATTTTTAGTTTCCGGATTTTGCTAATACAATATAGATTGTAGACAAAATGATGGTGGGTGGATGGTGGGGTAGGTTGAAAACTGACTGATCTGAACTGGCAGGCTTGGAGGGTTGTGGTCAGCAGCACAAAGTCCAGCAGAAGGCCAGTCACTGGTGGTGGAGCCCAGCAGGCCATGTTGGGGTCAGCAGTATCTTTATCAATGACCTGGAGGAGTGGACAAGAGGCTTTACCCTCAGCAGCTCTGCAGGTGATACAAAACTGGGAGGAGCTATTGCTGCTTTAGTGCTTGTGCTGCCATCCAAAGGGACCTCCACAGGCTAGAGAAGTAGGCCAAAAGGAGCTTAATGAAGTTCAACAAAGGGATGTGCCAAGTCCTGCCCGTGGGGAGGAATAGCCCCAGGCACCAGTATATGCTGGGGGCATTTGGAAAGCAAAGTGTTGGGGGTCCTGGTGGACACCAAGCTGAACATGAGCCAGCAAAGGGGGGCACTTGAATAAGGTGATGCTTCCTTTCTACTCAGCACTGGTGAGGCACATCTGCAGTATTATGTCCAGTGCTGGGTTTCCCAGTACAAAGCAGACATGGGCAATACTGGAGAGATGGACCATGAAGATGTTTAAGGACATGGAGCATCTGTCATGTAAGAAGATTCTGAGAAAGCTGGATGCTGGAGGCGTTCAGAGGGCATCTTAATGATGTGTGTAAATACTTGTTAGGTGTTTTCACAGTTACTGGGAAAAGGATTAAAAAGGAATAAAAGAATAAAGGGCAAGAAAACATTTAGTGAAGTGAGCATTTTTAGTGTGTAAAGGCATCTGGATTTTTTTCTTGCTGTTGTTGTTGTATCGTTTTGTCCCGCCCCCCCCACGCCCTCCCAACCCCGAAAACTAGATTCTCTGCCATTTTTCACTTATTTCCCAATACTGTTGCTCAGGCTGTCAAGACTTCTTGTCCCTTCTGTCTCTCAGAAGTAGCATCCAGAGAATTGCTGGTTGTTGTTTGGCTGCTTAAATATGGTTTAAACTTTGGAGGATTAGGGCAGATCTTTTCAAGTAGAACTTGTGCGTAAATGTAAGTCCTCTTTTTGTTACTAGTTTGAACTGAAATACACCATTGCCCTCACTTTGCCCTAATGATTTTATGTAAAATAACTTCAGATGTTCACACTTTTGTTGCAGAATAATAAAATATGATAGTACTGGTGAAAAGGAAAAGTTAAAAATGGCTAGTTTACATAGCAGACTTTACAATGTCTTGTGTGACCTAATTTTAAGTCAAATGTCAGAGGACTTAGAAAAGGGAAATGGTGAGATTGTAAGATTTTTTTCTTTTCTGAAAGTCATTGTAAACATTTCCTATTGATACTTTTACCACACTTTTGATCTGTATTAGCATACAGCAGTCTGCTGTTCTACATGTTTATAACCATAAGATATGCACCTCTGCCAGCATTTAAATTTCTTCTCACATAAGCTATCTGTATCTTCTCATGATCACAACTTCTTCAACTCTTGAAAATAAGTGCAAATATTTTGTGAAAGGCTTGCAATATCTCTGTAAGGTTTTTGGCTCCTGAATGATGGTACAAATATGGACCATGGCACAAATATGGACAAATATCTAGACCAAAACAGCACTTTCTCACCAATGAGCTGTATCTGGCAAAGATGGAGTGGATAAATGCAGGTTCTTAACTGAAAGCCCGGTGTAATTGTTCCTGAAGCAGATGTATATACAACCAGTTCTACAGTCAAAGTATAGCAGTTTGGTTGTGTTCACACAGAGGGTGTGTTCATCCTTTCTGCCTGTCTCTGCACCTGACTGGGCAGTCCCTCTCCTTCTTTTTCTCCCGTGACTACTCCACTGCATTTACATCTTTCCAGTGATCTCCTTATCTCTCCAAATTGGCAGAAAACTGTGCAAGTGTTGACTTAATTTTTATTTACTTCAGTGTTTGTGAGTCCCTGTACAGGTGGTAAGGAGGAGGTTAGGGGGCTAAGCCCCAGCACAGAGGATGGGAGGAAGTGCTAGGACGTTCACTTCTGAGTGCTGGAGAGCTGCCAGGTTTGCTCAGTGACTCATATGATCACTTTGATAGTGTAAAGCAAGATGGGATTGGATTGTTCAAGTGAGTTTAAAACATAAGGTAAACAACTAGAAAGGATATTCTTAGTTGGGAGTAGAATGATCTACTCTCAAACTTGCTGGAAGGCAGTTCAACAGAAGGAGCTGTGTGTAAAGACATTTTAAAGGCTGTGCCTTTTAAATTGAAACTAGCAATGTGGTATTGGAGTAAATCACAAAAGCAAAGATGGTATTTGAGTAAATCACAAAAGCAAAGACTGGCAAAACATAATGTTTAAATTTCAGTTCTAGTATTTTATTGTTTAAATTATCTTGTTTTATAATTGTTTTATTCCAGACTATTTTAAGTGCTGTCATTTGCTGTGTCTGTTGTCCCACTACCCTCTTTCGGATTTAATATTTTTTTAGCTTCTACAGGAATGACTCAAAAGTCCACTAGAAAAAAGACAATGCTTTTTGGTGGATTCAGACAAGCTTTCATTCTGGCCCATCAAGTGTATAAGTAAAATGTAACTTTTTTAGTAAGAGTTGTAAAATCTTCATGATCCAGAACGTGCAGTAGTAGTGAGATGTTTTATATACTAACACTCTTTCTCCTTTTTGTAGGTCCTTTTGTTCTGCATCACAGCTGCTCTGTTCATGTTCTTCTTCAGGTATGTTGCTAGTATATCTATTTGTGTCATAAAAGTTAATTTAAACGGTGTTTCTTAGAGCTCACTTGATTTTTGGTATTCATCTCAAAACTTATGTATTCTCAACTCAAGCTTTCTGAATTGAGTGGAGTTCTTCTGTGGCATCAAAACCCCAGTGCTGTGAACATAATTGGACTATAAAGGTAAATGTTGAGTTAAATGTGTTAAAGTCTTAAGGAGTCTCATAATTATGATGCTGGAGATCTACCATGACATGATATAAAAGCAGCTGCAATCCTGGTTTTCATATATGTTCTCAAATAGCTCATATCAGGGAACATTACATTATTTCTTTTGGTGAAAATAGAGGAGAACACAAAAATCAAATGGTCTTAATATCAGCTATTTGACATACATGCAGGTGTAACTACCTACTTTCACTTTTAGAGTAAACTAGTTTCACATATGTTTTCTCAGGTTATGAGTAGTATTCCTTTTTAAAAATGTTCAGGAGTGGTGGTGGATGAGACATTCATTTTAATGACTTTTTTCTTTCTCAGTTTGTAAGGTGTGTTGTTTACCTTGTCATTGTTTCCCTTTAAGTACTAGATCTCTCAAATTTTCTTTATTATATCTCAAAGTTGCTTTTCAAAGTAACCTTTGACTACAGCCCTTTGACTTAGAATTTTCTGTGGCATGTAGCCATCTATGTTTCTTCAAGCTGTATGATCCCCTGGTAATTGCAAAACTCTGGAAGCTGCAGCCTGTTTTTTCGTAATTCCATTACTTACGCATATTGGCCAAGAACAGTCTGTGGATAGAGGAGGGCTGTTAATTTAGAGGATTCGAAGAAGCATTCCTCCTTTCATCTATAACCTATTAAGAACCTTGCATTGGCAGTCTTCTTGCTTTATTTTCTTCTATGTCCCAGAGTTAAGCCATAACAGCCTCAGAGAACTGGACTTGTTGAGGTTAAACACCTGTCTGCGTGAATGCTGGTCAAACAAACTCAAAACACCGAAGTTCTCATCAAAGCTATAAATGTTGTATGATTTCGGAGTAATCTGATTGTCTCCTATCTATGTGTCTGGTAATGAACCAGTGTTTTAGAGACAACCTGTAAGTTAATAGAATAGTTATAGCTGAAAGGGAGCTTCAAGATCATCTAGTTCAAACCCCCCTGCCATGGGCAGGGGCACCTCCCACTAGACCAGTGCTCAAAGCCCCATCCAGCCTGGCCTTGAACCCTCCCAGGGATGAGGCATCCACAGCTTCTCTGGGAAACCTATTCCAGTGACTCACCACCACATGGTATTTCACAGGACAGAATTTCTTCTTAGTATCAAATCTAAGCCGACCATCTTTCAGTTTGAAGCCAATGCCTCTTGTCCTATCACTGCATGCCCTTGTAAAAGTCCCTTTCCAGCTTTCCTGTAGCCCTTTAAGAGGTGAGAACTGATGCCGAGCCCAGAGGTATTTGGTGAATTTTACTCTGACCTTGCACAACAATACTGGCAATTGAATGGACTCCAAACCATTTTCTCCACAAAAATTAGTCCATCCGTACCCAGGTTGATGAATATCTTGTCGAGCAATCATCAGCAACATTTAACTTGTGTTTAACATTGGAATTAAAATAGAGGATCAGGTTTAGTTAAATTCTCGTTTAAGAAGCCCTGTTTATAAACACCAACAGAAGTGCTAAGACAAGGTGAGTTGGTAAAAAATAATTAGCACAGACCAGTTTTTGAGGTGGTTTCTTTTTTTTTTCTTTCTCAGTGTAATCAGTGTTGTGAGCAGGACTTCTTCACAGTGGTTCATTTGCTCCTTTCCTAAAGGAGCCAGATATAAATGGGTTTGGATAAAAATACCTCTGGGTATGCACAGAGTCTGCTCAACTGCTGAAGGAGAAGAGACAGCAGAGAGGTCACTTGGGCAGTCCTTGAACTGTATGTGAATTAATGATTGATCCCCTCCAGTAAGATTTTGGACAGTCCTTGGAAGAATCCTGTGTGGATCCATCCAGAGTGCCAGGAGAGGCAGTTGTCCTCTCTGTAGTCATCTAAAGCAGAAAATAATTGGGAGAGTCGTTAAACTGCGTTTCCTGTTTAATGACTCAAAATCACTTCAGCCTTTTTCCTAATCATAAGAGGATCAAACTGACAAAATCATGTTCATACTTTCAGAATAAACAGCTTATTCAAAGTCAGATCTGCTTGGCTTACAGAGTATATTCCCATTGACTATAAAACACTGTTTATTGTTAACAAACATTTACTGACCTGAAAAAACAGAAAATTCTCTTTTCCTTCGTATTGAATCTGTTCCCAGAGAGCTTTTTGTCCTCCCACCCACCACCAAAATGTCCAAAAACGTGCTGAGAGCAGTAGCAGTCATGGTCACAAAGGTCATATATAATTCCTTTCATCATTAAAGATAAAATCCTAATATCTAAGTGGTGTAATTAGAACCTTTCTAAAAAGAGACTTAATGTAAGTCTATGCTATGGAAATCTGACTGATGCTTGGGAGTCAAATGTTGCAGGGAAAAAAGGCGAAGTAGTCTTTTGTTTTCTGAGTTCATATCAACTTCCTTATCCAAAGGTTATCAGTTTCTCTGAGCTTAAAAGTGGTGACTGTCCCCTATGGGTTGCTCTGGTTGGCACTGCATTCCTGACAACTTCAGGTTTAATTAAACCTGGCTGCTATTTCTGCTCTGGGTAGTTTTGACCTCAATCATTTTCAAGCACAGCTTGTACCATGATGCACAGATTGGGATAAGCATGGAAAGCAGAGGTTCTCTTTGCCATTCAGATGGACTTTGCTCGTTTTTAAGTGACTGTAAACCAAAATGGCTTTAGGTGATCTTTGCTGAAACTGGGAGATGAAAAGTTACTTGAGTTTGAAAGTTCAGAACTGCTTCTTTTGTGAAGGATTTGAGGTATATTCTGTATATTACACAGCTTCCAAGGTATTTTTCAGGTTGCCATGTTAACAGCAGCCTGTTGAGTTTGCTTAGTGTTGCTTCTGGAATGTGAGTGCTCTGGTTCATAGTTATTGAATAAAAGACAAGAAAATGAATATGGCACATAACTGTAACAAGATCATTCCTCTCCCTTGAAGTGAGTGTCTTCCTACCCACATTGTTGGGAAGTACTGCTGTAACAGATGTATAAATGAATCTTGGACTATGGAAATATAAGCATTGTTCTTCTTGATTTATTTTCCTTTTATAGTATGATTTTTTCCGGTATCCTATTATTGTGTCTATCTTACATTGTTTTCTAAAGAAATTATGTAGTAATGGTCTATTGGCCAGGCAGATGTTTCACCAAGGAGCCTTAATACTTATCACTGAAGTTTCTCCAAACTTCTGTTGGACTGTTCAAACATTATTGCATCTGCTGCAGGACAAGAAGAAGAAGAAGGTGCTAAATCTCAGGAGTTAAGAAGAGAGGTTATAGAACTGAATTGGTAGAAGAAAAAACCAGGAATAATTACTTCAGATCAGTTAAAGTGAAAAGGGAGTCAGAATGACAGGTAAATTCAGAAGAGCAATATAGAAAGGAAGATGGTTAGGAAAAGGGAAGGAGAAAGTGACTGAAGAGGGAAAAAACAAGATCATGCCAGCTGACAGGACAAAAATTAGAAGAATAAACTAGCAAAAAGGCAACTGAAATGCAGATGGTAGGTCTGCAAGCAACAAAGTTATGTTTACAGACAGAGGAAGCATATTTTAGTTTGCTATTTTTTTTCTTTCTTCTCTTCCATCCTTCTCTTCTTGTATTTTTGTCCTAACTTATACCTCTGGTTTTTCTCAAAATCCTTGTGCTCCATTTCACTGGAGGTGATGAAATGAAGATGCATTACTCATTTGTGGATACCTGTACTGGTATACGTAGTGGAATCTGACAGATGTATATTTAGTTCACATACATAGGTAACCATAGTTGACAGAGGGTTCTTTCCCTGCCACCCATTTTTTCTGAAAAAACTTAGATCCAGGAGTGTATCTGGGGAGAGATATGTTCCCATACCTGTAGGAATTAATTTTTAGGTAGTGTTGAACTCCAGTGGGGCTTAGTATTCATTGCTTACTCAAAAAAAAAAAGTAGTTTGTGGTGTCATCTGATGTCATGCATGATTTGTTTTTAAATGCACTATTCTTCAAGTGTCTTGTAATAAAACCATACTTTTATGCTTCTATTAAAAAAAATTAAAAATTGCAGTTTGCATGGAATTAAGGTTATGGATAGAAAGGTTTTGATTATACCATGGTTTCATGCCATTTTATTTCATTCTGAATAATTCATGATATTGACTGTCTAGAATAATGGAATAGAATGAAATGAAGAAGCAGGAGGGATCCTACGATGTGTAAAATAAGCATTTCTAAAATACAGTTGAATTTTTATTTTAATAGCAGTTTTATTTTTAAAATTACATAGAGGATTTTTTGGAAGGGTGATGCAATGGCTGTGTTTTTATGTGCTTAAAGAAATCCACATAATATAAAACTTGCAACCCCTGTACAAAAAATGAGCACCTACATATAAATCCTATCCATATAAACTTAGAAAATCCAGCAGTCTGTGTGAATATTTGTTGGCGGACTACGGTACTGGTTACTATAGTAGTTAATCCTTAGACCATACACTACCAGTTTATAATGTGCCATGTTAATTCATCTGCTCTGAATCCTAGAAAGGAAAGCTCCATGTACAAACTGAAACCAGCTACTAAGGGAAGCTGGATGTTTCTGATGATGGATTGATCATAGTTGAGGATGAAGGCTGCCTCCTCCAGAGATAAATGTTAGGGCTATTTTCTGAAACAATAATTTCAGACAATCAGAACTTACTGCTGTGATTTCACAAAGCAGAACATCATGTTTTTCAAAACTTCGGATTTGCATGGCTCACAACAGAAAGCTCTTGATCTCTTACTGTTATTTGTACATTATGTGCCAATTAAAAATGGATAATGAACATCAAAAAATGCAGATGCAGGGTCACTAAGTATTGAAACTTGGGTAAAGTCACTGAAAACCTTTAAGAAAGGTCCTTTTGTTTGCAGAACCCTTTATGCTGTCCCATTAAGGAAATTCTAGCCTCCCAAATTACAGCTATTTGCTCTTCTTTCCCTGTGAAACACATATCCTGTAATTTATTCAGTATTTTCTACATGATATTTCAAAGTGCCTTTATTTTCTTTTAAAAATGTGTGGTACTAGTGCCATGTTATTTTCTTGTTTAATCACCTAAACTGCCTTTTGTACCAAAGCAACTACTTGAAAAATACTTTGCCTTATAATTTTACTTTATTTTTTACAGTAGAACGAGCAAGCTTAACAGTTGGACTTGCTGTTACAGGGATTTGGTATCAAATAATCTTTCCCTTTCATACAAAGATTATTTTGAAGTCTTTTACATTTGCAGTAGAATTACAGGAGTGCATTAGAAGTTCTATGCTATTGAATTATTGTTTAATAAATGAGAAAAAAAACAGATGAGGATTTTTTCTATGTTTTTCTTTGGTTTTTTTTTTTTTTACTGTCCTTATGTAAACACCTCAAAGTTAGTGATTCAAAATGTTGTTTTGGTAACTGTCATGAAACTTGATTTCTGAGGTATTTTGCATGACCTGGTGAGTAGATGAAAACATGCAGCCTCCTAAGAAATGCTATAAATATCAGTTTGCTTTATTCAGTGCAAGCAAAAGTAAAACAGGGACTGGCGGTGGGGCTTGGGGATGAGAAGATAACCTTCTGGGCCAACTCAGGCACTCCTGCCAGTGACCTGCTGCTGGACTTGCTTAGGCTGGGTTCAAATGCAAATATGGGTGGAAAAGTAAGATAATCCATCTTCTGTTTATCTACCAAGAGATAAAAACTGAAAAGGATTTTTTATTCTTTTTTCATGAAACGTCTCTTTTATTCTTTCATAGAATAAAGATCTCCTCTGCATTTCAGTTTTTCTTTTTTTTTTTTATCCCTTAAAACTTGCAGTGTCCTATAGTACTTTTGGATTTGGTTTGAAGGGAAGATTTGTGGGCTGCTGAGTTTTGCAGAGCTTTGGTCTCAGCTCTCTGCTACATACACAGGAGAAGGAGGGCTGATCTCCCCAAGCTAATTTTGGGTACCCACATCTGTCTCAGAAATGGCAGAATTAAAGGCATATCTTAGGCATGTTTTTAAGTGCAAGCATTCTATATTATTAGATTTTCATACAGGTTAAGAAGAATGTCTGGATGTAGAGGTTTTACAAAGAAAATGTGTATTAAGGTGGAAAATTGCAGTGTCCAGTGGGATTAAGGGGGGGGCATCTTAAGCTGGTTCATGAGGCTCTTCTGACACATTTACGTTTTCATCAGTCATTTGCAGTGGCTGCTACACAAGGTCCATGAAAAAATCCCACTTTTGGTATTTCTGTGTTCCTGTATTTGCAAGTGCAAATCTTTATTTCTCATCTGTTCATTTGAATAGTACTGGAGGAATAGGACAATAATGGTATTCACAAAATTAGAAGAAATCAATTTTGATTTCCAATCTAGCATTAAAGAGAACCTTACAACAATTAGGTCTTTAGCAGCTCTGTGGGGCCTGTTTTCAAGGCTCGTCTTCAGTTTTAGTCACCTATCTGAGATATTTATTTTAGGAAATAGGAAGGGAAAAGGGGCAAGACAAGAAAGCAGTTCCCATCTTGTGTTGATTTATTTTGCAAAGCAGCCTCTCTGATGATATAGGTGATTGTGCACGAAACTTACTTGCATAGTTCCAGGTGAAGTACATCTAGGCTAATGTCTTTAAAGTTAACCTAGAAACCATATTAAAATTATTCTAAGAGATGGTAAGTGTGTAAGTTAGAAAAAAAAATTAGAATCATTATATCTCAGCACTTCATTAACTCTATTCTGCATACATAGCCCATGTTATCCTTCTATTTTATGGACCTATTTTTGGCTTTAATATGAAAAAAAATTACCTTGTGTTCTGCTAATGAGAGCAAAAAAGGAAAGGGATATGCTTATTAAAGTATGTATTTATGTATTGATTTTATGGGGCTAATTGCCAAAGTTTTTGTATAGAAATTACAGGAAAAAGACATCCTAGAAAAAAATGTTTTCCTGCATGGAAAAAATGTGTGAAATATTTGAAAATCTCCTTCTGAGTTCTAAATAAAATTATTTTAATTTCTACAGTAATATAAAGTGCAAAAGTACAGTCAACTCTGTGATCTCTTTAGGTCCTTGACAAGAGTAAAAAGAGAAAGTATTTATGCTACTTTTGTGTCCTATTGATACATCTTAGGAACTGAAAGGCAGTTTAAATTTGCTGTTTATTTCTGTCTTTCAAACATACATGTCAATTTGGTAATGACATTTAAAGTATTCCTTTAAATTAGAGATCAGTCATATGTTTTACTAAGTTTTTCTCCTAGTATGTTTTCCTGAGAAAATACATGTTAACAGTAAAGTAAGTTTAGTGATTAGAGTGTAGCATTTAATATTCATGTTTACCTTCTAAAGATACATGTTTGTGATATTGAAATGTTACTAGAGCAAACTTATTTAAGCCTTAAGATGCCAGAGTTACATGATTAATTTTCTGAAAATACCCTGAGAGAAAACTTTAGACATTTTGATGAGGATTGTTGATGCCTGTTGTATTTTCAGTTTCTCCCAAGGAAATGCCTACCATATCAGCCTTTAATCCTTGCACTCATTTTGCAATCAGCCGTGGTATGGCTGTCATGCCAAGCCAAGCAATGTCACAATGCCCATGCCTTATCCCCAGGCAGAGATTGTGGGGTGCTCATCTGTCTGTATACATCATGGGAAACAAAACCCAACCTAAGAGCCTCTGCTGTAAGATTTACATGTTTAAAGGGTTAAGCATAAATATATTTACAATATTTCAAAAACTCCTTTCGATGGTAAGATCAGAGCAACAGTTACCTGATGCCGAGCTGTGCCAGTGCCATCTCTGCCTCCCCCCATCCCAGCCGGCAGCTCCACAGTCTCTCCTGAAAGGCAGGTGAGAGGATAGGAAAGGTGAGATAGAGTCTACAACAGTGGCAGTGTTACTATCATCAGAGAGAGATGATTAGCATCGCTTTCCCAGAGTTGTGATCGATTGTGGTGGTGGGAGCTGAGGGGAGGGAAGGGGCTGAGAGGAGGAGGAGGAGGCTCCGTCTGGGGCCGTGTGTGGTGGGAAAAGAGATGCTCCTCTTGAGTGCTTTTCAAAATGTTTTTTTTCTTTGTATCCGTTTCACTCCTTTGACTTTGTATAGACTTGAGGATGACTGATAGGCTATGCTGAGTTCCAAAACTTGCTTCTTCCCCTTTACCTGCTCCTGTTACCAGATGCACTGCTTGACCAGAGAAGAAAAGAGAAATGTGAGGAGGAGAGGCTGGACAGTGTATGCAGTGAAGGAGTAAGAGGCCAAGCAGGACAGGGTTTTTAACAGCCATGAGCCATAACTAAAGGAGTTGGAGAACTTGTGTGGTTGCATTATTAGGGCTGTAGCACTGCTTTGTGTCTTTGGTTTCACTAAAGCTCTTAGTATTTATGGTAGAATCATAGAATGTTAAGGGGTTGGAATGGACCTTAAAGACCATCTAGTCCCAGCTCCCCCTGCTATGGGCAGGGACACCTCCTGCTAGACCCACTAGGCTGGGCACCTCCCACTAGGCTGGTCAAGGCCCCATCCAACCTGGCTTTGAACACTGCCAGGGTTAGGGCATCCACAACCTTCCTGGGGAACCTAGACTTACTTTAAAGCATAATGAGTTATCCAAGTAACTAATTTATAAGTCATCAGGTGTTTTTTTCCTTTTCTTTTTTCTACCTCTTGATCTAATAGAGAAACATTATATGCTCTTGTGGCACTCTGTCTTCAATTCTGTTTTTCTATGCCTAAGCAGTACCTAAATCTTTATTGTGCTCAAATGATAGCCCAGAATACAGATGATCATTGTCCTTTTGGCTTTATAATAGATGGATGCTGCCTTGAATCCCTTCAAGCACCTTTCTTGTTATAGGAGGTTTGCCAGTCCTAGTGCATACTGTTTTACACTATGTCAAGTTGGAAAGATAATAGTGGATTGAAATGAGTAGGCAGGTATTTTATTGCTGTGTTATACCCTTGTCTTCAAATTAGCTCTGTTCTTTCAGATGGTGAAGGTATAAGCTGTGGTTAGATTACGTCCAAATGAGTATTAATTCTGTGGGCTGAATTTGGGCTAGTTTTTATTTTCTCTGTATTAAATCACACTTCCTGATCCTGCAGCCTGCAAAAAAGCTGCAGAGTAGGTTTTCTCAGCTGCCAGTGAAGGAGGAAAATTATGTTCTGTCTATTTCCCATCTCTCCAGTCTTTTTTTGTGGTTGTAATTTTTTGTATTGAGATATGCTGGTACATCTGTTCCATGGTAATACACATATTGAAGGTCAAGAAGATACTTTAAAGCATCTTTAAAGTGGGTCACTTCTCTTTTGTTGGGCTCCACTGCTTTTAAACAGAAACCAAACCACATTTACGCTAAACTCAGCTGTCTTGCTTCATTTCTTCTTGTGGATTAAGTAGTACAAATGATTTTATGGTTATATGAGAAGAAAAGAATACATTTTGATAAAAGTATCATGGTTTCCATTGCCATTTTGCATGGTACACGTGTCAATTTGCATGCTAGAAAATAACTGAAATTGGGATTTTAGTACTGTGTATACACTGTTAAAAATGTAACTAAATAGCCTGTAGAAATAGTTTCTTTAGGAGTTAAAATGGAACACCAGTTATTGCAAATAGTTCATTGCTTTTGCTAAATCAGTAAGTTTATTCTTGTGCAGAAAAAAAATAACTTTTGAATGTAATGTGAAGAGATTAAATGTAATTCACCATGTTTGGTCACTTTTAGACATATGGTACATAGGTTCCTGGAATTTATTTAAACTTTTTCTTTCCAACAGTAAATCTTGTCCTCGTTTTAACAGATTGCTTTACATGTAGCTGGATCCGGTTGCACAGCCTCCTCACGAGAGGAAATGCATTGCCTACAGACAAGGGGTACAAGAATTACGACCATACAATAGGGAGTATTTTTCCACCATTATCACTTTTCAGTGGAGATTCTTTTTCAGATACGTAACAGTGACTCAATGAACCAGGAAAGTGTTTACCTGCAAGGTGATCTGCTGGTAACGGGAGAAGCTTTTGAGGGCTAAAATTTCAGGCGTCTCTGTCCAGAGCCATCCCCAAAGGAAGGAAAAGAAGGTCTCCTCCCCTTCTTTAGGTTTCGTCAGTCAATCACAAAGGGCTTTTGTCCTGATAGCATATTGATGTGTCTGGGCTTTGGCTGTTTATCATCTTCCTGTCATCCTTAAATGCAAAATAAAAGAAAGGAAATAGCTTCTGGTTCTCAGGGTTTAAGAATAAAGTGCTTGTGGCTGCTGTGGACCTCGGTGTCCCAGCTGCCCTGGAATGCCTTCTGTGGGGATGCGATTGCTGGCACTGCGGTGCACATCACCCGTGTAGCTCCCAGGCAATGGCCAGAACAAGGCTGATATTACAAGTCAGATGATGAAAAAACAGTTGAGGTTCACAGATTCGATTTCTGTCTTTGATCCTAGCATTGAAGTTCCCAAGCTCTGTGAGTGGAAGCATAGTGCAGACAAGATTTCCGGTTGCTTTAATCCTACTGCTAAAAAGGTCCATTCACAGGGTGTAGAGATTGGCTTGTATTTTTGCAGAATTTCAAAACTTAGATGTATTTTGTCTGTGTTTATCACCAAACAGTAGAGCAAGTTAGTTTTTTTTCCCTTAATGAAAATTATTTTTCTGTAAGATTTTTCATGTGTGTGTATAGTCTAGTAAAGATTTGGCTTACCCTTTCACATATATTTGAGGCACTTTACATTTTACATACAGAGTACTTAGGAGGAAGATTTAAATAGCCTGCAGAAGGTCAGAGACAAAATTTGTGTGCTTTTGAGCCATAGAGTTCCAGTCCAGTTCTTAAATCACAAGGCTGTCTCTCCTGCATTCCTGTTACAGGACATAATTTAACTTTAAAAAATGGGGCATGGTACAGAATTGCTGCCAAAGAGTTAAGGTAGGAAGCAATATATAAACAGCTGTATAGAACCATAGAATGAGGCAAGAGACAAGGATATTATGCAGGGCAGTGTCAAATGCTTTGCACAAGTCCAGGTAGATAACACTCCTCGCTCTTATCTTATCCCGCCACTGTAACGCCACTGTAGAAAGCCACCAAATTTATCAGGCACAATTTGCCCTTGGTGAAATCATGTTTGCTGTCAGCAATCACCTCCTTGTTTTCCATGTACTTTAGCATAGTTTCCTGAAGGATCTACTTCATGATGTTGCCAGGGACAGAAGTGAGACTATCTGACCTGTGTTCCCTGGGTGGTTTTTTCCTTTTCAAAAGTGGAGTTTTGTTTCCCCTTTTCCAATCAGTGGGAACTTCATCATCCTGCCACAACTTCTCAAATATGATGGATAGTGTCTTAGCCACTTCATCTGCCAGTTCCTTCTGAACCTGCATATGAATCTCCTCAGGTTCTGCAGACTTGTTCGCCTTCAGGTTCCTTAGATGGTCTCAGCCCTGATAGTTTCCTATAGTAGGCAGCTCTTCCATCTCCAAGTCCCTGACTTTGCCTTCTGCAACTCAGGCAGTGTGGCTGGACCACTTGGCAGTGAAAACTGAGGCAAAAAGGTCACTGAGTACCTCAGCCCTCTGCATATCCTGGGTAGCCATGTCTCTTCATTTCCTTCCAGAGAGGGTCCACATTTTCCCTAGTATCCCCTTTTATCACCAGTGTGCCTACAGAAGGTTTTCTTGTTGCCATAGATGTCTCTGGCAGATAAAATTCTCTCAGGGTTTTAGCTTTCTTATCCTGATCCCTGGCTGCTCAGGCAATCTCCTTCCAGGCTACCTGTCCTTGCTGCCATCCTCTCTAGGCTTCTTTTTATTGTTTAAGTGTGTCCAGAATTCATTTATGCAGGCCTCCTGGCATTTTTGCCCCACTTCCTCTTGGGAAAGCATCGCTCCTGAACTAAAAGGAGGTGATTCTTGAGTATCAAGAGGTTTTATTGAGCCCCTCTTCCTTCTGGGCTTTATCCCATGGTGTTACACCAAACAGGTTGCTGAAGAAGCCAGTCTGATCTCCTGAAGGATATTGAGCTTGCTGTGCACCCTCCTTGCTCCTGTAAGGATCTTGAGCTGCACCACTTCATGGTCATAGCCCGGACTGCCCTTGAGCTTCACATTCCAAAGCAGCCCCTCCTTGATGAGAACAGGGCAGCACAGCTTCTCTCCTTGTTGATTCGTCTATCACTTGGAGAAGGAAGTTATCATCAACACATTTTGTTCTCTTTATTTCATGTTTTCTTTACTTCACAGCTCCTTGGCTTAGTTTCTTTTGCCCAGCTGTATCCTATCAGTTCTTCCTGGTATTGCTGCTGCTCTCTTAAAAATAGTTACATAGTTTTGCTGAGCTGAGGGTCTGTGTAGTTGCTTGCTTGGTTTAGAAAAAAAATTCTCATGGCATTAAAGAAAGAAAGAAGAGATCCTTTTGAGCAGCAGTTGGGAAAAAATTAAGAACAATCTATATATTTACAAAATGTACCTAGGAAAGGAGAGTCACACCCAGAAATAAAATATAATTCTTAGCAGATGAATTAGATTTCAGAAATCCCTTCTTGTTATTTGAATGTTACCTGTGTCTGTTTGATTGCTACAATCCTTTGTGGCAAAACTGAGCTGTTGCAGACACCATTGTGGTCATGAGATACAAGTGCTAAACTGGTAACTCACACTCATCACATGTTTCTAATTTGATAGCAGACAGGGCAGAAAATCTCCGTTTCATTAAAAGCAGAAGGCAATTACATTACATTGGAGTCTACATGTTTTGGTAGGTGTTTTTTTAAAAAATACTCTTCTGTTTATGTAAGGCTTGCACATGATCAAATATTTTCCAGGTAACTACTGTGCAACTTGAATATATGTTTGTAGTCTAAAGACTGCAGTCCCAAATACCGTTTTTAACACATGACATTCATATTTCATTTTAGAAATAGGCATATTTTTAACTACAGGCATTGGAAATACTTGGAATTCTGTTCCTGTGAGCTAATTGCTGACTAGAATAGGAAAATAAGAGCTACTTTGTGGTTAGATGCTTGTGGTCTTTCTTTTGGCTTTTGGCCCTAAGATAAAATGTCAGGGAAAACGTAGTAATGGATAATGGTATCTATCAGTGTATCCTGGGCATAATTTGAAGCCTGTCAAATATCTGCTACTTTATAAACCTGGAATTACATCGTTCTTCTTTATTCTACCATCTGCTTATGCATTATTTGGTTAGAAGAGTATAAATTATGTCAGAGATGATTTTCACAGACATGCTTCAGTTCATAGAGTCTCAATTTCACAAAAAAAAAAAAAAAGAAACTGCTGTGAAAAAAAGCTGTTTCTTCTGTGAAACTGAGACTTCATGGGCCATTTCAAATATTCCAAAGAATGAGACATTCTTTATTCCCTTTCGTATGTTTGATATATTGTCTAGAAACCGTACTGAGGAAAAGTTTCTAGTCTTACATCTTTAGCCTAAATAAACCTTGACCTGAACAAACCAGATCTGATTAATGTAATAGCAAACTATAATTCAGAATCTGACTGTACTCTTACATTAATATCAAACCTTGGGTCTAATCCTTCAGGTGAAACTATGGTTCAGAAATTCCATGGCAAATTTGTAATTGATTTTTAAAATGCATGAATTTCATTTAGGGCATGAATAAGAGAATTGTATAACTAAATAGTGAGGAGAAACCTGAAAAAATGTTAATACAGTAATATTTGAAATTTTGCCCAAAAGGGTGGGATTACAGAATCACAGAATATGCTGAATTGAAAGGGACCCACAAAGACCATGGAGTCCAACCCTTAGCCCTGTACAGGACCCTCCCCAAGAGTCACACCATGTGCCTGAGAGTATCATCCAAACACTTCTTGAACTCTGTCAGGCTTGGTGCTGTGACCACTTCCCTGGGGAGCCTGTTCCAGTGCCCAAACACCCTCTGGGTGAAGAACCTCTTTCTAACATCCAACCCAAACCTCCCCTGACATAACTCCAGGCCATTCTCTTGGGTCCTGTCACTGGTCACCACAGAGAAAAGATCTGTGTCTGCCTTTCCTTTTCCCCTCACGAGAAAGTTATAACTGCAATGAGGTCTCCCCTCAGTCTCCTCTTCTCCAGGGTGAACAGACAAGTGACCTCAGCTGCTCCTCGTATGACTTCTCCTCAAGGCCCTTCACGAACTTCACTGTCCTCGTTTGGACACTCTCTAATAGCTTAATGTCTTTCTTACATTGTGGTGCCTCAAATTGCATTAGTTCATTTTAAGTTTAAATCTATGGTTTTTAAAGTAGGTAGAGTACCTTAGGTGTTTTAAATAGTAGTTTTCTGATTTATCAGAGGGGTTTTGTCTGTATAAATTTGAATGAAAGCATATTTAATTTTTTCAATGAAATGGTAAAGTAGCATTTAGCCCAGGATCGTGCAAATGTCAAAAATTTAGAATGATCCCTGAAATACACTCTTTGGAGACACTTAAAAGAAACAAGGAGGTGAATAACAGTGTGCATGGTTATTAGTGAAAAATGAATTGTGTCAAGTCAACCTGGCTTCCTTCTGTGAAGATTAGTGGCTTCGTTGATTCAGAAGTAATAGAGGATATCATATATCTTCAGTAAATCTTTAGACAGACTCTCATGTGACATTTTCATAGGAGAGGCCTCAAAATATGCTGTAGGAAAAAAACCCTCCTTCTTAAAACCGACTAAAAATCATGGGTATTGAATTTGGCATCATAGTAGAAGTATCGTCCAGGGATAATTGGTCCCATCCACAGATTTAATATCAAGCTCTAAGTAACCATCCTGGCCATTGTTAAATTTGCTAAACAATGGACCAAACCAGTCTTCCTAGATTTCTGGTTTTGTCCACAGATTTAATAAATATGTCATTCAAAATAATTAGACAAATTGGAGAATATTCCTGAGATATGGAAGGTTCTGCATTTTAGAAGAAAGAATCAACTGTACAGATGGAGAACATGGAGCCTCTTCCTGGGTCATGCCTGTCATAGCGGGGCGTAGGAGTTAGATGTCAACCTAAACATGAGTCAAAGTACTGGGACATGGAAAAAAGCAGTATTTGGGTATATATGGTTGATGGCTGAATGGACACAGCCTGAGAGCTGTGATGAATGGCTTTCTGTCCAGATGGAGGCTGGTGATGAATGGTGTCCTCAAAGGCTTTGTCTTGGGACCAGTGTTCTTCAATATCTTCATCAATTACATAGACGGTGATATCAAGTGCACTTCCATCCCTGGAAGTGTTCAAATCCAGGCTGGATGGGGCTTTGAGCAGCCTGGTCTAGTGGAAGGTGTCCCTGCCTATGGCAGGGGATTTAGAACTAGACTTTAAAGTCGCTTCCAGCCCAAACTGTTTTATGATTCTATGATGATATAAATAAGAGTACAGTGTGAAAAGCATTGTTACCATTGACCTCTCCTTAGTGTCAACAATGTCAGCCGGAGTAACAAACTTTATCTATACATGGCCACATTGTGCAGAGCCCAGAGCAGAATGAGAGTGATCAGACGTTTATAGACCATATTGTTTGAGGAACTTGAAATTACTTGAAGTGTTTTGTTTAGTCTAGACAAAATCTAGAGTGATAATAGCAGTACTTCTGTAATGGGGACAAGAATAATGAGCTCTCTCTTGGATAAAAAATAAAATAAATAGTAGACTAAAATTGCAGGGAGGTAGATGTGGGTTAGAAATAGTTACGTTGGAGAAACTTTATAATATTAACACACACTAAGTAGTGGGATAGTTTGTTCACAGGGAAAGTCCATTATCCATCTTGGAAGACCAGGTTTGACATGAATGGTAGAGCTGCAATCCTTGTTTTTGATACAGAATGGACTATATGAAATATTTTCTGTAATTTTATGTGATTATTCTATATAACTTGTGGTCTAAGTTCAAGTGTGATTATGATTCTGTCTCTGAGTAAATGGGTGGTGTCAAACTAACATGGAAATTTTGGTACATGTATTAGATTAAAAAAAAATAGTAATTTCCCTTTCCTGCGGTAACTGTACATGCATGATAAGAAACCATCACTCCTTAAAGAGGATCTGTTGGGAATACTGTGTTTTGTGTGTGTCACCTAAGTGCCAAAGAACAGTAGACTGTATTTAGTGGTAGAGTTTCTGAGGAAGGACTACTGGCAAAATAAATGATGTGTCACTGAAGCAACGAAGAGCAGTTATAAAGAGGGAGATGACATGCTAAGAAGTGACTGTGACACCTCTGTGATTTAATGCAACGTAAACATGCGTGGTAGTGTTTGTAGACTGGGTCTCCAGTACCTGCTTGTATGCATTTATTCCAGGAGTGCAAGCTCTCCTGGCGAAAGGAAGAAAAAATACATGATTGTAGCCCAGATCTTTATTAAACAACTCTGTAATAGGCTGTTTGAAATCTTGTCAGTCTTGAAATTTCATCAGTTATATGATGGAAATACCAAGGAGCTTAAGATTTTTTCAATTGCTTTTCTCTCTCTTGTTGCTGCATTAATTGAAGAGATAACTTCCCGTAGCAGTTGAGAAAAAACTGAAGTCATAAAATGCTTGAAACCAGAATGAAAAATGAATGGAAAAGCTTCTTTCTGAAATTCTGTTTCAAGTTAATTCTTTTTATTTTTTAAAGATCAGTTGATAAAATAAGGCAAGAAAGTGATTTGATTTGTCCCAGTCCTTTTGAAAAGTTAGATTTTAGACCGAGCTAAAAGGTGGCACTATTAGATTTGTGGCCTTCCGAAGCTGACTTAATGAAATTGGAATTTAACTCATCCTCTGTTGTCACTCTGTAATACAGACTGAGGGGTTGCTGATAATTTCTTGCTGATACATCTCTTCTCACAGGGGCAAACAAAGGGTAAGCCTAATGTTGAAAGCTAAGCTTTCAAATCGTTTAAGAGGTTTGGAGCTTTATTTGTGGTTTCTGATAAGAGTGTGAACGTTTTCACTGTGTGCTGTGAGTAGGTGACAGGGCAGTGTTAGTGTGGTGATTCTTTGTTGCATTTTCACTCTAAGCTCATCCTTATTTCAGTCACATTTGATTCACAGACAGCTACTATTAATTTTAAAATATAAAAAGCTAATTTTATGCATTTCCCTATTTAAAGTGCCCTTACAATCAAGTAGCATAGCAACAATTAACAGAAATGTGTTGAACATATCACCTGGTGCTCAGAATTGTAGATAATGCTGTGACTGGTATGCATATTGACACTCACATGTATCCGTTGACAAGCAGTTATCTAGGTTTCAATGAGAGGCATTGAACAAAAATGCAGCATTTCTCAGGAAGGAAAAAATTAATATAAAGTCAATTTTCTTTTGAGTATTCTCAAATGCAGTCTCATTAAATAATGTACTCAGTGATGAAAATGCCTGAACTTTGAGTTCGCTTTCAAAACTGATTTTGAAGAAGTCATCTGTCATTGTATCTGCAAATGCATTTTAAGACTTCAGTTTATACTCCTGTATTAATTTAATATAAAATAAACAAGACTTTGGAAAACAACCAAAGCTATGATGGTATGTTTTAGGATCTAGGAAAAATTTGGTCAACCGTCTTCCCCTTAATTGAATTTAATGTCCAGTTCTGTTATTTGCCCTCTAACTGGTACCTCTCTTTTCTTCCTTGTAAAGAACAACTAGCTCAAACTATTCTTTTGAGTTAGCAAAAATATTTTCTATATAAATACCATCTTGTGTAGTATTCAGAAGGAAGCCCTCTATTACTTGAAATAAACTTAAGATTCCATATTAGAGAAGATCTGGTGCTTTAAATTGTCAGAGCATCAAGATGAGATTTGCAAATACTTAAGTTTGAGGTCTTATTTTTTCCAGTCTTTTCTGGTCTATTCTGTACATTACTCCTAATGCAGTTACCTGTTTAGAGGGGCTTTACTTCTCATAAAACTGTAGATGTTTAACACTCATTTCTGCCCATCTTATCCTAACCTGCCTGTTAGATCAGTCCTGCGTGTTTCCTTTGTCCAGATGAGATGGTTTGCTAGGCTTGTGCTTTTTCTGTCATTCTATTTTATTTGCAAAAGAAGGGAATGAAGTAAAAACCACACACCCTTCAGCATTTCAGAACCTGTGTGGTAACATACAGATAAAATTGATGCAGTTCTAAAGTTCTTTAAAATGTGTGCAATGAAGGATAATTTTTTACTTCCACAAGTGCTCCATGTCATACTACATGCCACTAGACTGCTACTAGTAAACCTTAGTGTGGTATTTGAACATACCTCTTGCTCTGCCACTGTGTAGAGTGAGCTTTTGGAGAGTGACTGCTTGGCATCCCTTCTCCTGTGCTTTGCTCTTTTCATCTATGTCAGATGTGATTTGGGGCAGATATGTTGTTTTAGATACCTTGTTAGGCAGAAATTAGGAAGATAGACAGGCCTTATCTGCATTTTAAAATTGACAGAAGTTTTCCAGAAATCTCCTCTTTACCTAAGAGTTGTTGAGTGCTGTTACTCTTAAATGTGCACTCAAACGTCCTTTCTAATTAGCAACTTCTGTATGTTGTATTTCATGCTGTATGAGAATTGCAGGTTAAAAGAGAAAGGCAGAGGAAAGAAAAAGAAAGTATATTAAAATGAATCTGAAGTGCCATTGTGTTGGTGCTTCAGAAGGCATTGCCACTTAGAGTTCATTTAGGCTTTTTAAGAATTAATAGTAAATTCCTGGTTTTTTAATACCAGATAGTTGAGTTCTACAATGACATTTCCTGCTTTTAAGAACTTATTACTTCTGATATTGAGTATGGTAAGAACCAAAAAACAGAGCAGTGGAGGAGAAATGAGGACCATTTTAATTTTATTTTTAGCTAAAGTATTCTTTGCTGTTATTTGTTGGAATAATAGATAAGCACTTTTTAAAATTTATTGGTTTTAACAACTATTTTAAATGGAATATTGCCTGAATGATTTTGCTTGCTATATTAAAAGTAACACTTAGGAATTCAGTATTTAATCTAATACAGTCTCAGATGTTCTCTGATATGCACACCTAACACACATACAGAAATGGCTTAGTTTCCACTGTCTAGTAAGTTTGTAGTTAATGGCTAATGAGTTGGTGCTCCCCAGCTTGAATGAGACTCAGTAATACAAAATGTTCATTGTTTTCTTGTATAGTATAATTGTATACTGAATATTTCATAAGTAACATCCTATAAAATCTCAGGCATTCCTGGATATATACAGAAAAAAAGTGTATTTCTGTAGCCAGATAATCGTCTATCATTTTTACTAATTGCCAGAGTTGCTCAAGGTGCTACAGCAGATATAAAATGGAGCTGTAAGGATCAAATTTCATTTGAGGAAAGCCAAAGGCAAGGCAGGGATGCAAATTCAGTCTTTTCAGAGCCAGTGAGGTGGCAGGTGGGAAGCAGAGCTCCTCTGGTCCTCAGCTTGTGGCACCCACCTGCAAAGAGGAGGTCAGGGCCCCTCTGAGGAGCCTGGAGCTCCTGGGGCTCCGAAGGCTTTGCAAGTTACAGCTTCAGAAATCTGCCTGTAATGCTCATTAAGGAAATATGCTGTGAATCCTGAGTCTGGAAAATGCTGATGATCTCCACCATATGTGAAGTCCAGGGGCAGGGGTTTTCTCTTGTGCAGAATAACAGGAAATTTCTTTAGCTCATTTTAATTTATTTTTTTCACTTGTTTTAAAATGTGATGTCAGTGGGCTCCTGGCTGTGCAATGGTAGAGAGTTGTTCGAGCTCTCTGGGCATTGGCAGTTGTAGTTACTTTCATTTGTTCATTGGTGTGTGACCTGTTGTTTGTCTCTGACCTGCATGAGCTTGATTGAGGCAGAATTCAGGAAAAATGCTCAAGAACTGGCTGTCTCTCTTGCTACATTTATTTTATTCAGTAATTAAATGAAGCTTTTCTTGGGTCAAGGATTTTATAAGAGTAACATTGTCTGATACAGTTAATTTATGAACTATGTATCTCATAAAAAGTTTAATTCAGAACTAAATTCAGATCTGAGGTGATTGTATTTTTCCTAAATTATTTTTTTTCAACATTCAGATACAGACAGCAACAATGTAAGTGCATAATTTGAACAAAATTCAGCGTTTAAAGCTGAGCACTGAGCAAGCTAAATACATGTTCAAATTTTACAGGTTATGGGCATACATAAAAATTATTGTGCTGGAACAGGTCAATGATTCATCTAGTCCTGCTGAGAAGCACTGGTGAAGCAGGCCAAAACATAAATCAAGGACTTGATCAGGATTTCAGGTCTGCCACGCAATGCTTAACCCAGCTGGAGACCTGGCAGTGGAGTACAAATCATGGGGGACTAACCTCCCCCCACCTCCCTCTTCCTGCACCACAAGAAGTCTTGTTCCTTCATTGACTTAAAAAGGTAGAAGGTATTTTCAGAAAAATCCATAATGGAGCAGTGGTCTTCTGGGAGTCCACATGTGAGCCCTTGCTCTGTGCTTGCACAAAGGGGTTGAGTGGCCAGGGATGCCTGTTAGAGCCAGGTCTGTGCCACAGGTCTTTGATACCTGCCCTGCCCTCCCCAGGAGCCAAGGAGGTAGCTCCTCATTCTCATATCCGTGCAGAGTCCTGGAAGAGTAGGAATCTGATGCAAGATGGAAAAATTATAGATTGTGTGGTTGGGGACAGGGGGACAACACATATGAAACTACTATTTTGTTAAATAAGGTCCTTACATGTTTCAGTTCTGCTAATAAACAAGCATTGCCCCCATTCCCCTGGAGGAAGATGCTCAAGTGGTGACTTCTGAATGGCAGAGTGTGGCACTTACAGAGTGTAACGTGTCTTGTGAAGGTGCAAGCAACCCCCAAGGATCTGCTGTAGCTACAAGAGATAGGAACAGTCTTCATGTCTGTAGCCAGGCCTGCCTGCAGTGAGGCCCCGAGATGTGTGAACTAGTGTACAAATGGTTGGATGTATGGTTGGTCATGAGTTTAGAAGGAGGTGCCTGAGTGACCCTTTCCTGTTGAAAAACTGTAAAGGATTTTCAGTTTGATGTCTCACCTGTTCAGATGTGACAGGAAGCAGGTTGCTGAGTTGTCCATGATGTGTGGGTTGTGAACCCTCTTTTGGGGGATGGAAGAGAAGGAATTTCCCTTTCTCTCTTGGGAGCAGTTAGAAGAAAACAACTTATTTAAAGCCTGGCTGTGGACAGGTTGAGGGAATAGAGAGGAAGCTGCATAGAAGACTTCCTGCAGGGCTACCCTGCCCCTCTCAGGGTTCAGAACTTCATCAGTATTAAAGAAATGAGTGTTGTCAGTGGTGATGATCTGAATTTAAGTCACAACATCCAGAGAGTCATCTGTTAGGCTTGAGTGTAGTCCTGCTTGGACAGCACAGGTCCTGCTGTGGTCTCTGGCAATGGCACATTTTGGTGAATATGCAGCAGTACTATTGTTGGATGTGTTGATGTTCTGGTTCATTTAAGTTGAAGTTATTTGGGTTTCAAAGCTGATTGAAAACTGGTGGGTGAAATAACCTGTTAATAAATGTTTGCTGGGGGAAAGATGCAGCACAGGTAATATATGTGTTGTTGACAGACTTGAGAAAAACATCAGATTTTAATTTAATTCTCTCCCCATTCTTCCACCAATTACTTTTTTTTTTCCAAAGCACAAGTGTCTGACAGTGTTTCCTTAAATATAATGTTTGACTGGTGTTTGTTGGGTGGCATGGTGTTTTAATGGTTTACTATGCGTGCTTACTACATAGTTAAAGGTGACATAATGTGGTATTTGGTCTCAGAAAATTCAATATCATATTTAGCACATTTACTGTTGAAATATCAGTAATATAGAAAAATAAAATATTCTCTTAATACTTGCTAGTACTTAACAGTTATTTCCTGTGCAAAATTCAGATATAATTGGGAACTCTGAAATATAAAATAAAAATTCAAACAAGTATATTTATGAGATACATAATGAGAATATGTGTATGTAATAAGTGTAGTCTGACTTAACAAGATTGGATTGGATGGAATGTTAATTTTATATTACAGTTAAGAATTCATGAAGTGTTGACTAAGCTTGAGGTGCTGTGAAGATGTTTGAAGCTCTACACATAAATATATTCATATTATTCAGAATGTGATTTTGTGACAGAAGACGTCTTACAGAAGGGAGTAACTTGATACATTGATTTCTTCAGCAATTTATGGCAGGACTCAGTTTTACAGCTCTTTTCTGCCTTGCCAGATTTCAGCAGAGTTCTGGCTATACCTCACACATAGCTAATTTTATAGGGGGAGATCTGCCTTTTTCTTTCCTTTTCCTCAGCCATAATTAAGGCTTTTGATCTGTTTATGAAATTGTATAAAACCAGCATCTTCCAACTTTTTATCTGCTCATCCAGTTGTAGTAATAGTTTTACTGAAGTGATCCCACTATTTTAATTTGAAGAGTCAGGTGAATGTTGGTGATACATTCACCCAGCAGTAGGTGTAGAGGAACAGTAGTGTCAGGCTCTACCCTGTGATTGCATTGCAAAAGTGGATATAATCTATTGTTTGAGGAAAAGAAATCAGCAAAATATTATTTTCAAGGTGAGCCAATTCATATATTCCTGGACATTACACAGGCCACCCAGATCTGAAGCCATGTTTTATGTCTCTTAAATCTAAATAGATTCAACTAAGTCTTTAGCTGGCAGCCTGGGACCAACAGAATGCTTAGAAAGGGAGAATCCACCTTTTCGTTTCCCTTTCTTTTTATATCTTCCTTAAAGAAAGGCCTCACAGCAAGTAAATTTGAGGAGTTTCTGGAATAAGGAATAAGAAGGTTTGCTAATCAGAAGTGTGGTGTTCCTTGCTGAGAATAAAATTTACTTACTCTTGGAATAATTAAACTAAATCACTGAAGAAGGAAAATAGGCATGATCCTGCAGTACAGTGTTTTTCCAACCTTTTCTCTGTATTGCCAGAGTATGGGCACTTCATCTAACAGAAGTTGTATCCCTGAGAACATGTACCTCCACTAGAGGACTAGACATAAAACAAAGGTTGTGTGCATATATGTATGTGTGTGTATATAGATGTGTATATATGTATTTATCATTAGTGATTATGATTCATAAAGGAATTTGCCTAAATTCAGTAAAACTCCACACCTTTCTGACAGGCCATGTCATATGGTAGGGTGGCCAACCTGATGTTCTCCAGTTTAAAAAGCTCCATTTAAAATGCCATCAGCAGGAAAAAGAAAAGCTCAGGCTTCTGTGATATTGGGAATCTCATTTAAAGTTGAGAAAAATATGCATGTCCCAAATTATAATGCTTTACTGTTTCATTCTGCTCTTACCTGCAAATGAAAACCGTTGTTCATAATGTCTGCTTTCATGTTGTGACTCTGTGGTTTGAGCTGGAGTTACTTGCAGGCTCTTTTTCAGCTGATCTAACCTTGATCTGAACAAGACTAAAGGAACAGCATCAAACAGCAAATTTTCCGTTTTGTTCTCGTTTTCGGGGACTCATCTCAGTGAAACAAGTCAGTGCCAGTAAAGTGAATAATTCTTTTGACATGCAAATCGATAGAAAAGAATTTATACTTATAGATACCGATGTGCAAGCTGGTGTGATATTTTAATTTTTTGACAACCACTGCTAACTGAGGACCAATTTATAATATAGATTTATAATATAGATTATACTTAGTTTATATACATATCCACAGTTAGTGTTTGGCATAAATGTGTTATGTATTGTGGGTTTTTTCATAAAGCATTTACAGCTCAAATGATCACACTCATTAGAGCATTGTTTAAGAAAATCTGTGGCAAAGAAACTATGGCATTTTCCTGTTGCTTTATATCAGTTTGTGGTATTTCCTTGAATATTTTGCAAAAGAGAAGGCACCTTGTTATAGCAGATCTCTGTAGCTGTAGAAAAATGGCTCATCCAAATTTTTAAACTGTTCATTTAATGAGTTTTAAAGCAACAAATGATGTTATTTTCAAATTCAATGTGGATTTAAAATTGAGCTCCTTTATGCAGACAGAGTGAGGCAGTCTGAGGGGAAAAAAAGGGTAAAAAAACGATTTATGGGAGTCTGCATTTCAAAATATAATGGATTGAGTTTAATATGCAACTTTTGAAATTCTTATTGTGAACATATGTTAATAGAAACTTGCCACAAAAACAGATGATGAGACGTGAAAAAGATACGAATCAGGGAAAGTTTATTTTTCTTAAATGTATCTTTAAAATAAAAACTGCAGAGGAGAGAAGTTCAAGAAGATACACTTTGATGTCCTGAGAAGTCAGGTAAATAGCAATAAAAATGCTCTTTGTGTGCAGGTACTCAAAGTCTGAGTTGTATAAGACATGACTTGGAATCATGAGAACAAAAAGTCGATGAATGCTGCTTGATAAGAAGCTCAACATGAGCTGGCAATGTGCCCTTGATAGCCCAGAAAACCAGCCACGTTCTGGGCTGCATCGGGAGAAGTATGGCCTGTAGGTCCAGGGGGTGATTCTGTCCCTCTGCTCTTCTGAGACCCCACCTGGAGTGCTGTGTTCAGCTCTGGGGTCCCCAACATAAGAGGAATTGGACCTGCTGGAGCGAGTCCAGAGGAGAGTCACAAAAACGATCAGAGGGCTGGAGATCGTCTCCTCTGAAGACAGGTTGAGAGAGCTGAGATTGTTCAGCCTGGAGAAGAGAAGGCTCTGGGAGACCTTAGAGGAACTTCCAGGACTCTTTACAAGGACAGATATTGATAGGACAAGGGGGAATGGCTTTACACTGAAAGTGGGTGGGTTTAGATTAGATATTAGAAAGAGAATGTTTACTATGAGAGCAGTGAGTCGCTGGCACAGGTTTCCCAGAGAAGCTGTGGATGCCCCATCCCTGGAAATGTTCAAGACCAGCTTTGATGGGGCTTTGAGCAACCTGATCTACTGGAAGGTGTTTCTGCCTATGGCAGGGGAATTGGAACTAAATTATCTTTAAGGTCCCTTCCAGTCCAAACCATTCTATGATTCTGTGATTTTTAATTCTTAATTCAAATTAATTTGGAACATAATGTCAACATAACTTTTAAAGTTAAGTTAATGTTTGTAATGGTGAAAATTCCATATTGATGAGATAACAAAAAAACCCTTGCAAACCTCAAAAAATAGACTGGGCAACATTTAAGAGAATCTGAGTTCTCCAGGAGTGCAGCATAAATCTGAGAAAATAAAAGATGCCTTTCTTCCATCATCTCTCTCTCTAACTTGATTATACGAAACACCAGCAGCTTTGGTGTGTGTAAACATACTTCTCACAGTTTCTTAACACTTGGTTGGTTTAAAGCAGAAGTGCAGCATTACTCTTTCTTTTTATTTGACACCACCACAGAGCTTCTTGCATCTTGATGAGCCTTCCAAGTGAGAAAAGGCATTCTACAGCCTGTGGTACCAAATTGCAAGGCATATGAAGGTCTGGGATGTATTCTAGATAAAATGAAATGATACATTTTGATCAAGAGAGAACTAAAATGTATGTGACCAGATCAAAATGCAGAGGAGGGTTCTGTGAAGCCTCTGTGATTTGACCACACAAATATTCTGAAGCTTCAAGGCATGTGCTGCTTAGTCAAGGTTGTAGCTACAGGGTTCATGAGTCTCCTGGACATCAGTGTAGCTTGCCTATGTCAGGAAGCCTCTTAATTCTGGAATATTTGCTTTCAGAATAGAAATACACAACATTTTGGAGGATTGTCTTCCAGAGAAGATCTTTTACATAGTGTAATTCTGTCCGTATTATAAACACACACCAAAAAACCCTATGGGAGCTTTTTCTGAAACAGCTCTGAAAGCACTGAAGTTATTCCTGGTGCAGATTGCTTGTAATCAACTTGCCTCTGCTCCTTATATGCTAAACTTTCTTGTGCATGTTTTCTTCTGGCCCACAGGGATGGATCATGAGTCTGAAAATGAGAAAAGGATTAATTAAATACTTCTATTAGTATTTGGCCTGAGTAAGGCAGGCATTGGTTATTTTCTCCTTTCAAACTGCCAGTTTTAGATACCTCTTGTCTGTGCTGCAAGACATGGCTCTTGAAGAGGATGGTGGCTAATGGTGACCTCACCATTAGCTGGATTAGAAATACAGCTAAAATGTTCTCCTTAATGAAGCCTAAACTGCTATTCCAGACTGGAGTGTGGCTTTTTCCCCCAAAATTCACTTGGCTGCATTCCACAGGCCAGTTTTTCGCAACTTCATTATGAAATACATTCATCATTGAATGCAATATAATGTTGTTTTGCAAGATAAAAATGCACATATTTTTATGTATTTTGAAATTTATTTATGAAAGAAACTGTTATACTTAAAATATGGAACAAAGAAATTAATATAAAAAAACGAAATCATCACAAATCCCCACATTCCACCCTTTGCTCCATCACAGATAAATCAACAATGTAAAATTGTTGTTTTTCTCTAGAACAGAAGTTTCACAGCTGTATTTAAAAGTATGTTGATGAAAAGTGATTCATAAGGTGAAGTAATCATTTTTATACAGTGCAGTTGGAAGACTCCAGCCAAAATTACAGCATAAAAGAAATATTATATTTGACAGCAGACTGTTAGCAATGTGAAATTTGAGAATGAAAACTGACTATCCAAAGACTTATTTATGACTGTGCTGCTCTCTGATGGTACCCTGTGTTTTAGACCCAGTTGTGGTCAGTCTGTGTTTTTCCCATGTTTGTTGTAAATTTAGGCTAATGTCCTTCCATTGTAAATTAATTCATATTTGTTTAGTTTAGACGTAATTGGGGGCTATTGTATCTAATTTGTCTGCTACAAATCATTTACTACAGAGAACTCTTACCAGCTAAATATAAAAGTAATTAAATTTGCGAAGTTTTGGGCTATTGTAAAGGTTTTTAAATTACATAAATTTTGTTTATTGTATATTCATTTGAAAACAGTATATGTGATTCACCAAATGACTATGTACATACTGGCTAAATGACTTAAAACTGTAGCAAATAATTACAAGGATTTAACAGAATGGGATAAACCTCTTTATCCTCCTTGGCATGAGTGACTTGGGAGCAAAAGGTTATGACCTGCAAGGTCAAGAATACTGTGTGGAGTGTTTGAGGGTAGTAGATTTATCAGACAATCCTATTCATGCTCTGCTTCTCCATTGAAGCTGTCCTGATGCTCTGCAATTAGTAGACACCAGTTACCAGGGATGTTAATGATCCTTCTGGGCTTTGTTTGTTTTCTTGTTTGTATAGAGTACTGATTAGGCCTTTTCAGTGTGGAATTCACTTGCAAGTGATTTATCTTGTATCTCTAGAAAGGGTTCCAGCTGTTTGGAGACTTTTTTTTTCCAGGGAAATCTTGGTTTCAGATAGCAGCCAGAGTAGCAAACTTTGAGAAGTTACAACCAGTTCTTCTTGTTAAATATTTCGTTGTAGAATGAGAGAATTTAATTTTCTGCCTATCGGGAACTTTATTTCTATTGTCCTCCTCAAGAATAATTTCCAATCTGTTACTCTTTTAACTAGAAATGTTCATCACAGATTTATAAGAACCTAGTGAATAAAGTTAGAAGTGAGGATGTCACTACATCTGTGTATTCTAGGAAACCGTGGGATGTTTTACAAAGAATGTGCCCTTGCTTAAGCTTCTCATTCAGAAATTAAACCCCTATTGATACATGGAAACAGACTCCTATTCATATGTTCCATATGATTTGTAGCATCCTAATCCTTGCCATGAATCCTTTCCTTATTCTCAGCATCGTGGACTGAAACACATCAATTCAAAACATGGCTTCTTCACATTTTTTTTTGAAAATGTCAGGTCTTAGTTGACTACAGTTCTAATCTTCTCCTTTCACAAATGCTGGGGGTTTCCCAAATCCTGTCCAAGAGCAGTTTATTTTCAGTTTTTTCAAAGCTTGTCTTCTGTGAGTATATATGCAAAATTTGCCATGAATCTGCACATTCATACAATTACCTAATTTCATAAACTTTCAGTTTTTTCACTTTTACTAGTAGATACATTTTTTACCTCCAGCTATCAGTGTATTTTGGGTGAAATACGTAAAACGGTACTGTTTTTAAACCATGTTGTATGCTAGGAGCCAGTGGAAAATAATGAATAAAATTAGACTGTAGTAAGTAATTGGTAGACTGAAAGACCATGCAGCTGCTACGTACTGCCTGGGTCACATATTTAATAATGACCCACCTGACTTAAGTGTAATTTTATTGATTTGTGGTTGCCGTACTAACATAAAGCTCTCACTGTAGTTCCTTCCTGGATCACAAGTAAAATTCTGAAACTATAATAATCTTTTCTGCTGTTGGCTTCTGCGGGAGTTACATTTTATAACTGTATTATAAACACTTAAAATGGTATAGGTCCAGGAATTACCATCTGCTATATGAAATTTGGAATACTGTTTACATAACACTGATGAGCATATTAAAGTCGTGAAACACCGCCAAGAACATGCCACGAAAACTTGGACTCACCTCCACCTAATGACTACAAATTAAAAATTAAGCAGCCTTGTGTAATCTGCTTTCCTGGCTTTGTGGTGTCCAGAGCAGTCCATGAGTCAACATCAGGTGCAGTTAGAAAAAAGACACATTCTGGCTTGGGGAGAGATAGATGGAGGAATGTAATCCCCTGAAGAAAACAGTCCAAACATCCTGGATATTACTCTAAACTGCACTTTTTCACTGGAAAGCTGTCAGAGCTGAAGGAATAGTTCATGGTGCAAATCCTTTGTCCTTTGTTTTTCTTCCTTTCCTGTTAAAATGTGTAGTATTAACAGCTCAAGTGGGCCAAAGGTTTCCTTTTCATATTATACTCTGTGTTTAATTTGCTGTATTTAGTTTGATGCTTCTGATGGAATTAATCAGACATGTCACTGACCATTCCTGTTTGTTTGTTTATTCTCACTAGAGCTTTATAAAGGGAACTCCTCTCAGAAGCAAGAAAGAGACATAAGATGTGTTCTGAAGCACTCTGTACAACAAAACTCACAGGGAAAGGAGAGAAAGCATGGCCAGCTTAACCAGATGGGTACATGCACGGCCCACGTCTTCATCCTGAGTCCTTGGTCTGTCAGTCACATTGTTTCTTATGAAGGGTTGACTTTGAAAAAGTGCCTGGCACAGGCCAGTAGAACAGTTAATTTCTGTTGGCTGCACATTATTGTCACACACAAAAGTAGTGGCAGATGTGCCTTCTGGCCCTTTCCACAGCTGTCTCACGATTGTGTTTCACAGCCAAGCCAGTTGTGTCGCTTCTCCAGTTGTATATTGTGTCCTTGTGGATTTACTTACCTGGCTGGGCTCTTCTGTTGGCCCGTGACTGAGAGGCACTGGACAACACTTTTACTTTTTCTTCATGAAATTAATCTCTGAATCTGACCTTTACTTTTGGACAACAAACACAATCTAACACCTTCTGTTCACAGGCCTGATGGGTTTGTTTTCAACACCATTTTTATATGACAATAATATTTTCAGCGACAACAAAGTAGTTTGAGCTTGCTAGCTAAATGTAAAATGAGGGCAAGATGAATTTTATTCTCAGAGAACAACTGATTATGTTTGTGACTTGAACATCAGAGTGAAAGGAAACTGATAAAAAACAGGTGAATTTAAAGGTAAAATCTTAATTTCTTTTTCTTATTTAGTATTTTTGAAGCTTTTCTCAGCTGAAGGAACCAAGGACTGACCAAGGGCTGACTGCATCTGGATCCTTATTCACTGCAGTGATGCTTCTCTGTTATTAGGACAAAGAAACCTTCAGAACTGCTCTGGAGGATCTTCACCTTTCTTTCCCTCCTTAATAAGGTTCTGTAGTTGGTTTAAGTTTTGCGTATGTAAGGCCATTTAAGTTAAATGTTGGCTGATCTTTTTAACCTTTTCATATAGAATAAAAGGACTTGAAGTCATGAGAGATTGTTTAATTTTCCCTCCATTCATGTCAAATATCTGATTAACTTTTTCTTTAAAATCTCGGTAATGGAGAGTCCATGACATTCTTAAACAATCTAATTTTATTCTTAGACATTTTTAGGACAAGATTTTTACAGTGAATAATTGAATATATTGTGATACAATTTTGGTCTGTTACTTCTCCTATCTACAAACATGAGGAAAACAGATTATTCACTTTACTTTGTAGCAAACTTTAGTAGTGAAGACTTACCACATCCTTCCAGATTTTTCGTCCCTATTTCCCTCTACCATGTTATCCACTGTTCTGATGCACAAGACAATTATTTCTGCTGATAAAGCTTGATAAAAGTGATAAAGCAAGGCAATCAATTCAGTGTTTTGCAGGTTTTAGCCTTTCATTTACATCCCAAAGCAGCTTTTGCTTTCTGATGTTTCCAATTCTTGCCCCGTGTTTGTGTAATTGATTGTTTCTACATACATATGAAGCACATGTGGTTGATTAATAGCATCCTGGTTTTTTTCCTGGGCCAGTCTCTTCCATTTCATAGCATCAAAGAATCACAAAATAGTTTAATTTGGAGAGAAAGTTAGACATCATCTTGTTACAAACCCCTGCCATGGGCAGGAACACCTCCTACTAGATCAGGCTGCTCATCCAGCCTGGCCTAGAACACTTCCAGAGATGGAGCATCCATGGCTTCTCTAGGTGACCTGTAACTGTCTCCCCACCCTCACAGCAACCACCTTGCTTTCAGTTTAAAGTCATTTGCCCTTGTCCTATCAAATGTCCTTGTAAAAGATCCCTTTCTGGCTCTCTTGTAGCCTAATTAGGTATTAGAAGGTACTATAGAGTCACCCTGGAGCCTTCTCTTCTCCAACAGAACCTCATCTCTTTCAGCCTGTCTTCATAGCCCTTGTAGCCCTTTTCTCCTTGGTATTATCTGCAAATGTAATAGGCATATACTTTTTTCTCTGTCACCACTCTCACTACAGAAATTATTGCATAGCAGACATCCAGGATTGGTCCCTGTGGAGTACCACTTAGTATGTTCTTCCAGTTTTTCAGGAAGCTGTTGACAACTGCTCTCTCAGTACTCTTGTCTAACCACTTTTGTATTCCTTATAGGTATCTTCCATTAGATTATATTTCTCTGGTTGTTTTTAAAAGAAAATGTCTCACGCTGTGAGTCCAAAGTTTGAATCAAGTCCATAGCATATGACATTTACTGGTTTGCATCTCTAGTCAGAAAAGGCTACCTAGTGTTAAAAGGATTTTTTGGTAAGTGTGTGTTGGTTGTTAGTCATGTCCTCATGATTGTCTTCAGGTGCTTACAGTGTCTGTTTATTACATACAATGGTTTCTCACGCTTGGCACCTTCCTTCTTAGGAAGCCAGTTGAATTGCGGTTTTACCTAATTCCTCCTTTCCCAGACAGTACGATAGTTATTGTTTAACACTGTCTTTTCTAAAAATAACTAAACATCCCAAAGTTATGTTAGATATCTGACTACTGAAGTCACATTGGTGGCTCACAATCAGGCTGTAACTGGCCTTCTCTAGGAATGAGATGACTTGCTGTCAGGAAGATGAAGATTATGCTGCGTACTTCATAGCTGATAAAAGCAGATGTGAGTACATCACAAGTATGATATTAGTTATGCTGGTTGCCTGTGCTTATCCTGAGTTTCAGGCTGAATCAGATCTTTTGTTTACCCAAAATAGCAGTGGCTGGGCCTTATCTGTTATAAAAGACCAACTTTCTTTGATTTTCCAATAGCAGGTTGATTTTGTGTGAACAGATATTTGATGGAGACACAACTATTCATTGTCATTGACTTGTTAGGTTGTCCAGAAGCTTTTCATGTTTTGAGATATAAAGATGCACATACTGGACTTTCCTGATTTCCTTGTTTCAATTCATGTGTTCTTGCTTTGTGTCTTGAAGATGCTAGAAATTGTCCTGTGAAAATTAGATACAGAAAGTTGGTAATTTCGTGAAACCCTGTCAACCCAAGAACTGGGACACTGCGATGGAGTCAAGACATGGTGTCACTCCCACTGCAGCGACAGGAATTGTCAAGGCTTTGCTACTGTCTTGTAGCTGTAAACGCCCCTGGTGTATTTGAAGAGTAAAATAACTGGAGGGGAGGGAGTTATTGATCTTTTAAATGATATGAACATTATTTAACTTCTCAGCAATATTTATTTAAAGGTTATTTTCATAAATACCATGTTTGTGGTTAAATTAGTTAATTGAAGAAAGTATTTTTATAACATAATTAATTTTATTTTTCTTCATATTTTTGAGATTTTTTTATTTCATCTGGGGAATTGTACACATTCTTGGTATGTAGTTAATTTTTTCTCAAAAATTGTTGTAAAAAAATGAAAATTGGAGTCAATACAGATGTTCAGAAGCCACATTTATGTGATGATTATTGGAAGGAGAAAGAACCGGAGGTCCATCCCAAAATGGACACTTCCACCCTCCAACTGTGACCTGTGGGCTTGGGCTTTGTGTCAGGTCACTCCAGGTTTCATGACCAGTCTCTCAACTTAGTCTTTTGGGGATTTTTTTGGTGATGCAACTTTCTGTTTTAAAAACTGCACCGGAAGTGTGGCACTAAAAATATGATCTAATTGACCAGTACCATAGTAATTTAAAATAAAATTGTGTTAGAATAAAATGTAGTCCCTTACTACAGTCTAAGCCAGCAAGGGAGTTACTAATTTCTGTGGTAGCACTCAAATTTGGTTTTCAAAATAATGTTTTCTTGAAGCTGTGCACAAATACTGTATTCACTCTGGTTCTTCTAGCACAGTTTCAAGATTTTAATGTCTTTTCAAGACTTCCTGTGGTACTTACGAACGTCAGAGGCACACACCACAGCATCGTGCTTGACATGTGGGTGTAAGTTCCAGATCAGCTGGTAAATTTGCATGGGGCAGTCGTCATCACAAAGAAATAGAAGTTGAATTTCAACAAACTCTACAATGTGGTCCTTTAGTTTGCGTGTAGCAACCAGCTGATGTTGTCCTTAAGCTTATAACTCAATATTTGTATTAGTTTTGGTGATTTTGACAGCATTCTGCATTATACACAATAAAGAATATTTCTGAATAACAGAGTAAAGATCTCACTTCAAGTCAATGCATTACAGATAACTCACTGATCTTCACTCTCTGTCCTAGCTCAGCAGTGGCCAGGGCAGCACATTTAGAATAATTGCTAATTTCTTTACAATATTTTTATAGCTTTTCATATTGTTATACATTTATTCTGATCCTATATTTTATTAAATGTCAGAGGTAGGGTTAATTAATATAAAAATATAAATGGATTGTCTCCTCTTAATCACATTTTTGCCAGATTGAAACAAAGCAAACAGCCAAACATTTCCCTCAAATCCAATTACGGGATCATTTGGAAAATCAAACGTTGTATCCATTTCTCTTGAAGGCTTAAATTAGTCAATCAATCTGCAAGAGAGGTTTAGCTCACTGAATTTTTGAATCATCTGCAAATAGCATGAAGTGTGTTTACAGAAAACAGTTCCAACAAGCTTAGACTCTTCTTTTTTTTCTTTTATTTTTTTTTCCTTATTTTGTGGAATTGCAGAGTGCTAGTAGAAAAAGCCACAGGAGAATCTGGCAGTAGATAAATTTAGCACAGGTCCCTGTGTAAGACAGAATCACTGCAGGTGCAGCCATTATTTAATAATGAGCCAAAATTGATGTGTATTTAAGATTATTTGTTTTTTAATCTCATAACAGCATGTCCTTTTAGTGAGTGACTCATTGTTCTAACAACAATGAAATGGCATCAGTGCAGCCCTGACTGTAGAAGTGGACGTGGTTTTGTACACGCGTCAAGGTACATTTCTCTGTGTCCTCATGCCCCTAGAGACAATTTGACTTCCCATCTTCATGTCACCAGGGATTTTTTGCCGTTTCCTGTTTTTCTTCTATGCCTGATTTGGAGAGAGTGTTTGGGTTTTGCTGTAGCAGAACGTTACTGTTTTTTAATAAAATGCTTGTAAGAAAAAGGTTAAAATTTGGTAGTGGAAAAATGACATCACTTTGCAATATTCCACAGGCCAATTGAACTAAGCAGATAAATCCTTAACTTCATTGTTTAGTCTGCTCTTTTAATTGCTTGAAGAACTGTGTCCAGCTCTGGAGTCCTCAGCACAGGAAAGATGTGGACCTGTTGGAGTAGGTCCAGAGGAGACTACGAAGGTGATCACAGGGCTGGAGCGCCTGTCCTGTGGCGACAGGCTGAGAGAGTTGGGATTGTTTGGACTGGGGAGGAGAAGGCTCTGGGGAGACCTCATAGCGCCTTTCAGAATCTAAAGAGGGCTGATAATAAATATGAGGATGGACTTTTTAATAGGACCTATAGTGACAGGACAAGGGTTAATGGTTTTAAAATAAAAGGGTAAATTCAGAATGGATATAAGAAATAACTTTTTTGTGATGAGGATGGTGAGACACTGCACTAGTTGCCCAGAGAGGTGGTAGATGTCCCATCCCTGGAAACATTGCTCTGAGCAACCTGACCTAGTGGAAGGTGTTTCTGCCCATGGCAGGGAGATTGGACTAGATGACCTTTAGGGGTCCCTCCACCCCAGACTGTTCTGTAATTCTATATTGGCTTCTTCTATTAGCTGTGTGAAGCAGGGGCTTTGATGATGGATTTTGAGATGGCAGCATGCCCACCTCAAGTGATTCAGTTGTTGCTCCTGAGCCCACAGCAAAGCATTGTTAGTACACAAAAGTCATGGCAGGGGAAAATAACAAAGAATATTTTTTGTTGTTTTTTAAGATTTTTAAAGAGAAATTCCACTTACTCAAATTGCAATTACTTCCACATTTCAGGAAGCGCTAATCTTTGAAGAAATGAGAATGTTGTAAGTAGTAAGATAATTAACATCACTAGGAATCTGATTTCACATAAATGACGTATTCAGCATAGGCTGAGAAAAAAAATAATGAATATCACCTGCGGTGTTACTCTCACCCTTCTCCTTGAATGTTGTCCCTACTTGCTCTTTCTCTGTTCATTTACTTTTTTTATGAAATACATTTCTGTATTGGCTGCATGTAGTGGTTGCAAAGCCACAGCCTTTTCAAAAGATCATTCTATACTTCAAGTACAGCTAAAAGAAATAGCATGGATACATTCTTTCATGTTTTATTTAAACTCACTAAAGTTAGACTATCTGATTTTGAAACCCAAGCAATGACACTTTTCATTGAATTTTAATCCCAACTTCATTTGCTGTGATCAAATTTAAAAGGTGAAAGTATAATTTTTATAAAGTACAACTCTTCTGACTTCAGTTATTTTTATATGATTTCTGACATGTTTTCCAAAAGCTGTTTGTTTCCTGTGGGGTACAAGATAAGATTTTTTTTGTTATAATGGCTCCTTATAATTTTTTAATAGTCCTGTCTTGAATAGGTAAGAACTGTGTGTAAAGACAGAAAGAAGATAAATGTTTAATCCAGAAAAGAGGAAATTCAAAGGAGAGAGAATCTGGGTATAGATAATTTTTTCCCTTAAATTTGCCTCTGGATTTCTTCTGTGCAGGTCACAAGTTGTGCCTCATGATCCTATTGAGTCTTGGAGGAGGCAGCTCTGGATGTGGTGGTGATGTTCTCTGCCTGTAGCTGGTTCTCCTGGTGTTATGTGGTCTGGCATGGTGGGACCTCCTTCCTGACCCTGAGGGAGTTTTTCCATCCCAGTCCTGTCAAAGTAGTGGAAGAGAGGATGGTTATTCCTCCTCCTTCATCATCTGGGAAAAGTTGGGGTATGGACACATACCATGAAGGAAGGCATTAGGTTTTATATTGGAGGAAATGTTAAAGGTAACAGCAACTGCTGCATGGAACAGACTATTTTTGCTCTCTGCATTTTCAGGTGTCTTGATAATGATGATTGTTTGGTGTTTCTAAGAGATATTTCTGTCTGGATGGACAAGCTGTAATGTAGTTTGAAATATGGATATTCTTTTTGGGTTGAGTTATCTTTTTGAGATCTGCAAGTTTTAATGTCTTTAATATGACACAAATAAAGGTGATCCCGTGGTGTAGTGGAGAGCACTCCGGTCTCCGGCTCCCAAGGTTGCGAGTTCGAGTCTCAGTGTAGGGACCGCTCCCGGCAGTTCAATGCCTCCCTGCCATCCTATCCTGTCAGATCTTGGATGCTCAGCAGGGTCAGCCCCGGTTAGTACCGGGTGCTGTAGATAGCCCTAAGGACTTCACTGTCACTGTCCAAGCTTGCTCGGCCGTGGCAAATGAACCTTAGGACTTCAACGGTAGGGCCAGTTCTGTGCACGCTGAGCCTCACCTAAAAAATCCACTGTGCAAACTGGAAGGGCACACCCACGGGGGGAGAGCCCTGCCCAAATCTTCGTTCGCGAAGATTGGCCATTATCAGTTGAAATGGACATTTTTACAAACGGAAAAGCAAGATAATCTGGTTGAATTTTCCATGTTAGAGCAACCTGGCCATCAGGTGTCCCTGCCCATGGCAGGGAGATTGGAACTAGATGATTTTAAAGGTCTGTTTCAATCCAAACCATTCTATGATTCTCTGATTTGTTTTGGTTGGAGTAGAGTTGATTTTCTTCCTAGTAGGTAATATAGTGCTTTGTTTCAGATTTAGGATTAAAAGAGTGTTGATAATTCAGGGACATCAAGCAATGGTTACACAGGGCCAAGGCCTTTTCTGCTTCTTGCCCCACCCCACCAGCAGGGAGGCTGGGTGTGTACACAAGGAGTCGGGAAGGGACATAGCGAAGGGATATTCTGGACCACACAGCATTGTGATCAGTAGATAAACTGAAGGGGGAAGCTGAGCAGGGGCTGCTGCCCAGGAACTGGTTGGGCATGGGTTGGTTCTGGTGGACAATTCCATGGTTCATCGCTTGTTTTGTATATTCTAACCTATTATTAAACTCTCTTTATCTGAACCCATGAGTTTTACTTTCTTTTCCAATTCTCTCCGCCATCCCACTGTGGGGGAGTGAGTGAGCAACTGTGTGGTGTGTAGCTGCCTGCCAGGTTAAACCATACCTCCATCTATGAAGGAATTATCCTGTGTTTTGATCTCTTATGCCTCATGTAGATCTAGAAAGGAATCTCCTTTGTATTTAGATGCTACTCAACTGCACATAGTGGGTTTCACTCAAAGGAGCTGCACCTAAATGCCTCTCTGTTTCCAGGTAGGCTGCTGCAGTTTTAGATTTGATGCATTTTATTTCTGATAGGAAAATATATAAGCAGGATAGTCACTCTTTTTAAGATGATGTGAAAGTCTTGAGTAGGACATGAAGTCAGAAGACTCTCGTGTGACCATATCTACTGAGGTTTTTAGGATCCAGTTTCCCACGGGTTTATCAAAATTAGAGCTAAAATGTCTTTCTGCAGCATCATCATAAATCACTGACAGCTTGATGGATTTGGGTACTAGGATTAGCACAATCATCTAGTTGTTCTTTCATCACTGAGAAAAATCTAGATAATCTTCAGATAGCTGGAAGGTTCACCACAACTAAATAATGACAAGTCAAAATAGGTTTCTTCAGCTTGTCTAATCACAGTTTTTAGAAAACAGATTTTCTACTTAAAAAATAAAATGTGTATTTTTTCACTGGGAAAAATCCTAACAGTACACATTTCTGAACAAACTTTGGTTTCTGTTTCTTTTGTCTTAATAGATTTGACTGGATTAGCTTGTATTTTATATCCAGAGATATAAAGTAATATCTATAGTAATATTTTTCTACATAGTTAGAACATTGAGGAAAGTTTGGCTGGTTTGGAATTGTTCTTGGATCTGGGAGCCCTTTAGAAAACTGGTATTTCCAAAATGTGATTTTATGTTGCAGTCATCACATAAACACATTAGTCTCAAAAACAGTTTAGAACTAAGCTTGAACTAATTCTTTCATTTCTCTGATTCAGAATGATTAAGTGTGTGTCTCTGAGTCTTGAATTTCTTTATAATCCTATTTTTCAGTGGTGCTTGCTCTGCATTTTCAGTCTTGTAGCCACAACCCACTTGATTAGGATGGTGGGCAGTGTCAGACCATGAGGAGGTATGGAGAAAGTATTGATGAATTGGTTTTTAAGAAAAAGAAATGAGCTTTTGAGAATAACATTTAAACAACAGGTGGGGGGAAATACAAAAGAGGAGCTGGACTTGCAGGAAGAAAGTCCAAAAGAGAAGATGGAAAAAGAAGAGAAATAGATACAGAAAATATCTCAGAAAAATGGCATCTGTTGCTGTTGACTGTTAACACTGGGTAGAAGATGAAGAATGAATCATTTAAAATCATGGGGTCCAACCAAAAAACAGAAGGAGGGAGGTATAGTAACCTCTCTAAGAAATGGATTATCCTCCAGAGATCAGCATAGATCACAAAGTAGTGTAGATAGCCTGTAATTCATAAAAGCAAGGGTTTAATAGGAAGGGGTGTAGCTGACATGCCCAGACACAGTCACGTTTCATCACTGTGATCCTTCCTTCTCCATAAAACACGACACCTTAACTTGGAGACTCTGTCCCCCTGACCAGTCTTTACAGGCAGATGTGCTGCAGCAATATGCCAACACATGTCCTGTGCGTGTAGTGCTTGCTTCCCACATGGCCATAATGAGAGCTCTGCATATAGGAGTTTCTAATTTACTTTACCCTGAAGGATAACGTAAGCAATATGAGGATGTTGTTAAACATGGCATATTGTTACTGCTGTGAGCTGCTTTTGCCCTGTAGGTTCTGTGGGTGAAAAGTAACTTGTTTCCTCAGAAGGTTTCTTGTGCAATGTGTATCAATAGGTCACAGAGAAAATAAAGTCTGCAGAAGAGCTATGACAAGACATACTAATTAAAAACCTCAAACCATAATTGCTGGCAGCCAGCCTTCCCCAGTGTGGGAAATTCTCCTTCCCACAGGATGGAGGGGAGAGTAGGGTAAACTCATGTACACCACCTCTTTACATCCACGAACGTAAATAATTAGAGTTGGTTCATGTCTTATTGGAATTATAGTTTGTATCAAGCCTTGGCTCTATTCCACTTTTGCTGTTTTCTTTATGAAAAAATAAATGTGTGTGGTCGTAAGTTAAATTTATTTTATAAATATGCACGACTAAAATCAACTCTATTTGCTCATGTGCCAGAATTGTCCCAGCAGGGGAATTTTGAAAACCCAAATTTATTGCTTTAGTTCCTTGATTCTTCTGCTCTTTTGGCTCCAGCCAGAGCTCTGGCCAAACACAAGCTGGAACAGAGCAGAGAATTTCTGCTGTGTGATCAGGTACACAGTGCCCAGCAGGGACAGCTGGCAAAGTCACTGGTGCTATTGGCTTTATACCAGGGACAAATTCCCCTCTGATGGGAAAATGTAACCAAATTACACACCGTTTAAATTATTGCTTGCTATATAAAAAACAGAGTTGCCCTCCTGCAGCTTGGGATTTGGGCCCTGAAACATCCAGGGTGGTGGGAAACATAGAATAGTAGAATGGTCTGGTTTGAAAGCAGCCTTAAAGACCATCTAGTTCCAACACTCCTGCCATGGGCAGGGACACCTTCCTCTAGACCAGCTTGCTCAAAGTCCCGTCCAACCTGGCCTTAAACACTTCCAAGGAGAGGGCATCCACAGCTTTTCTGGACAACATGTTCCAGTGCCTCACCACCTTCACAGTGAAGAATTTCTTCTTAATATCCAATCTAAACCTGCGCTCTCAGTTTAAAACCATTCCCCCTTATCCCATTACTCCATGCCCTTGTAGAAGGGTAGCAGAGGTGAGCTACACCAAGTTTCTACGATGGCATACAACTCACCCGTTATCTCAGACCTTCCAAGTTAAACAATACCCTTAAAACAAGCTTATAATTCACTATTTATATTTTTCCTGTCCCAGGGGTGTCTGCAGTGCTGGGCACATATAATGCTTTGTACTGGGCTCATTTGCAGCTTGAATGGCTCATGGGGGTCAGCAGCAGAGTGCAAGCTTTTTTAGCCCTTGAGCAATGAAGCATTGAGTAAAAGTTATTATAACCAATTAGTGTGGCATTATTATTACCAATTAGTGGCTGTATGAAGCAAATCATTAGTCTTAGTTCAGTTATTAGCAGCCAGGTGTTCATGAGACGTGCCATGTGCAGCCAGTGTTGTACCTCAGCAGTCACCATCGAGGCCAGTCACTGAATTTGTGATGTCTCTCTGGGTGGAGGTTTGTCACCACATCCCCCTCCAAAAACCCATGTAGTGTGGGAGGGTTTTTTTGATTGCTGCCAGTGTTGTATACCAAGTGAGTGAATAAATGAGGCCATCTCAATCTCTAGACTAGTATTCTGAAACCTTAAGTGTACTGAAGTCATGATGTAAAGCCAAAAATTCGATTTCCAGTTTTGTTGTTAGTTGCAGCTTCATTTGTAAGAGCAAAATGGCCATACCAGAGCAAGAGAGTTACATCAGGAAATTATTCTTGATTGAAAGGATTGTTTGTCTAGGGCTCCTCTTTATAAAACCCTTAATAAACAATATTTCCACACACCCATTAGTTTTGAACAATGAGTTTCCAGAAGACAGTTTAGACAGCAAAGAACATGAATTGAATTCTATTTAAGAGCTTAAATGACAGTTTTGTACTGTGTTAAAATTAAAGAAAAATAAGAAGTTAATGGGGGGAAAATTATATCTTTAGCATTACTTCCATATTGAACTATAATTTTGGTGTATTTTGCAGAGAGTTTCATACTGTAATTCTATAAATATATATGGAAAAACTAATAAAATAGTAACCTAAGCATAGCTAATAAAATTCCAATACACCAAATACCTATCGCATAGAATTGACTCTAATTAGAGTAGGCATTAGAACTAGTTTTTGTTTCTTGGAGAAACAACGTAGAGGGGTTAGAGTGCTGTTTTCTCTTTTGGTGATTCAGTTGTCTTCTGATTTTCAATATTAGTGCAGAAACGATTTGACAGTTTCTTTGAGGTATGTTTTAAGGAAATGAATTGTAGGATAGCATCAGGCAGGGTGCTTCAATCATAGCTGGGCAGGGACATCTGGTGGTGCAGTAAAGGAATCATTGAACACTTGCAACTAGAAGTGCAATTGCATTGGTATGATTAATGAAAAACCGTAATTATGGTCATATTGTGATTACTTTTCTGTTTCAGTAGTATTCTAGAAACACTTACATACATGTTTATATTACAGTTTGTGTATGGTTTTAATTTACTGGTAAAGTAAGACCCTATTCTTGAGTTGGCAGCTTGCAGACATAATGTGCTGGACACCCTTAACTCAAAGGGCATTTAACCTACAGTTGGTTGTAGGTTTAAAATCAAACTCATGAAACCAGATTGTAGTTTGGTGGATAGAGTGCAGTAGATGTTAACCCTGTGCATTTGGGCTCTGTAGTTCTGCTGTGCGCTCGGGGCAAAGCTGATTTTATTTGTTTCACTCCATCACTCATTGATTCTATCCATCTTTGAGTCCATCTTTCTGTAAAAGTGCTATGATAGTGTTTTGGCTTCTGAATTGTATGTATCAGTAAAGAAGCATAAAAATTATTGCATATCTTTGATTTCAAGTTCTTTCTCAATTAAAGACACAGTGAGCAATATTATTTGTATGTGTTTGCCTTGGACCCCTATAGATCATGAAAACATGACCTGTATTTTAACTGCAGCCATTTTAAAAGAGAAACTCTTTGGGATGAATTTTCTGGTGCTGTGTGTAACTGTGTCTGACACTTGGCACTGTGCACGTGCTGACAAAACCTGGCCCGTGGAAACACATGTGTTAAAGGTCGTACCCTTGGGAAGAGTTTTCCAAGAGTGTTTAATGCTGTGATGTCTTACCTGCTCCACACCTGCCAGGACAGAGCAAGGCTTTCTTCATTTGTGAATGTCTTTTATCTCATTATGTTTTTCCTGCTCTTGGTGTGTATCCAGCCATTGGTAGTACATGTTGAACACACATGGTGCCTTTTGGGAGAAGTCACCTTCTCCTGGGGTGTGGGCACAGTAATTCCAGGGATAGTGTGGTCTCTGCAGGGTTATCTTTATCCGCTTCTGTTTACAAAGCTTTTGTGACTGCTTTCCTGTCTTCTGTTAGAGTAGGTGTGCACTTGAAATTTTAGTGTTGATAAGTTTCTAGTTTGTTATTTGTGTATTGTATCAGGAATACATTTTTATCGTCCTGTGTTCCCACTCAATTCTATACAAAGGAAAGGGGGGAAAAAAGTACAAGTATCTGCTCTTTCCTTTGCTATTAACATAGTTTTTCAGGAGGAATCTGTAGCATCTGCGAGCTTCAGCTCCTTTCATCGTATCCTGGGCAGAAAAAATGCCAATAACCTAAAACTTTCATAGCCAATTATGGGCTCTTTGCTGTGGTCATTATTCACACAAGGAACCCTGTAGTTGATGAGGAAGGAGATAGATAGATATATATATAGTCAAAATCAGAATCAGAGCAACCACTGTATAATTGAAAAACTAGGACTTTCAAATTGAGAGTCTTCTTAAAGTAAGGAGCTGCAGAGATCAGCACTTTGCAAAGTAGAGCAATTTATCTCAAAGCACGAATAACTATTCCCTGCAGCTTTTCACAAGAGAGTGGGTATTTCACTGATATACAAACCTCCTTTCTCTCCTTGCAGTAAAATTTATATTTTGTAAAACTGCTCATGATTTATTTTCAATAAAGCAACAGTTCCTTGTCATCTTCCGTCATCACCCTAGTGGTTCTGTCACCATCCTTTAAAATTTTCTCCACTCTTGGTTTGGGTAAAAGAGAGAAGCACTGGCATTTGATGCTGTATCCTTTGTTTCAGAGATGTCTCAATGCTGTGGTGACAACTGTGAACTGAGGATAGCCACAGAGTTGTTGCAGATGTGCTGTTTTCTGTTAATGAAAAACCAATGTTCATCCGCAGCCTTTCTGTGCAATATTTAATCTCTAAGACTTTGTATTGCAAGCAGCCCATTATAGAGAAAACTGTTGGTTTTATGTTTCAGGTGCAAAGATGGCTTGAAAGGATTTACCTACTCTGCGCTAAAGTAAGTAAAGTTTCTGTGGGTCTGTAGCTTTAAGATAAGATTGGGAGGAATCATGCACACTGGCAGCTGCTTTGTGAGAAAAGAGTATTCCTAAGAAAAATTGTGATGCTGTAAAACTTTTCCCACTTTTGTGGTATACAACATATTTTGAAGAAGGCATATTTATACAATCGTTAAGGTTGGAAAAGACCTCTAAGTCATCAAGTTCAACCATGAACCCAACACTGCCTGGTCCATCACTAAATTATGTCCCCAGGTGGAACATCTACATGTCTTTTAAGTAACTCTGGGGGCAGTGAGTCCACCAGTTCCTGGGCAGCCTGTTCCAATGCCTGACAATCCTTTCCGCGAAGAGATTCTTCCTAATATCCAATCTAAACTTCCCTTGGCACAGCTGGAGGCCATTTTCTCTTGTGTGCTGGCAAGAGAGGAATCCTTTTATATTTAGGACTGTTACTAAGGAAACTGAGTCATAAGATTTCATGGTTTTGAAGGAGCATTAATCGTCTATCTTTCTACAACTGGGATTCTTGATAACCTGTCTTTTCCTGGAAGCAAATGGCTGCTGTGTTTTGGCCTGGAGTTATTTGCTGCATTACAAAATGTTTAATAACTGCAACAATAGTTCTGTACTCAGCATGAAAATAAAGCATGGGTTTGTATCATATTTTTTTGAGATATCCTCAACGTACCACAAAACCTTGTGTCTGCCATTGGGGTCCAGCTTCTCCTAGAATTTACTTTGCAATGGGACCCTCTGGTGTTACTCACTCGTGTGTCATACAAAGCTCTCCCATCTTCATGCCTTGCCTGTTACCATCCAGACAACCCAGGGCATGGAGAGTAGCAATTCACCTGTGAAGAAAAGAGCTGAAGTCAAGTAAGAGAGATTTGCATTGTTGATTTAGGAAATATTTTACAGAGTTTACAGCCACAGAATATAATAGGTGGTCCCGCCACTTAAATTATTCAATTTATAGTCAGAAATATGGATATGAAACACTTCTATGGCAACACGCAGAGACAGTGCTTTCTGAAACCACCAGTTCACAGTGACATGTCAAATGACCAAGTTTTTTATACCTTCATCACCCTCAGGAAGACTATCACAGTACAGTGTAACTTGGATTATAGTGCAGAGTGTTGAGAAACATCTTGCCCTTGTATCCTCTGTTGCCCTTTGATACAGACTAATTCTACACCTAAGATGAACCAATATATTGACAATATCAACTTCTGGGTGAAGAAAGAAGGCTAAAGATGAAGCCGAGCAAAACAAAGCTGATGCTCTTGGTGGTAGCGAAAGCATGTTGAGATTTTGTAAAACAGATACTTTATAAAGATATGGTAGTAATTATCAACCATTATGTAACCCTATTATTCTAGAGATAATTGAGATATGTCATGGGCCATTTTATGTTCTTATTTAATGTTTTTCCTTTGTCTGAGAGATGGACTTCCCTACTAATGTTCTTGTTCCTAGTTTTAAAAACTTCCTGGCAGCAATTTCCGTTACCTGAGGTCTAAATCTATGTCGGTGGACTGATCTTTTCAAGAGGTGTCAGGTCTGGCAGCTGTATAGGATGAGTTTTTAGAGACCTGGGTGTAACTTTAAGCTTGTCTTAGACACTTATAAAGGACTTGATATATTTCTTTGAGTTATTTAGTTAATTGTTTTGTTCTGTTTTGTTTTTTTTTTCTTTCAGGTTCATTGTAGGGAAAGAGGAAATCCCCACTCACTCTTTTTCACCCGAAGCAGCATTTTCAAAACTAGATAGAAAAATCAAGCCTTGTGAAAAAGTATCACAGCCAATGAACATACTGGCTCTAACGAAAAAGCTCATGGACAAAGTGTGAGTCAAAGAAAATAAAAGAAAAACAAACCAAAATTAATCATTGTTACATAGTGCATTTTAATCTCTTGTTTTATTGTATTTGACAATGTTTTATAATAGTTCCACTTTGCATTTAAGTGTTTTTCTGTTCCATTTTTTACTGAGTAGTTAGCAGTGGCAAATGATGAACTCTAGTGAAAGCAAAACTTAAGACCTGTGTGTCATAGTTATGACTTGCAATGTACATTTGTCTAAGGGGGAGAGCAAATTCAGTCAATGTGGAGGCTCATGGTTGCTTTTTCTGCAGCTTTCAGCAAAACCATTTCATGGCATGGTTCTACTGGAGCTAGGGGCAGAAATTACACAGCAGCAGACCTTACTGATGTCACCATAAGTGACTGTAGTATTGTCTTTTGGGGGACCTACATCCCTGTGTTGCATAAAGGAGAACTATCTAAAAGTAGAATTGGTGGCACATGGGCTGCCTCCACTGTCAGGAGAAAGGAAATTGCGTAGAAAAAAAGAGTTTAAAACTTTTTTGCAGAAAGTCAGACCTAGGCATCTGAAGGTAGGCAAGGTAGGTTCCCTCCCTGTCTCTGGGATCCAATTTATTGCCCTTTAGTATAAATTTTAAAAAGTGACAGCAGATAGCTTTTCAGCATAATATGTTCAGATGATATACTACTTCTATGCCTGATTTGTCTGCTTCAAGCACATTGGGTACCACAAGGAATCATTTACAAGGAAGATAGAATAAAAAATGGACTAGCAGTGTGTTCATACTACACCTATGAAAATTCACATCCACTGACATCTTCAGGAGCAGTTTTATGACCAGATCTCTACTTGCTGACATGCAGGAAAGAGTATTACAAGTGCATTGTGTTCTCAAAGTACTGGATTATCTTACTTGCTCAGCTGATGAACAAAAATGAAATGACCCCCATCACCATCACATGATGACTTCCTATGATTTGCTGTAGGTTTTAGTTCAAAAATATGAGGGAAGTTAGCAGTGGCTTTTCAGGCATGACTATATTAGACAACAAAAGACCTGCAAGGAAAAGACAGCTCCAGACGTGTACAGATTCTTTTAGCTGAGTTGCTTATGCCTATTTTGTGTTAAATACCTCTTTTTCAGCTTGCTAGAGATAGTTCATAGCTGTTCCACTTCTCATTAAATACAAAGATTGAGGGACTATAGCTGAAGAAGTGCGTATTTTCTTTGGGGCTTTGAAACTCCCAACTCAGAAATTCAGAAAACTTTTAATTTTCACTTCTAATGCTCTCACAGGTTTCTCACCCATATGGTTCTTTTCAATGTAATTGAGTCTAAATGCCTGTAACCTGAACCCATTCCCATTACAATTTTTGCTACATAAACTGACCTCACAGATGATTTATGGCCATTAGACTTTATAATACAAAATTCAGAACTTCCAAGATATTTAGCACAGTATATAAATTGTGTAATTTATTTTAAATTAAAACTAAAATACTTGGATATAGCAAAATATAATGTTCAGATCTGGAATGACATGGCTTCTTGTAATTGTACATAAAGCAGGCCTGGAAACTGTACAATCCATACATCTCGCCATCCCAAGCCAGTCTCTTTTAAATGCACAAGGCCAAATTCTCAGTCCAAAGGAAGAGCTACATAAAAATCTACACTGTGGAAGAAATAGCCCAAAAGTGAAAGGCTTGTAATTGAGAGAAGTCTCACAGGGTGTCTCTGTGTTTCTGTGTTCTGCATTGCCCTTCAGAGTGAACCTTACAATGGTGTGAAAGGTGTAAGGACACAGGCTACAGATGCTTGGTCAAATATTCTTCCAGAACCATGGAGCAGATACAGCCTGGGAAAGGTCACATCACTTCTCCTTGCTGACCACAGCAGAAAATTTGTCCTTTAATTTAGCATTTAATATGTAGTATGGCAAGAGGTTGGATCCAAATAAGCGTGCAGACACTTTTTTCTTGGTATACAACTAAAGTATTGTTAGTTTTTATTGTCCTTTTATGGCGTCATAAAAGTTCACAGTGCCCTTTAGTGGGTAATGGGGAGAATGAGCACTGGGCAAATAGCACTGTATGTATTTTTAGGCAAGAAAAATTTATGAAGTCTCCTGTTGCTGAAAACAGCTCTGAGTTAATACGTGTTTCATTATGCTTTTTGCAGGTGCAAACATGGCCCAAGGCATAGATGCTGTAAACACTATGGAGATAATTGCATCTCATACTGTATTAAAGTAAGTACAGAAAAAGTTCGATTGACAAACTCTGGCAAAGACAGGGTAAAAGTCTGTAGTCAGGAAAAGCATATGCTTAGGAAGTGAGAAAGGAGCCTGTTTCTCATTCTTCTTCTATTGAAAATGTGACAAGCCTGAAAACAGATTTTCTCAATTTAGGATGGGGTAGTGGTGGAGTTAAAGTTCTCCGGTCTTTCAGATTAACTATAGTGAATGAGTAACATAAAATGTGTGGGAAAAAATGGGCTAGTAAGCAAGGCACTTGTTTAACTATGTGATGCACTTCACGGCTGAGCCCACTTGTACCTCCCCCCTAAATAAAGCACCTGGAATGTGCTGCTGTGGCAGGCAGCGCAGCCCTGGTTCACGTGCAGCTGCACGGCTCTTGGCATGTCGCTGCTGGGCACTGGGCTTGCTCCCCCAGTCATTTATTTTAAGGCCTCGGCGTAATGAGAGATTGGACACAGTTGCTGCACCCAGGAAGAGCTGCTTATCTCCAGTGGTATAATTCATCCTCCATTATTAATGTGATCAGCGCATTTTTTTTCAGAGGAGTACTGTGCAGAGATTTGCCTTGGCTGGCATTGGGTTGGCACAGGTGGTACCACCTGCTATGCCTGTTTTGGGAGTTGAGAAGACTCCAGACAATCTCAATCACTTATTGGTTGACCCTTTTTTTATATAGGGAGAAGCAAAAATGGATTTGAGTATCTTCAGATGCTTTTGACATATATTACTTTTAAAAATAACTTTTTAAAATTAAAATTTGTATACAGTTTATGTTATCTCAGAAAAGCCATGCTGAAATTTAGCATCAGAATGGATCTAGCACAACTTTTATTCATGTATGTTGACTAGCAACATCATTTTTTCTTGTGTTAACAGTCTTTTTATACTTCAGTGTGTTAGCATACCCTGGTGTAACATTGGTGTCAGTTGTGCTGGAGTTAACAGAATTTGAGATGGTGCTTAATTTTTCTGCTGAATTACAGTGAGAATATTCAGTAGAACATTCGTGAATAGTTCAGGATAGTTATGTCACATATCTGTTGTAGGTATGACATATATTTAACAAAGCCAGATTAAAATTTTACAACCTGTCACCACTGACTCAGTCCACTTAATGTTTCATTCATGGCTCTTCTCTTCAAGGCATAACATCTCTGGAGACACAGACTTGCCATTTGCTTTCTGTTTGTTCAGTGCTTTGCACAGTATGTTTGCTGCTCAGTGCCTCCTGGCCTGTTTTGTCTCCCATCTCCTGAGTGCTTATGTTTGGTCAGGTCAGCATCCTCTGGGAAGCAAACGTTCCTGTGCCTCCATCTGCAGAGTACTCTGTTTTCCCCATAGCTATCAAGTGTCTGGCTTTCAGAATCAATGTCCAAGACTTCAGTGAATGTGACATTCAAAACAAAGATTAAAATTAAGCAAAAGTGATTTTATGCAGATTTGATATGCAGCATGTCCAGATCTCTTCTGATGGTGGCATCTCCTGGTGTACATCTGTTTCTTCATGGGTACTTCACTATGACTTCTGTCTGCTGCACTTTTACAAAGTAAAAGTGCTGTCTTTGATTGCTTAGTCATATTTTACAGTATCTTAACTACGATTAGTCCAGGCTTGCTTTCAGAGCTTTTTATTAATATCACACAAAATCCATATGCATCCTGTGCTGCATGCTCAGCTTTCAAATCTTAAGTACTGTCCTAACACCATATTATTTTACAAGCACAGTTAGAGCAAATAACTGAGGATTTCTGTTAGAGTACTCATCATGGAATGGATGCCCCTTCTCTATGGAAAACTCATAATCTGCTGGAAGAATGTGCGTGAGACTTCATGAGTAAAGAGAGATGTCATCTGACCATTGTGGAATATAATAAGCTTGAAATGGCTTTAAAACAGGGGGATGATGAAGAAATAGGAGTTAGTCTTGTTGAATTACTCTAGTTGAGAGACCCAAATTTGATTTCAGTTTTTGAGTTTCTCAAATTACAGTAGACCAGCCCCACACTACTGTCTCTGTCCTTTCTTAGGTGAGGGCAAAGACATGTTAGTGATTAAAAGAACATGGAAGCAGGGCAGAAAGTTGATATTCAGAAGTACTCTTCCTCTTCACGTTTCAATGCCCATTATCTAGTGGACATCATCCAGGGTAGCTTTTATGTAACATTCGGTAGTGACGTACCTCCTGATTTCATTTACTTCCCTTGAAACTTTAAATACGTAAAATGCTTTGGGTTTGTAAATGTCTAAAAAGATCTGCCAGAAGCAGTCAAACATTTTTGCTCTTTTGGATTCCAGTTGATTACAGTGAGGAGATATTAGCCATCAGTAAAATTCCAGTTGTCCATTTTTTCTGCTGGTGCTGCAGACAGGACCAGATAACCCTCCCAACTAGGATGACCACAAAGAAGGTCATAGAATAATAGAATGGTTTGGGTTGGAAGGGACCTTAACATTTTATTCCAAGCCCCTCACTACGGGCAGAGACACCTTCCACTAGACCAGGTTACTCAAAGCCCCATACAGCCTGACTTTGAGCAGTTCCAGGGATGGGGCATCCACAACTTCTCTGACTTTTTCTGATAATTGTAGTCTCAATGTTCTGTTTCTTGCAGAAACATGTATACCCCAAATAAATGTTAATTATCTTAATTAATTTATTTAAAATATCTTAACTAATTCCTAATGTATTGCAACAGGTTTACTGAGTTTTTGGTATGTTACTGAACTCTGTTTATGTGCACATGTGCTTTTTTTGAATTTAAGTTATAGCCAATATCTTGACTATCTTATTAAGCAATTTGTTTCTCAAAGGCAGACAAAAAGTTTTATTCAACAAATTTTGGAGACCTGTCCTTACTCTGCGCTACTGCTTCTGGCTGATCTGAGCTCCAATTCAGAATCTCTATGGAGAAATGGCTCTTTGCAGTTTTGTTTGCTCACTCATTTCGGTTTGTTACAATGTCCTGCTGTGTTCTACTTCCACTCTTCTTGGAGCTCTCCTTATGGAAGATAAAAGTTACAATACTGTACATTAATTTTAAGATACAGTACTTCCTGTGACTGTGAAACAAACACCAGTAAGTGTGATCTGGCTTCACCTAATAGATGTAATGAGCTAAACAGAAAGATTTTGTGCAATACTTGCTCTTTCGTGCACATCAACACTAACCCTCAGTTCTTTAGTTCAGCACTTCTAAGTAGGCTACTAATAAAAATAAAATCGGGATATGTTTGAGTGTTTCCAGTTGGAATTGAGATCTTTGCTCGCCCCATGAGAGTCACTTTTCCTGGATAAAAATGTCAAATGCACCATTCTGTTGTTTGTGTTCCTGTTTAGGGCTTTGTTCATAAATGCTAGATTTAGGTCTTTCTTTTTGTATAATGGTACATGGCATCATAATTAGCCCTTTTTTGGATGACGAAAGCTATATACTTCACAGTCTTCATTTTAGGTGCAAATATTTTTAAGTTCATCTTAATTGTGACATTTTAACTGCCCAAAATTCACAGCACATTTACACCTCTGCCTATCTCACATACCTTTTGTTAGGCATTTTCATAGTTAGCTGTTCAATATGTACAATTTACATAACTTTATGAGTAGCAGCTAAAGGAATAGAAATTTTTCATTAAAAAAAGAGGCTACTGGATCATTGGATCACACAATGTATTTTCTTCCACTTGATTCTCATAAACCATTCATTGAACAGCAGAGATAGTAATTGCTTCAGGAAGAGTTTATTACTACATGTTTAACCATGGTAAAAATCTTTGGGCTTTATGAAGCATTACAAAATTCTGCAGGAGGCAAAAATGGTTTGTTTCTGAGTCTGAAAGGTTGCTCAATCAAATCCTTTGCCAGTTGGTTGCTCAATCAACTGTCCGTCAGTTGTCCCTGTCACTGGAATTGAATAAGGTGCCTACCTCATGTGCCAATGGTGAGGACACAAGTAGTTTTCACATAAGGCATCTTACAGCCCAAAACTAGGTAGATTTTCTTTAGAATTTACAAAAGTTCAGCCATAGGGTAAGAATAACGATAGGAAGCATTGGAGGAAGTTACAAGAGAAACTAGGGAGAATAATTTGGAAAGAAAAAGTCAATGTGGTTTTGTGACATGGCAAGAAAAAGCCGATCTGTATCCAAGGTGGAGTAGTAAGTAAATTCATTGGAATCTGTGTTATCCTTTCTCAGTGGCTCTGCACATAAACTCCCTTCCACTTTTGCCCTTTCCTTTGCTGCAGGCAAGGAAAATCCATGAGCATGTGCCAAGCCACCAGGGTTAATTTCTAATTCTCACACTTTCTGAAATTTTATTTTGGTGGACTTTTTCCTCCTTAGTATTTTCTCCTGACATATGAGTGTATAAAGTGCTCTTTTTTTCTGCCACATTGCTTTCCTCTATAAACCCACTTGTGGTTAAAAGCTGGTCAGTAACCTGGAAATGAAGTCATCAGGGTTATTTCAAAGTACAGAATTTTGGAGTAGAAAAGAAATTGAGTTTTTCTCTTGAGTCCCTTCAGAAATTGATAGAAATGAAAGAAGAGTCAATTGTCTGTGATTTTTTTGCTTTTGCTATTTTACAGGGAAACAAAGTGAAAAAAAGGTCTTGAGTTTGAAGATGGGGATGCATTTGTACATTTTACATACTATCTGTGGAGTTCATTTTAAACTGCTCAGCGTCAAAAACAAGTCCTTCTGTAGATGCTTTTTCTTTTTCTTTTTCTTTTTGTGATTTTGAGGTTTCTCACCACAAAACCTTTCTTTCTTTTCTCTAGGGCTTCATTAGGATGTTTAGCATTGGTTACCTGATCCAGTGTTGCCTTCGGATTCCTTCCACCTTCCGGCATCTGTTTACACAGCCATCACGCCTATTTTCCCTCTTCTACAACAAGGAAAATTTCCAACTTGGAGCTTTTTTGGGATCTTTCGTCAGTATATACAAAGTAAGCTTATAACATACAGAAATGACAAATGCCATGTTTTTTATTTCATTTTTCACATTATCACAAAGAGCTAAATGTCCAGCTGCTTAATAGTACTGATGCTGTTTGCTACAGCATGTCACTGACAAATTTATACTATTGCAATAATCATATTGTAAATGGAAAACTAGTCTTCCATTTCCTGTTTTTTTCTATAATTTCCAAAAAAAAAAAAAAGATGGATTTTTCAGCATTGTTTCAAGATCAGGAGATAGGGAGTACTTAGAGAAAGTGAATGCGGATTTCAAAGGGAATGGCTGACACACAAAAGTATTTTAGTGCAGACACAAGTAGTGACTGCAGTAGCAGCAGTGTTGCCAGAGAGAAGCCATTTTTAGATTTTGTTGGCTCACATATCTGGAATTCTTATTTGACACTAAATAGCAGGAAATTGCAGAACATATAATGTGTAGTGAGGCAACATTGCACTTATAGCTTAGAAGTCTGCCCTTCAACACCATTATAAGATGACAGATTGTGAATTGATATGTATTCATATAGCATTGTTGGAATTAATCTAATTATGTTTATTTATACCAAAAGAGAAGGTTGCAAAGCACATGTCCTAAGGCAGAATGTATAGCACAGTGCAGTACTGGAGTGACTTTTGTACTTTTATATTCTTAATCACACGTGCCTTTTCACCTGCCGTGTTATTCACTCTGCAAAGTTAAGATGATTATTATTCAGGGTAAATACAACAATTTGGAAGGTTCCAGGTTTTAAATTTTTTCATGTCAATGTGCAGATAGGCTTTCCAGAGTTTATTTGAAAATTTATTTTTTCCTCAAACTGTAAGAAAAGAACTTTTAGAGAAAAAAGTATTGAAATTGAAAAAGCTGGAAATATTTTGATGTCCTTAAAAGCTCCAATTGCTAAGTATAGTTTAGTCCTACAGATACTCATTTTATGAGGGTGACATACTCTGACCTTTATTCATTATCTATTAAGTATTTACTTGGCACTAGTGAGGCCACACTTCAAGTCCTGTATTCGGTTTTGGGTCCCTCACTACAAGAAGGACATTGAGGTGGTGGAATGTGTCCAGAGAAGGGCAGTGGAGCTCGAGGAAGGTCTGGAGCACAAGTCTTAGGAGGAGCAGCTGGAGGACCTGTGGGTGTTTAGTCTGGAGAAAAGGAGGCTCAGGGAGGATCTTCTTGCTCTCAAAAACTGCCTGAAAGGAGGTTGTGTGCAGGTTGAGGTCTGGCTCTTCTCCTGAATAATAAGTAATGAGACAAGAGGAAATGGCCTCAAGTTGCTCAGGAGAGATTTAGATGGGATAGGAGGAAATCTTTCTTCATCACAAAGGTTGTCAAGCAGTTGAAGAAGCTTCCCAGGGAAGTGGTAGAATCACCATCCCTGAAAGTGTTCAAAAGGTGTGTGAACGTGGCACTTGGGAACATGGTTTAGTAATGGACTTAGTGGGTGCTGGGTTAACAGTTGGATTTGAGGATTGTAAATGACCTTTCCAGGCTAAATGGTCCTATGATATTATGATTCTATTATATGTTATTATTTACATTTCATGACTTAACAAATTTGGGTTACATTATGGGCTTTTTTCCAGTTTGAGATAAGCATGTAGGGCAGCAGAGATTCCAGTCACTCATAAGAATTGGACCACAGCCAAAAAAAATCAGAAAAGTTTGGTGTATCTTGACTCCAAAGGAATATGCAGTTCTGATTTTTTTAAGTTAGTATGTTTGCATGGCTCCAGAGGTTATTGGATGTATAGAAAAAATCTCAAGGAGTTTGGTGTGTAATTGAAAACAACATTTATCATGGGAAAGAGTCTAGACAGCTACAGCAAATGAAGATGATGTGAATTCAAGAGTTTTGGCATTAGATTGGTATTCAAATTAGATTGATCTGCTTTCTGATTTTGAAAGACATGATAATGATAAACTGTAAATTAAAACCCTGAAATGTTTTGGGTACTGTGTCCTACTCTCTTTGGTATCACCAGTGCTTTTAAAGATTTTTCTTTGGTTCTGTTGATGTCCTGTGTTTTTGTTGATGTAATTCACTGTTTCTTGATGTGGTAAAGAAGATTACTGAATCAGACAGAACGTGTCCTGATAATGAAAGTTTCTATAGCTCCTAAGAGATTACAATGGAATTTTACATTTCCCTTACAAAGTTCTTACAATGGGAAAGTTTGCCTCCTCCTACATCAATTAAATTGCCTTTTATTATAGCAGTCGTACCAAGCAGAAGAATGCATTATCCATGGAACTGTTCAATGCAAGGCCAGATGGGGCCAGGCCAACCCAAACCATTTTGTGACTATTATTATGGGTATTATCACACTACACTCTTAATTCCTAGTGTGTCCTGTATTACTAGCTTATAAAAGAATATCTCCAGCCTGTATCTTATGAGTGTCATAGGGCTAATCCTGCTTTCTGTTCACCTGCAGGGTACGAGTTGCTTCCTGCGCTGGGTCCGAAACCTTGATGATGAGCTTCATGCACTTGTAGCTGGTGAGTCCATGAAAAGTTTATTTTGACTATGTTGAGACTCTGCAAATATTTGTCTTGTCTGTCCTCCCATTCCCTTTTCAGACTTCTGTGCTTAAAATAGGGCTGTGTATATCAAGGTTGTGTCAGAGTGACAGTGATGTTTCAAGTGGCTTCAAAGAAAGGGTTGCAATTAAAATTGTAAGGTAAATTCAGTCAAATGGTGTGGAGTTTATGGTCTGCTCCAAGGACAGTGCGTCATTTTGTGCACAAATATAAACTTGTTCTTTAATTTCAAAGTGTGGAGATACGAGAGAGATGTGAGATGCAAATATTAACTCTTCTATATGTGACAGAATACACATTGGAATTTATGGGCTCCTCTGGGCCCAAAGAAGGAACCCTTTTGCCATGAAATCTGTGTGGCGGTTCAGGCTCTTTCTTGCTCTTTGTGCATCTATCATGTATTGGAACCTCAGAGGTTTCTTAGCCACAAAGAAGAGAGCAGTTTGATTCCGTGTTTTTGAGCACTGAAATACAGATTTGTTTCAGAGTTTCAAAACTTCCTCTTTTTAATGACACAAGCCATGTTTGGGTGGGCAGCACAGGAACATCACTGAACTGTGTTGTAGCAACAGAAATAAATAGTCCTGTGCAGTGTTTGTTGGGCTGGCATACCGCGACAGCAACACAAGTAACTGTGATTTTGTTTTCCAATTGTTGCAGGGTGTCTAGCAGGAATTTCTATGATGTTTTACAAAAGTACAACTATCTCTATGTATCTGGTGTCCAAATTAGTAGAGGTAAGTTGTTACCCTTGTAACAGAGGTCTTCATCTATTTTGTCAAGGCAGAAAAAAAATGAACTTTACATGCTTTGTCAGGCACTTCCAGTAAAATACAAAGTTGGGTGGCAACGATGTGTTTTAGTATGTGACATATGCCAAGAGGCATTTGCTGCCCTGTGGTCTCCTTTCTTATTTTCTTCCCTGTGACTCATTTTAAAAGCCCTTTAGCCCCTGGTCTCCATGTATATTGTCCACAAATTGTCTTAATCTCCTGATAGCCCTTTGCTTTGTAGTTTTTGCAAATTTTTTAAATCTGAGAGTTCCAAGAATGTCTATTCCACCAGAAACATAAATCAGACCTAGTCTTTAATTGCAGATATATTGCCAAAAGCTACAGCTTAACTTCCTGCCTTTGTTCCCTAATTTTGGCATTCAGCAGTCTACGATAACTCAAAATAGCTTAGGTTTTAGTCTATAGCTGAAGTTGTTTGTCAGTGTGCTTCAACTGATTGAATTCTCAGCTTTGGAATGAACTTTGTTCTAATTACTATTCTTCAGGCTTCAATTATTTCTGTGAACTTGTTAAAATCAAGAGCCCAGGAAAAAAAAAGTTACAGAGTTTTGTTACGCCAATTATATTTTACTAATCAGCATTTGATTTTTTACTGTGATTGTTCCATGAAGTCAAGACTTAGTCATGTTTATTTCCCCAACAGCACCACTGGAATAAGTTGAGAATGTTCTCATCATCTCAATTCACATATTTGTGCAGACCTTGAGGGCCTTGTTCCCTAGTGATATTTATCCACCTCCATTACCAGAGCAGAATTCATTTAAAAGAACATAAATAGAAGGAGCTTTTTTTTTATTATACATGAAATTAAACATATAAAGGGAAGATATTCTCTGTTTATTCCTCCTCCTTGTTATCCTCGACCAAGCTCTGAAGGGAGTTCAGATATTGGTTATATAAAGGCAATTCTGAGTTATTCATACTGACTTTTAGAACACCGGTTGTAAGAAAAAATATTATCTTGTATTGCTGATGGTTTTCTCTGGACTTTGAGACATCATAGCCGCAGTGAAATAAGAAAAGTGCTGTGTGTTGTTTCTTTCTTTTTCTTTTTTTTTACTACTTTTATCATCTTACACAAGCCAAGAGTAACTGACCAAAGAGGCGTGTGCTGCTTTGCAAGGTCAAGCTGTGCTCAGGAAAATAAACTTTACATGTTTTCTCAGAAAGTAAAGTATGTGATTTCAAGCTGTTTAAGAGCAGTGAATATTCACTTTGTTGGAATAGTTATTGCATTGTTCTTTTGCCTTTTTAAAATGAAGAATTGAAGAGAGCAAACTTTCCCTTTTTTATCTTCAGGATCTGTAACACCCAAGGTGTTACTAATCCCATTCTATGCATTAATAACCTCTTACTAGATTGATCTTGGATAACTTCTATCTCAATCAATGTCACGTTTGTGCACATACAAAAAAATATATCAGCATAGGTTAAAAATGTTGACATGCTTCTTTGAAAATGTAAAATGGAAAGTAAAAAGCTACTTTTGTTTTGTTTTATTCAGCATTTTCTGCTTGTTTTTATAGACTATATACTTCAAAGGCATTGAAGCAGGGAAGGTTCCCTATTTTCCTCACGCAGACAGCATCATCTATGCCATTTCTACATCAATATGCTTTCAGGCAGTAAGTATGTTGTTCTTTAACAAAACATGAAATTCCTTAAGTCAAATATTGAATGATATGAGGAGCACAGGGACACAGTAACATAGAAAAGATGATGTGATGTAATGATTGCAGCAAGCTGCTGTGAACTCAGGCTCCTGCATCCTGTTGCTGAATGTCACTGCAGGAAGGTCATTTCTAGGACTGAATTTCTCATATGCTTATAGCTGAATACATTATACAAAGCCTTTAATTCTTTGGAAAGGACCTTAAAATACATTGACCCAGAAGAGGAAAATAAATGTATGTACTTCCATAAGCCTGTGAAAGGACAGTTTCTCAAGGAGACAAACAATATAATAAAGTATTTTATGGGTTTTTAGATCTACTGGAAGTTCTCACTTTCAGTGGACTTGAATGAATATTGCCTAGTTGAAAAAAATCTTTAAAAACCCCCTGTAAAAAAAACCCCGAAGTTTTACATTTGAAATAAGCGATGGTTACCATCTTTTGCACTTCTCAAGTCAGTTCCATGCCTTTACCCTCAGTCCTTTTATCATCTATCTCAACTGGAAAAACAGCATTTCAGTGGTACCCAAATTGCTCTACTACTTTACTACATCTCGCCATTTCTAGACCTTCTGCTGAAACATCCCACTGCATGTTTTGTGGACCTCCAGAGCTATATGTAATGTGTTCTCTCTCAATAGAGAGAACATAAAATCTCCCTAAAGCAATCCTCTGCTACCCTGTGCTTAACAGACACTCCTCCTCCTCCTCCTAATTGTTCACATGTATTTGGGAATATCTCCAAGTCTAGTATGAAAGTGAACTGAAACTTTTAGTGCTTGGGATGGGCCTGAAGTTCTGCAGTATTGAGATCCCCAAATACTACTGTCAGGGACCAACCATTGTATGAGACTAACAGACATAAAGTTCATATGAGAAAAGAGCGAAGGGGTGTTTTTAATTAATTAATAACTAATTGAAAAATAAATCCAAAACTTGAAATAAATTGCTAGGTTTACGAAGAAGAAGAAGGGAGAACTTAGGGATCTATGCTGATATGTTTGTTATTCACAATATCTCTTAGTGACCTGGAAAAGTAATGGAATGGAAAGAGAGAAGACAAGGATTTTGGTTATGACACATTTTTTAGGATAATGTAATGTGAAATATAGATATGACTACAGAAATGGTTGATCACAAAATGCAGAGTAGGTAGGGGATAAAGTGGCAGGTAAATTGAGCTTCCACGAGTGCAAAATCATATATGTGGGAATAATGATTGTTGTTGCTTTCTCTGCACTGAGATGTAATTAAATTGCCACCATTTATAAAAGATAGTCTTCTGAGAAGTGATCACCTAGAGCATTGAATTCAGCAGAAAGCAGTAAAAATTATTTACATAGCAATCCTTTTGGGAGTTTTGGCAACATAATGTAGCAGATGAAGCTTTTGGCAGATGCTGTCACCTGGCTCTGACAGAATCCTCTCCTTGCAGGCTGTCATGGAAGTTCAGAACCTGAGACCTTCATACTGGAAATTTCTTTTACGACTAACAAAGGGCAGGTATGTAATCAAGGGTGTGTAATGGCTTGTCTAAACACATCATTGATCATATTTAATTTTCTGTGACATTCACTGTCAACAGCAGAGCTGAAGAAGTACGTAAGGGCTAATTTCCTGAGGATTTACTTTGCTTTTCAAATGGTTTCCAGTACACCTGAAGTTCTTTGCTGCTGAAGTGACATTGCTGGGTTTAGTTTAATGCCAGGAGCAACAACTTAAAATCTTGTGAAGACTGTTTAGCAGATGACTGTTTTACTTGAAGTCTTTTTTATCTTTAATTCACTTGGAGGGTGGAATGCTTTCAGATTTCAGTGGAATATGAAGAATCCAGTAAACAACTATATATGTTGAAGAAATCACTCAGTATGTACAGTGATTGACAGCATGGAATTATTATGTGTTTAAAAGCATTGCAAGAAATGCTGGAATGTCTCCTAAGAATATTTTAAAGTTTCAGTTGTTTATATTGGACATCTGTTTCATTTGGGAAAGGACTTTTTTTCTTGGAAAAATGAAAAAATTGAAAAAATGAAAAAATTTCACTGATCATAATCATAAATTTACACTGTAATATATTAACGGGATATTTATCAATTGCTACAGGACTCTAAAAAACTCTCCTTTTTGGAGTAAATTTTGCTAGATATAGTGGGAAGTTTTATTGGGATGTCTGGAGGCAGCCTACAGACAAACTCTGAGGCCATACAAACGCAATATAGGGGATGATGTCAGTGCAGATATCCAGTTTGGGCTGCATTTTTCAATACTGTCCTAATTCTAAGCTTGCCTCAGTTGAAAGAGAGGAGGGAAAAGAAATTCTGTTCTGGCCATTTATTTTATCTAAAGCAAATATATCTGTAATAGTAATTCTGACAGTCTCTCCATAGAGGCAATTCTTTTGACATTTAATAAGTTTTTCAGTTTATAGTTTTGAAGAGTAATGAAATGGAAATATTTGTAACGCTTAGAAAATTATCATCCAGACTTGGACAGGCAGCGCCTGAATTTGCTCTGCTGGAATGAGAGAGAACAGTAGCATATTTTGGTTTGACCTTTTTTTTGTAGAGTTAAAAGTAGAAGGGGTTTCTCCCCTTTTTCACAAGTCGCATTATATGAAGTATACCTACACAAAGTACTATTAGTCACATTTGTCAAATGTATATTTTTTTAAAATCTTTATTGCCTGAGATGAATAACTTGCAATCTCTGAACAGTGCAGGCTGAAGCCTGCATTTCAGAGATTTTGGTAGTCTTTCATGAAATGAAATAATGCTAACAATAATTTTATTTTTTCATAAGTAAATTAATCTTGAATTCATGCTCTCGTCTTTTTCAGATTTGCTCTCATGAACAGAAAAGTTTTAGATGTATTTGGTACAGAAGCATCTAAGAACTTCAAGGATTTCACACCTAAGCTTGACCCAAGATACACAGTTGTGCCACCAGAGCTGCCACTGGAGCTGTCTTGAGCACAGCAGTGTGACTTGTCGTTGAATGTGATTAGCATTTTGTCCTGAAAAGTTAATTAACTTGACAGTCATATATATGGAGGAGGACTAGGGCTCCACTTCAGTATTATTACTTTTTACCAATCAAAAATACTGAAGCTTTGCAGGAAGGTGTGGCTTAGTGATTAAGCCCCTTCTATAAACAGAAAATGTTTCTGGATTGCTGTAGTTGGTTGACAGTATGGTAGAATCCTGAATGAATTAAACAAATGAGTAATATATTTAGAGAAGAGAAGTAAAACATAAATATGCATCATAATTTCAAAAATTCTGTAGTTCATACCAGTAGAATATTTCTTGGTAAAACTAAAATTAATTCTTAATTTACAAAGAAAGACAATTGTCATAGTTCAGGTCCAAAATTTTACCTGGTCTTAAAACTGTTGCAGTTGGGTGAAAATTTCTCCTTGGTTTTCTAAATTGCATCAGTGATTTGTCTCAAAAGAGCCACCACCCACTCATTAGTTAAAATTAGAGTATTTTTACACAGCTGTGGTTGCAGAATGAGGCATTCCTTGGGAAAAGAAAATGCATATTAATTCAGAAATCACATTCCAGAGCTGTAAATTCCACTGATGATATAGATAACAGACGAGGAAAACAAGAAGCCGATCTCGGTGGCTGCTGCGTCCCGAGGAGCGGCGGGTGTGGTGGTCAGTATCTGCCAAGTGGAAAAGGACAAAACCAGCAGAGGAAGGAATGAAACCTTCCAGCTTCTGAGATGGTGCTGGAAACAGCAGTTACAAAAATAAAAAAGCCGAGAACAAAACAAAATGTACCCTCTCCCCCCCTCAAAGTATACTGAAGTGAAATGTTTGTTTTTAAAAGGGCTTGATATTGTCACCTTAGATGGCATCAGGTTGTCTGTCAGGCTGCAACACCAGCCAGTGTTTCAAGCATTTCTTTAGAAGAGAGATGGCCCCTGAGGTTAGACTGTTACAAGAGAATAGTTTTGACAATCGTATTAATAGTGTTTTTTCCTTGTACTTGGTGAAGAATGGTTTCCATCGGGCCATCAGCCAGCCCTGACTGGCACAGTTACATTGAATTTGATATGGTACTCAATGCAAGTAACTACCTACACAAAATCCATCTCATTTTTACCCTGCCTGTTTCTGCAGATTTGTGTTCTAAAGCAAGACCTTGACATGCTAATTGCTTATTTTTTAGTGTTTGGGGCTTTTTTTTAAACTCGAATACATTCAGGTGACGCTGAATGATGTTCGTTATCCTAGAACTTAATGAAAAAATGAACTATATTCACATTCAACTGAAAAGAGGTGAGATAAACCAGGGAATTTAAATTGCAGTGGGTTGCATGTATTTTAAAAAGAAAAGAAGAAATTGGTGTTTTATTGGAAGCCTTTACCAAATTATTTGAATTGGACTAATTAATAGACTTTGTCATGTAACACTGTAATCCTACCCCAGACATAAGCATATTTTAATTCCAATTTTAATCGAATACCGAATATGCAGTAATTTTTATCAGATTTACAGATTGTTATGAAAATTGTACCCATTTGTGCACAAAATCTGCTTCTTCATCAGCTACACTAACAGTGATGCTTTATCACTGTTACTAAAGGTGCTTCATCCTGTAAAACAGTGGTTGTCCCAGTTAGTGTGAATAAAGTTCTGCAAGCTAGTTTGTATGCAATATTTTATTGCTTGAAAAATATTACATTAAAATTCCTCAAAAGGAAATAAAAGTTAATTCAGCAAGAACTTTAAAATGGTTGTAATAGGCTTGTAGTGTTTTTCCACTGGAATATGGTCTAAAATATTTGACCTTGTAAAGTCTGAGAAGTTATATATTTTAGGTGGTATATTAGAACTCACACACTATATTATGAATACTTTCTAGTGTAACTATATACCATTCTCAAACTTAAAGATATTTTATAGATGGATTATGTTTCTTCACTGGAATGACAATTGTGATTGTTTCTCTATTTGAGGGGTTTTTTGGAAAAAAAAAAATCTAAGAACTACATCTCAGCAGCTAAACAACAGTTCTGTCTACGTTTCTTGCTTCTAAAATTCACAGTCCTTGTTTTGAGTTATTTTCATGTAATATAAAAAGAAATTAAATTTTTTTAAATTATTTTTATTCAAATCAAATATATGTAAGAGAAAAAGAAATAAAATCCTAATGCTCTTCCCAATAATAAAAGAGTTGCTGCTTGAAAAAGTGACTTTTTGTCCAGGCTGTTGTTGAGAGCTCCTTGGAGTCATAAGTGAAATGTCTGTATGGCCAAATGTCACGAATGAAGATTTAGAAAGGACTCTCCCCACGTGGGTGTGCCCTTCCAACCTGTGCAGTGGATTTTTTAGGTGAGGCACAGCGTGCACAGAACTGGCCCCACCGTTTCAGTCCTGAGGTCCATCTGCCATGGCCGAGCGAGCTTGGACAGTGACAGGGAAGTCCTCGGGACTGTCACAGCACCCGGTACTAACCAGGGCTGACCCTGCTGAGCATCCGAGATGTGACGGGATGGGATGGCAGGGAGGCATTGACTGCCAGGGGACGGTCCCCACTGAGACTTGAACTGAGGACCTTGGGATTCAGAGTCTGGAGTGCTCTCCTTTACACCACGGTACTGCCTTCATAAGTGAAATAGAGTCATAGAATCATACAGTAGTTTGGATTGGAAGAGACTTTTTAAAGGTCACCTAGTTCAGCCCCCTCTGGCTGGACTAGATGTACCCCTCTGGGATGCCTTCCTCTAGACCAGGTTGCTGAAAGTCCTGTCCAACCTGGCCTTGACTGTTTCCAGGGATGGGGCATCAACCACCTCTCTGGGCAACCTGTTCCCAGTGTCTCACCATCCACATTGTAAAAAGCTTCCTTCTTATATCTAACCTAAATTGACCCTTCTTCAGTTTAAAACCATTGGCCCTGGAAGTAATACTTGGTGGTGAAGGAGCACCAGGAATGTGACTGAGCATTTAAACTGTAGGTATTTGTTGCGCAATAAAGTCCTAGTGGAGTGTAAGGGATGAGGTAACGCCAAAGCAGTTCAGCTTCAGCTCTGTGCTTCCATGGGTAATTATGTAATATGAGTTGATGCTATTAATGTTTCTTTTTCAAACTCAGAAAACCACATTGCCAGATCTGCTGGTAGGGAAGAGCTCATGCCTTCAGCTCTGTCTGCCCTGTGGCCAGACGTTTGGGCCGCATGTGACTGAAATGACAGCATTTTCTGCCACCTGATGTGGCATGGCTGGTTACTTTTTGATCATATGATGGGTGTCTCTTTGATCACATCAAACTTCTTGCTAAAGTTGTTCTTGCAAAGAGAAATACAGCAGGAGACTTGCTCAGGAGATGATGGGAAGTGGTGGGTCAACCTGAAATGTCACAATTCAGTGATAGAGGTTTGTGTGCCCTTAGGAGAGTCTGCTCAGGGTGACAGTGCTTGGCTCCCCGCAGGCATCTCAGGAGGCTGCTGCCTCCCAGAAGCAAATATGCCTGTGGCAGGCAATTTTTTGCACCTTTCCTTGAAGTTCTTGGCATGCATGGCTTCTCTAAAGCTCATTTTCATCCCCACTGCTGCTCTTGCTGTGCATCTCACTCTCTCTGTGGCTGTAGTCCCCATCTTGCACCCAGACCCCCATGCTCCCTGTCAGCAGCCTTTTGCCTCAGTTTCTCTTGGTTCTTCATCCCTCCCTCACCTCTGCTCCTCACAGGGTTAGCTGTTCCCTGTCCTCTCTTCTGTCTTAAAAGCTGCAGTGACAGCCTTTGGGTGTCTCCCTCTGCTTCTCTAGAGCAGCTCCTTCACTGAGCATCCAGGACAGTGTTTCCTCATGCAGAGGGAGCAGGCAGGCAGCATCTTTTGTTGCCACTCTGGAGTTGTGGTTGGTAGAGCTGCTTTAGCAGCAGAGGAAGTCAGCAGTCCAGATCTAGAGTTTTCCCCTCCCAGTCCGTGGCATTCTGGCCATGACTGAGATACATGTGCAAAATCCCAGAGGGAAGATTGCAGTCATTCTTTGATGATGGATAATCATTAATATGCCTTGCCTGCTCTCTTTCAGCTGCTTTTCAGGCTGTATGAGATCGCTTCCATTGCAGACCTTCATCGCTTACTACTGGTCCTTGTTGGAGGTGATGACGAAGGTGTTGACATCTGCCACTGAGATCCACTAAAGGAGAGGATATTTTTTCTTCAGAATAATTTTTAATAATTTTAAACTTATGTGATTCTATGATTCTGCATCAGGGTTATAAATCCTTGCTGTGATGCAGAAGAAACATAGGACTGGGAAGAGGGTGGGAGGTAGCAAAATCCAGTTGGGGTAAGAAAAGTCATTTTGGTGGCTGTAGCTTTGGGCCTAAATAATGGTCTGGAGATTTCCATTTCCAGATTGTTTTTTCTAAACAGTGAACACTTCCCCAAGGAAACAGCCATTTCCCTCCCTCGTCTTTGTGCTGCGCCTGGGTGGATCCAGCTCTGGCAGGTACTTGCAGGTTACTCAATTTGTGGGGGGTGGGTGTCCCACAAGTTGCCTCCTTTTACAAAAGAAATTTTCTCCCACGCCTTTGAGAATGCAACAGAAGACTTTGACACTTTCCCTTGAGCTATACAGTTTCATAGGTTTTCTTATTACTTAGTAGCAGATCCTGAATATTTTATTTATTCTGTAGATATATTAACAGTATGATTTGAAGTAATAATTTTTCCCTCATAAGAAGCCTAAAATTGCCATTGTGGATGTACTGGCAAAATCACCCAGTGCTCTCCCTTGCCTTTAAACACATTGAAATGGGACCACTTCACTCAGGACACAGCACTCACCTTTTGCAGCTGAGGGATTATGTCCTTCCATCTCCATCAAAGAGGATACTTGTTTTATCAACACGTTCCTTTGAATGTGGCAAGCAGAAGTGTGAATTAGAGCCTACTTTGATCCTAAGGATTTTTTTTCCTGGCACAGGCCAGGCAGTTTTCCACTTGCTAATTAAAACACAGAGCAGTCAGAAGAATTTTAAATATTAATGCCAAGGTTTTACCCAGGGTGGAAGAGTCAGGTTGGAAATCCAAGCGAATGATTAATCTTCTCATTCCAGTGGAATCCAATCAATGTTTTCCCCTTCAGCTGCCACAACAGAGATGTGAAAAACATTGCTGTGGCTGTTGGAGCAGTAGCTGTCAGGACCGTTCCCAGGACCACCTGAAGGTTACAGAAGACCTAATCACACAGGGTCAGGGACAAAGGCGAGGCTTTTTAGTCTGTATTTTCCTAGTATTTTAGCAAGAAAACCTGCTTCCCCATTGCAGGCAGTAGAAGCTTGCAAGAAGGGGCAGACTGGGCGGGGATGAACAGATCTGGTGTAAGAGTCCTATATTAAAAGATTGCTGCTTGCACCAAATCGATACAAACATTTAAAAAATGTTCTGAACAACAGAAATGTGGTTTTGCTCACTGTCTATTGGCTGTGAAAAAAAAAATCAGGCATTTACAGCCAAGGTCACTTGTGATTATATTCACAAGCAGATTGAACGTCTCAAACTGTCTTGCACCAGGATGCTCTTACTTCTCCTTGGAAGCAAAAAATAATATCCTTTAAACAATTTGAAACCAAGTCAGAATGTGATCCTTTGGATCACCCATGACCCCTCCTGGGTGGTGCTTGTGACCCTGTGCAGGGAGAGGGGACAACTCTGGGCTGACCTTGCTGGCTGTACTGATCTGAGGTACAAAAAGTGACCAAAAGATCAGGTTTAACTACACCCAAAAGCTTACAAAAGACATTGGCTTATGAGGTATAATTCTCAGCCCATTGCTGCTGTGTGGGTTTGAGACTGTATCATGAGTTCATATGTTCACCTAGAGAGGCTTTGGTACTGTGTAACAAGGAAAAATCACTTGGACAAAAGTCACCTCCCAGTTTGTCAGGAACCAGAGGCACGAACCCTTGTCTCTGGTAGGATATGGTCTGTCTGCAAGCAGTAGTATTTACTATTTCTCACCAGCTAGGTGAAAGATCCACCAGGCAGGTGTATCTCCCCACCCCTAGAATGTACCCTGGCTGGTGCCTGCAGTGCTCTGGGCTTACGGAGTCATGGTAGAAAACAAATGCCTTTCCACCAGCCCCATCTTCAGTAGTGCCTCCCAAAAAAGGGGTCTTGTCCCTGTGCCTTTACCTAATTCCTCTTCATTTCTGTTATCCAGTGCTCTATGTCAGCCCCATCAGAGCATCATGGAATCACAGAACTGTTTGGGTTGGAGCGGATCTTCAAGATCCTCTACTCCCAACTCCACTGCCATGGGCAGGGACATCTTCCACTGGAACAGGCTGCTCAAAGCCCCCTCCAGGCTGGACTTGAACAGTTCCAGGGATGGGGAACCCACAGCTTCTCTGGTCGACCTGCTCCAGAGCCTCACCACACTCACAGTAAAGAATTTCTCCCTAACATCTAATCTAAATATTTATTCTTTTGTTTAAAACCATTCCCCCTTGTTCTATTACTATTTGCCCATGTGAAGATTTCCCATCATTCTGGGAATAGGCAGGCAACTAGAGAACTTGAGGCATCCTGGCTGAGGCTCTCCTGTGGGAGTCTTCTGCATGGAGTTGCTCTAGGCCTCATGGGCTGCAGCCCAAATTTTATTATTGATGCACTTCTCACCACTATCAGCCAAGGTGGGTCTGTCATCAGGGCGACTTGGAATAGGACTTTGCTTGGTCACATTTGGAAGGAGACCTTGATAGCTTTGCCACAACTGCTGTTAGGTCTGCCAAACCTAATGTTCTGCAATGGGTTGTCAGATTTTTCCTTGACTGCATCTTTGAAGGCACATGGCCTTGATTTCCCAGCTCATGTACAGGGATGATAAAGAAATCCAGTTGGTTTTCTACAACAGTTCAGCTAAATCCTCTGCAGAGTCATATTAACAGCAAAGAGGCGTCCTGGAAGTCCTATTTAGTCAGGTGCTCTGTCCCACAACCTTCAGTGGAGCATAAACTCCATCCCTACTGCTGGTCCCAAAAGCAAAGCAGTGTTGTTCATGCAGGGGATGGTCAGGGAAGTGGAAAAGCTGGTATGTGCCTGGATAGCTCTACTTCATGCTTGCAGGGTTATGAGGATCATACAACATCTCCCTTCATATGTGTTTTTCTGGATGGGACCAGCAGCAGAACAGCTTCATGTGCTCCAGCACAGCTTGCTGGAATCTGGACAGGAAACCACTGGCCACAAGAACAAACTTGGAATCACTGAGCCCAAGGCCAATCACCACCGCAGGTTTCCTCTGATGGCTTGGATCCTGTTTCTCAAGATGTTACTGGAGTCAACCAGGGACTGGGTGGAGTAGACTGGTCCCAGCAAACAGGACTGAGCCAGGCTTGCCGCTGCCGTCAGAGCTGTGCCCAGCAGCACCACACGATGTGGAACACACAGAACAAATCTGCTCTGATGGAAAACCTCCCCCTTTGATAGTGCCCTTCACGGGACAGCCTGCCTGGGAACTCAGCTCTGTGGAGTGTCTGGTGGTCAGCTGTTTGTAAGCATGACCACAGGCTTCATGTGTCTCTGGGAATGAGAGGAAGCCTGAAAAACAGCCTTGGCAGAGCTCCTGTGGGAAGCTGAATGCTGAAGTCTTGCTCACCTCAGCTGGAGTTTCTGCTCACCTGTCACCCTTCACTCTCATAATCTTCATTCCATCTCACAGTAATTTACAGCTGCTGAAGATGATCTGCATCCCAGCTCCAGGGCCTGCGAAATCCAAAGATGATCCAACAGGGTGAGCTCAGCCTTTTTGCTCAGCTGGGAACAGCAGCAGTGGGGCTGCCCTTCTCAGCCGAGGATGTGTTTGACTGTAATGCTGGCTTTGATCTGCACACAGACAGGGATGCTGGGCAGAAATTACTGCTTGCTCCAGCAATCAAAATACTACTCAGCATGGGATTAATTTTTGATTCCATGAGTTAGTTTGAAATTATTTTGCTTTAATAAGTTGGGGTGAGAGGAGAAAATTCTCATAGATATCAGAGTGAGTCCAAACAAAACAGCGTGTGTAGCAATGCAAAGTGATTTTCCTCAGGGCCTGGGTGAGCTGAGGCCATATTTGCAGACCTTAGCTCAGATCTTTAGAACAAATCTTCCTTTGAGTTCTTGATTCTTAAAAGTTTTCTGTGCGATAAGAGTGACCTTTTGCTTGCTGTGTTGAGAAATGTTGCCCAAGACTTGACAATGAAAGCACTTTATGCCATCATGTGGAAGCAAGATCTCCCTCTGCTCCTGTCAGCTCTCTCCTGAAACAGATAAGAGCACAGACTAGACTCCTAAATGACTTAGGAGTCTCATTCTCCATTTTTGGAGTTTCCATGTCAAATCATGATTCTCAAAATCCACCCTAGCTGCAGTATAACTTGCCATTTGCATGCTCATTTCAGATGTGAAGAACCCCGAGGACCTTCTGTGCTGCCACTCCTCCTGTATGGATTTTCTCATGTGTCTATGCCACATCTCAGCTGTGACAGTGATGAGTAGCCTTCTGCTTTCATGTCAACAGGGATGCAAGGGTCCCTTTGCCAAGACCAGACCTCTGAGGCAACAAGAAAACAGTCCAGAGAGAATGAAGTCTGACCCATGCAAACTGGGACATGTCCCAGGACCTACTGGTTATGTAGTGGTTGCTCCTGGCCAAAAAATATCAAGGATCTTGCAAACAAATTAGGCCTGAGAGCCTACCTGCTTCTGGCCTGGCAACGTTCCCTGGCACCTTTCAGTTTATTATGAAAAGTGACCCATCTGAAAGGAACCTGAGGGTGCTGGTTTACAGTTACTGAACGTGAGAAACAGGGTGGCCAAAAAGGCCAATGGCACCCTGGCCTGTATCAAGCAGGACCAGGGCAGTGATTGTCCCCCTGTACTCGGCACTGGTGAGGCCACACACACCTCAAATCCTGTGTTCAGTTCTCAGCCCCTCATTGCAAGAAAGACACTGAAGTGCTGGAGCATGTCCAGAGAAGGGCAACAGAGCTGGTGAAGGGTCTGGAGCACAAGTCTGATGAGGAGCAGCTGAGAGAGTTGGGAGTGTTCAGTCTGGAGAACAGGAGGCTCAGAGACCTTATTGCTCTCTACAACTACCTGAAAGGAGTTTGTAGGTAGGTGGGGGTCGATCTCTTCACCTATATAACAAGCAATAGGCCAAGATGAAAAGACCTCCAGTTGGAATAGAGGAAGTTTAGACCAGAGATTAGAGAAAATTGCTTCATGGAAAGAGTGGTCAAGCATTGGAAGAGGCTGCCCAGGAAAACGGTTCCTCGAAATGTTAAAAGAGCATATGGATGTGCTGCTTAGGGACATGACTTAGTGGTGGACCTGGCAGTGCTGGGCTAACAGTCGGACTCAATGATCCAAGAAGTCTTTTCCAACCTTAACGATTGCATGATTCTACGGGGAGGGACAGGTTCCTGCAGCTCCAGCACTGCTGAGGGGTGGCTGCACTGCTCGCTGCAGAGTAGAGGGCAGCGAGAAGGGCTCAGTGGAGTGGCACAGCAACCTTAGCTGTCAGATTGGCAAAGATTTAATTGTCTTTTAGACTTGTCAAGGCAAGGCTTTGTCCCTTTGTTTTCACAGGAAGTTTCTGATTCCTAGTTGTCGCTTTCTGCTGTTAAAAGGGAGGAAAGTGACTCATGGAGTTTCCTATTGGTCTGAGGAGATATGCAGAGAAATTGCTTGCTAGAGGCTCTGCCCAGACAGCCCAGCGCCTGGCAGTGAGGGGGAAATCAGGCAAAGAGCTTGCAGATTCATTAGCATGGCTGCAAATTAATTGCCTGAAGCAGTAATGCACATAAACACATTTCTCTTGTGGGCTATCATTTTAGGAGGGAGCAGTGCTGCTTTGCCAAGAGCTGGGATCAGACAGGTGATACGTATTTTAGAGCTTTAACCTCCATAATTTACTGGACAGACAAAGCAGGGGAGGAAACCGGATGTGTGTGGAACAAAGATGGATTGTGCCCATTTCCTCTCCCTCGGCCCTTGGTCCACTCTCTGTAAATCACTGCAAATGTGCTGGCAAGGTCACAGACCTGCATGCATTTTGCTAAAAGGCCTGTGCTGACTGGGGTCCCCACTGCACCCAGGCTTCTGGGCATGGCAGCCAGTGTGTCTCAGGCAGGCTCACCCCCATGGGCTGCTGTGGTGGGTGTCCAGGAACAAGAGATGCATCTCTATCCTGCCTCCTTGGCCAGAGAAGACCTTCCTAGGGGTGATACTGAGGGTAGAGGTGCATCCTGCAGCACAGAAGGGGCATTTTCATTTTCCAGAGGCAAGCCTTTCTGAGAGGACCTACTCTGCTCTCATTGACACCCTTTTACAGCTTCTTTAAACAAAAGTACCCTTTTTTGCCTTTAAACTGAAGAAAAGGAGGAAAACGAGACACTAGCATGTGAGGGAAAGCAGCCCTTCATAACATATTTGAGATTTCCGAAAAACCTGACAATGGGCTGTGTGGACCTGTGTTAAACTCCACAGGGAGGACAGTATGTTTTGTGCCAACAAAACCAGGAAACAGTATTATTAGACTTATTAGAAACAGGGAGAGGAGAGGGAAGAGGAAAGGAGAGGGGAGGGGCCATGAAATAGGTTTTACTCGGGATGCAGCTTTGCCTGATGCAGCTGCAAAAGACTTCACTCCAGCAGGAGCGGGATTCTATTGAGTGTGTGAGCTGGACCCGGAGCCCATCAGTCTCTTTAGAAACCTTCACTCTCACTCTGTGATGACCATAAAAACTTCATGGTTTGTAACTGTTTATAACACACCAAAAAGCAGAGATCTAATTTGATACATATATTGGTTTTCAGATGACTTCCCTAGATGCAGTTGGTCAGTGAGCCCTACTGTGGGGCAGGACAGAGGCTCTCACCAGATGATTTCCCCATGTGGTAGGTTCTGGGGTGTTGGTGGGTTTGATCTTGGGGCATTTTTCAGTGCAGTGAGTACCACATTTTGTCTCCTAGTACCCCCTAGACAGAGGTGAGCCACCACCATCTGAGTTGACCAGCCCTAGTTTGCCCATGGCAGGGCTGCCCTGAGCCACAGGAATAGTGCCATCATGAGAGGAGGGAGAGGCATTATCTGTTATTTCTGCAGGATGAACCCCTGACCTGGAGTTCACATGAGAACAAAAATACCCAACAAATATTTCCAGATCTGGTTCTGCTATGCTGCACTTCATTTGTGAGATTTTGGTACAAGAAGACCTTCCCTTGCTTCTTCTTAACAGAGTACTAAGCCAGATCCAAGTTCTGCCATGGGGGATGTGCCAGCAAAGCATGTAAGCGTAGCTTGGGTCCACCACCATGGGCTGGCTGATGCGCATGTGTTGAGCCTGAGCTTCCCTCTGCTGCCTCTCCTGCACTCTGAATAAGCCGTGTCCTCTGCAGGACATGGCTGGGGGCTGGTCCATCCCTCCAGGTACCATTACAGCTGGTCTGAGTGACCCAGCTTGCTGAGAAGCTCCTGGATGCAGAGAGACTGATGGAGACATATCTGGGTGCTGTGATAATGACCCAGAGTGTGCAGGATCTTTGACAACTTTTGCCAGGAGCATCAACAGCTGTGCTCATCCTGAAGAACTGCCTGTACCCTCCAAGTACATACCTAGAGCTGAGGTAGGAGAAGTCACTAGAAAGAGTCTTTGGCAATCTGTGCTGCCTTGGCCTCCTTCAAAATTAGGCAGCTGATCAGCAAAAGCTATTCATAAAACTGAACTTACATTAAGGAAAAAACTAAGAAGAAAAATGCAAGACTTCCCTCCCCAAAGCTCTGGAAGGTTTCCTTTATGGATGTCTACAAAATCCAAGGGTGACCTTAATAGAACTGATGGAGCAATCAATATTGAGTCTTTGTGCCTTAAAGATCAGGCTCCCTAAGGAGGTCTCAAGTCAAGAAACCAGCCAGTGAAATACCCTGAAAAATTATACACAGCTGGAAATGCTTACAAGATTATTTATGATATCACCGAATCATAGAATTGTTTAGGTTGGAAAAAAACCTCTAAAATCATTGAGTCCAATCATTAAACCAGGACCACCATGTTCACCACTAAACCATACCTACAAGTGCCACATCCTCATGACACCAAACACTTCCAGGCATGGTACCTCCGTTGCCTCCCTGGGCAGCCTGTTCCAGTGTCTGACCACACTGCTAGAGGAGATTTTTTTCTTAATAGCCAATCTAAACCTCCCATGGTGCAACTTGAGGCCATTTCCTCTTTTCCTGTCCTTAGTTACCTGAGAGAAGAGACTGACCTCTATCTGGCTACAACCTGCTTTAAGGTGGTTGTAGGGAGTGAGAAGATTCCTCCTGAGTCTCCTTTTCTCCAGACTAAATAGCCCCAGTTCCCTCAGCCATTCCTTATCAAACTTGTTCTCCAGACTCTTCCTCTGCTCCATTGCCCTTCTCTGGTCATACTCCAACACCTCAATGTCTTTCTTACAGTGAGAAGCCCAAAACTGAACACAGGATTTGAGATGCAGCTTCACCAGTGCCAAGTACAGGGGGACGATCACTGCCCTGGTTCTGCTGGCCACAATATTGCTGACACAGGCCAGGGTGCCACTGGCCTTTCTAGTCACCTGGGCACACTGCTGGCTCACATTCAGCCAGCTGGAGTAAAGGAGGAAGGAAAAGAAGAAAGCAGTAGAAATAGAAGTCACTGGAAAGAAATAGAGCACTTCTTTGCTCTCTTTATTTGGAGAGCAAGACCAGACAGGCCAGAAGTGAGCAAGCCTGCTGCTGACAGACAGGGGAGAAGCAGGAGAAGTAAATTGTATTTATATAGGTGTCAATCAATGCAGACAAATGTTCAGCAGGTGTGACACTGTGAGAAACCAAACCATGCAGAATAACATTTCTTTTTTTTTAATCACTGAATAAAAAGCCAATATGATCTGGAAAGAATTTGAATGATATTATTTCCTGGTTCTCATGGGAATGTGAGCTGGGATACTCTGTGCCTGTTGATATCAGCAGCACCTATTCTGAGAAGACCCTGCATGCCAGGTTACAGAAACCCAGGCTGGGAGCATGTGGACTGGTAGAGCAGCTGAGCTCACTTGTCCATTTTAGCCTGTTCTAGGCATCCGTGCCCTCCTCCTTAGGATGCAGGTAAACAAGGAGAAACCAAAGTTAAACCCTGCAGCATCTGTGAAATGCCATGCCATGCCAGAATGCAGAACACCTTCCACCTGCAGATTTGATGTAGCAGTGTTTTTCTGTATGGGAAACACTGTTTGTTGCATTGGTTTTGTTTTGAAGTGTTTGGCACATTTCTCTTGAGAAGTGTATCGAGTAAATGTTCTTCCTCTGCAGCAGGTGAAAGGGTCACGGATGACAGCTGAGGAGAGCATCCCCCTGGCTCACAGGGACAGCAGTCTTGTGAGTCACAGGGCCACAGGAGGCTGCACGAGACTTCCTGTCTTGTCCTGTCTCCTGTTCCTCTTTGGGAAGGCTCCAACTGTGCTGAAACACTTTTTTAAAAAGCATAATTTTCCACCTTTTTTTTTTCCCGTGAAGATGCAAAGTTTTCATCAGAAAAATGGAAATTGAAAAGTTTTTGTTTAGTGAGATTTCTTTTAAAAAATCAGGTTAAATTAGGTATTTACTGTAGGTACCTGGGGAAGCAGCAACAGCAAACATCTTCACATCATGACAGAGAAGTGGGCAATGTGGACTGCTCTCCATGTGACATCTTTGCTTTTCATTCTCCCTGCCCTCCTTGGCTTCTGCTGCATTTTGGAGCTCAGAGAATTTGTGTGGTAGTGGGACCAGAGGAGAGGCCATTGAGGAGAGAAGGGAGGGAGGCCAGTGCTTTGAAAAGGCTCTGAAATCAGCTCAGATAAACCATAGGAGTGAGAAAAATGGGTCAGCAGACATGCTGTTGCCCTGCTGGTGGGCTTCTCTAGGGCAATGCTCCTGCCAAGCTTTGTCCACCCTGGTACAATGCTTATCCTGAAGCAGGTTCTGGGATCCCAAAGGTAGAGACTGATCATGACATGCCATGTTTGGGGTTCACATGGCAAGGTTTCAGTAGTGGGGGGGCTGGGCTACAGGTTTGGCTTCTCTGAGAAGCTTCTGGAAACTTCCTCCATGTCCAATAGAGCCAATGCCAGCCAGCTCTGAGATAGACCCATTGCTGCCCAAGGCTGAGCCCATCAGAAACAGTCGTAGCACGTTTGGGATAACAGATTGAAGAAGGAGGGGAAATTGCTGTGCAACAGCAGCCAGAGAGAGGAATAGGAATGTGTGAAAGTCCTGTCAGGACATGTAGCCCTGTGGAGAGAGGAGCCCATGCTGGAGCAGGTTTGCTGGCAGGACTTGTGACCCCATGGGTGACCCACTCTGGAGCAGTCTGTTCCTAAAGGACAGCACCCTGTGAGAATAATCTATGCTAGAGCAGTTAATGAAGAACTGCAGCTAATGGCAAGCACTCACATCAGAGAAGTTTGTGGAAGACTGTCTCCTGTGGAGGGACCCTGGGAGTAGGGGAAGAGTGTGAGGAGTCCTTCCCCTGAGGAGGAGGGATAAGCAGAGACAATGTGTGTTTAACTGATTGCAGCCCCCATTTCTCATCCCCCTGCACTTCTGAGTGGGAGGACATAAAGAAAATGGGGAGTGAAGCAGAGCCCTGGAAGAAGTGGGGAAGGTGAATTTAAGATTTGGATTTGTTTCTCCCCTTGTGGCTTGGTGAGCAGTCGGGTGGGCAGTCGGGTGGGTCTTCCCCACAGCCAGGCCTGTCTGTGAGTTCCTGCAAGAGGTGTTGAGGTCTTAAGCCACCATTAGGCATGATGGCACAGCCCTTGTCTTATGGGGGTTGGGGATTTTGAGGGGATTTTGGGCATATGTCTGGACAGCAGTGTTAGGGAATAATTGTTGCATACAGTGAGCTACTTCTGGAAACCTTCCCTCCTCAACAATCATGTTCCTGGGTCTTCCTTGATTTAGTGATTCAAAATTCCCACTTCCTTCTTTATTTGGACTTATACATAGTGTTTTATTTCCATTTCTGCTTTCGGTCTATTCTATGACATCGGGCAAAGCTGTTCAGTGTCTTTCTTTTGTTTCCTCCTTCATTCAGTGTTCATCATGTCCTGTCTGGCACTGTTTTGAATGAAAAAAATGACACTTCATTTTAACTGTAAACATGTGGGGTTTGGATCAGACAATGAGAGCTGATTTTGAATACAGATGATCTTTCATTATGCAGTTGTACAACAGAAGGAGGTTCTGCTGTCAGGGAATCACAGTGGTGTAGTTTGGAAGGGACTGTGGGAGGTTGTCTGGCCCAGCTCCCTGCCCAGATCTGATTGTTGAATGACCATGAGATTTTGCCAGTGGTAATAAATGTTCTACTTTGTTTCTGGATAGATTTTCAGAGCTTTAGTCTCCTTTACTTCATGCAGGTAGTAGATATTTTTGAGAGTGGGAGAACAAGGGTAGTGTAAGTAATAGTACAGGCAAAGTCAAACACAGTTAATAAGGGTTGACTTGTGATAAATATGGCCTATACAGACTTCATCCACTTTTCACTGCTTGGTCTGCTATACAGAATGCATCCTTGGTCTCTGAGAGCTGAGTTCTCCTTCTTTCTGTTCATTGCCAGGCCACTGGTGATTAGTGCATTAAAACTACATTATCCAGAATGGCAGAAGACCAAGACATGCCCAAATGAAAATTTCTTCTTCTGATGGTAAAGGACTACCAGAAAGAGCTCAAAGGTTAGTACTGCTTAATTATACACACATGGAAAATGACAGTGCTTCCTCAGCCAGGAAGAAGCCCCAAAGGATGTCATATTGCCCAGTTCCCTCTCCACTCATCACCATTCCAAAGCCATAACAGCTGAATTTGCAGACTTTCAGTACTTGGAAGGAACCAGTAAGAAAAATGGGGTCTAACTTTTCTAACTTTTTAGCAGGGCCTGTTAGGATAAGACAAAGAGTATTAGCTTTAAACTGAAGTGCAGATGATTCAGATTTGTTATAAGAACAAATTCTTTTACAATAAGGGTGAAGACTTTGGAACATGTTGCCCAGCTAAGTTGTGGATGCCCCACTCCTGAAAGTGTTCAAGATCAGATTGGGTGGGGCAACCTAATTTTTTTGAAGATGTCCCTGCTCATAACAGAGGATGTTGAATTAGATGACCTTTGAAAGGTCCTTTCTGACCCAAACTATTCTATGAATTTACAGCTAAGGCAATCAGCCTAATGGATCTGTGGTCCCTTTTGTCATCACAGGGCATTAGTGCCTCTGGACCCAACTCTCATCAGGTACAGATCTGGAATTTTTGAGCTGAAGACTCTGTGTCTGAGCACAGGAGACAACTTGATGCTGATTATCTTCACGTGAAGGCTTAGAAAACTGCAGCCTGATTTCCCTCCAGTTTTCAGTAAATCAGAGCTACTGAATTCAGTTATATTCTCACCTCATATTCTCACCTTATATTCTCAATTAATGCAATTTACCCCGCTAGTATTAACTTCACTGGGGTGGTGTCTTGGTGCAAGAGCATGATTAAGATTGGTGAAGATGCACAGCAGTACTACAAAGGTTTGAGGAAAGAACAGCCCATTTTCTAAAGAGGAAAACTCCCATCTATAGAAATCAATAAATCCTCATTAAAAAAAAAGGTTTGAAACCAGATTGCTCTAAGACACTATCTTCCTTGGCATTAATGTTTTAAGCACGTTATTTTAAAATAAAATTTATGTAGGTATGTAGCAAACAGTGTAACATTGAAGGCAGATCATTCTCTGAGTAAATAGGATCTTGTATTTGGGATATTACTTAATCATAAGGAAAGTGGAAAACTTTGCTCAGTTTCATGGAGCTGTAATATTTTTACATAAACAACCCATTTAGTTCAGACAGCTACTTAAATTTCTCCTTAAATCCTGTTTGCTTCAAGCTTGGAGTTCCATTAGTGCTCTTTCAGGTTAAGCAGAAGCTTAACAGCTTTACTAGATCAATGCCCAGGACAGCAGGTGAGAATTCCAGCTATCAGAGACTCCAGTGAAAAAACCAAATTCTTTGGTCTTTTTTTACCCCTAAAGCTGTTATGCTCAGCTACAGGTGTACACTTCTTTAACAGACCATTTGGTGAATTGTTTATAATATTGGGGATCTTCAGTGCCAAAGAGTGTCCCTTTTTTATCACTCACTGCCTGTTTGCACTGCATCCCATGTCCCCATTCTCAAGGTCTCTGCTATCACGTCATGTTGCTTTCCCCATGCAATGTATCATTATCCTGGGGTCATAAATATTTCGTTTAGTGTAGAATAACTATTGTCTATATAAAAAATTGAGGTTTTACCACTTTATTATAACAAAGAAAACAAACCAGGCAATAATGACCATGGTTCTAGAAAAAATGCTCTTAGAGCTAAGAAAGCTAAAGCAAAACTTCAGGCAAGCCAAGACACGCTTGAATAAAGCCTGACAAGTCCTGAGGCGTTGCAGAGAAAGAATGAAGCCTGTGGTCTTTTATAGCAATTGCAATCCTGAATTTAGTGGGAAACAAGGCAACAGTGAAATAGAAACGTTAAATAGGCTTGGTGCCCAAACTGAAAATCGGGAAACAGCACTAACAACCTATTGTTAGCCTGGTGATTCCTCTTTCAGGAGACTCTATTTTAGGATGTGAAACACCATATCTAATATTTCCTTAAAAACAGACAAGGTAGTTGCTCTGCATTATACTTATGCAAGAAGTCCATTATCACCTGAAAGAAGTCCAATTCCCTGAACACTCTGTACCTTAGATAAGACACAGTTTTAGCTCTTGACCTTAATGAGCCTTTCCTTCCAAGTCTATTCCAAGATGTTAAGTACAGAGGCCTAAATAGTGAGCTGGTTGGCAGCAAGACCTTTTATCCCTTCTTTCAAAATATAATACTTTTTTTTTGTCCAATATTCTTCTTTCCTATACAGGAAATAAGATTCAGGTTACATAACTTTTGAGGTCTGCTGTGTGGAACTCTGATGAAGGCAGCTGCAAGCCTTTAGGTGGGCAGGAGCCTTTACCCTGGATCCAGAAGTCACTCCCTTCCACTCTTCCCTCTATCCAGACACTTTGCTTACCTTGATAGCGGGGGATGGACACGGCCTGCTTCTCTGCTGCAGGATAGTGCAGAGAGTTGGCAAGGGAAAGAGGCACTTTGGGGCTGTAATTCATCTGTTCTATCTTATATATGTTTTTTAGTCCCTTGAAGTACCTGATTTTCTCCAATGACTGCATAGGTGTTCTAGATACACGGGTGTCCTACAAATAGTTTTCTCGGTGTGTAACATCAGGAAGTGGTTTATAAAAATTAAATACCTGTTATTCATCCACAGTCACATTCTTACATGTGCTATAAGAAAAGCATAGGGAAAATGGAGATAATGAGCATATAGTCTTGCTGCTGGTTTTAGTAGCTGAAAAGCATTTTGATAACAATGTGCCAGCAGACACTGATTTTTTAAAAAATACTGGGTGATCTTTGGATAAAATTGGGTTGATCAATACAACACTAGGTGGCATTGTATAAATACATATGAAGTCTTCTGCTTTTTCTGTTTCAAAGGAATTATCAAGTATGAAAATCTCATTGAAAAGTGTGGGATTTGTTCACAGATTTTTGTTCTCTGTTCATTGCAGTTTGAGATTTAACATTACTGAAATGCATGGAGTATTTCGGTGATAAGCTACATTTTGTGGCTTTATCTGCTACTGAAAATCTACAGCTTGCAATCTGTCTTTTATTTATATATTACATTTACTCACGAACAACAGTAGTTTCTAGAATATAGATGGGAATATATTCAAGCCTCATGCCTTGTTATCTTCTATGAGTGGTTTAGAATGTGACTGGTTCAGTCCCAAGGTGGCCAATGAATTTCTGTGAATCTCCATTCAGTATTCTTCTTGTAAAACAAATTTCACCTCCTTTTTTTTTATGAGCACCAGTAGGTTGTACCTCTGAAGGATCACATCAGGACTGTGATGGCCCTGTTTATTGTAAATGGGTTGAAATATTGACAATACCAAACAAGAGGATGCTGATAAGTCACACACATAACAGGGAGAAATGAACTTGCTTTGTCAATGGTGGGAGATTTTGGGGTGTCTGAAGTGTGACATTACTCCATAGGATCATGTTCATATTGACAAAACAGGAGTGTGCAGAAAGATGCAATGCTTTAAAGGCATCAGGTAAAACTTTTTCTTGAAAGTGGCAATTTCACAGGTCTGTTCTGAACTTGGAGTTGGACAAATGCTCAATAAAGTGTACAGTACAGGAGAACTCTTAATTGCTCAGTGCTCCTAGGCAGATCCAGGTCATGGGGAACATGCCATCACCTTGACTGCTACAGGGAATGGGCTCTGGTGAACCCATGCTAAACTGACTGGAGTCAACACACTGCAGTCTTCAACAACTTAGTCAAAACTTTAAGGTAAGAAAGTTCTCACGCCTTTTCTGGGAAATAAGTACAACTGGACACCTCTCTGAAGTGCTGGCACTACAACACATGCAGCACAGCTAGAAGGAATTAGAGGTCTGTGTGCAGTAGTAGGACTACAGCCTCTTTAGTGAGCCCACCATGATGACACGGTGAGACATTGCACACAACTGAAATGTTCTAAAGGTTGACTACAGGCTCTTTGAGAAGGAGGGAAGGACAGGAAATTGCCCTTTATGCAAGAGGAAATTGGGAACACATGGAGCTGTGCCTTGGCACAATCTCAGCCATAAACTGAGAGCTTAGGGGTCAGGATCAGTTGTTGTTGCAGATTCACTGCATCAGGAGAAAGTATTTAAGATCTTCCTCATGCAGCTGGAAGCAGTCACACATTCACAGGTCCTGATCTTCAGTGAGGAACTTTAAACATCCCAATGTCTCCCGGAGTGACAATCAGCAGATGCATGAGTTGTGGGTGCCCTAAGCAGACATCAGAGCACAGATGTACCTAGCTGTGTCCAGTGCAGGGCAAAAAGGAGGAATAAACATTACCTTGCTTTTCTGAGGCAGCTCTAATATTTACAGTAATGAGACAGCTGAGCAGCAAACCTTAGTGGTGAGGAAAACAGGATGGATGCTTTGACTAGTCATGCTTTCTCAGTTCCTATTTTGTATTCCTCTCACCCAGTGTCACTCCTGTCTTCAGATGGACAAGAAGTTGGATTTGGGGAACTACATGCTGCTCAGCCTCACCTGGTGAATGGGGAGTCTCTCCAGATCAACCCAAGAGCCTCCTAGAATGAAATTATAAGCTTGGTAGATGAGGAGAGACCACTTGACTTTCAATGCTTTGTTCCTGTAGCATGCCCATTGGCAAACATAAAGAATAGGGTAGATAAGTAGGCAGGGAGATGGACTGAAAACTGGCTGAATGGCTGGTTTAAAAGCATTATGAACACCAGCATTAGCCCATGGAGATATTAAAGATCCAGCTGTACATGGTCCTTAGCAACCTGCTCTTGCTGACCCTGCTTTGAGCAGGTTGATCCAAGAGATCCCTTCCTGTCTCAAATATTCCGTGATTACATGAACAACAGCTTCTCTGTTGGCCTCACCTAGTGTTGAACCTCAAGCCTCAAGAGCAAACTTCCAATTTCATAAGCATATACTTACAGTAACAGGCTTCTTGGGACTCATCCTCACTGTAGATCCATGAAACCTAAACTAAAAGGTTTGCAGCTAGAAATTTGCACATATATTAGGAGAAAATCACCCTTGTTTACAGAAACAGACCAAGCTACCTTGATGGTCCTGCTCAAATGGGAGGAGGTTACCTGGGCAAGGAAAAAAAAAGTGATTTAGAAATGTTTAGGGAATAGAACTGGTTGAAGATTTTTTTTTTTTTTAAGGCTTATTTTTTCTTTTGGTCAATCCTATTATCTTTCAAATACATGCTTCAAAATTTCCAAGCAAATTTTAATTTAAAAAAAGAAATTGTGATCTCTGTCAATGTTATATCTCATAGTTGCATGAGATTATTTATTTTGGTTAAGTTTAAAACAAAGCATACTCTTTAAAGCGATTCACTGGTTATAGAAAAGTGGCTGTTTTACACTATGTTTTTCACAAGATAAAAATAAAGCAACCAGAATATTAAAAAATAAATCTAGTCAAGCTGAACCCTGTAAAACACAGTCTAATTACATTTTTACTGTTTTACTTTAAAAACTAAATTCAGTCTTATGTTCTCTGGAGGAAAACTGAATGCTGCTAAGATTATCAGAGCTTAGCAATTGAACTGGCCTAGGAAAAGTTTCCTGTGGCTGCCTGCCCTTTCCTAATGCATTTTTGGCCAATACAGTCTGTTTTACTGTGTTAATGGATTGTTGTTCCTATTGCATAGGAGACAGTAGGGATATTGAAAGTGTTGAGATCATGGGACAATAGAAGTCAGTATATTAGCACAAAGACCAATTATTTCTATCTTTAATAGCCAGAGGGAATGGTGCAACATCTGTTCTTTGCAACTGTGGAAAGTATTTGGTCAACCTGCAAGTCAGTGATTATTGAATTGCACTGACAAGAATGAGTATCACATGATTTCAGACATATGGAAAGTGACTGTTGGGGTGAGTTTCAGTCTGAATTGCGGAGCTGAGCCAAAAATTCACAGTAAATCATTTATATGGCAAATTTGGATTCCTTTTTGCCTGTGGGATATTGTTTCTATCCTTTTGAAGGACTTATGCTATCTTTAACTGCAATAACTGATTCCTTTCTTTAAAAAGGATGTGGAACCTCCTGGAGCTGTTTTGAGCAGAAATGAGAGATCCTGAGTTCTGCTTTGGCCAGAGACCTGGGACTCACATGTACATATTGCCTGCACATCAGGCAAAGTAATAATTCATGGATGTCCATAGATACATTTTCCTTTTCCTCAGCTTACTTTGAGAAAGGGCTGTTATATGGTAACCAGCTCAGTGTTCTTTTTTTTTTTCTTTTCTTCTCAGAACTAATAGCTGAAATAGCTTGTCATTAATGTTTTAAGAGGTTACTTTTTGTCACATTGCTGCAAGGTCACAGAAACAGCTTATCTGGCCCTTGGTATAACCGAAGAGCAGAAAAAGAAAGGTGCAGGGCAAAAGCCTCACAAGCCACAGTTGCTACTTGAAGAACTGGGCCCTTGCACAAGCTTGCAGATCTCCCAACCTTTTTCCATTTCTTCCCATCATTAATCAGTTATTCTATATTTGCTACCCAGGAAATATTTTAGCCCTTGAGCTGAGCCAAATAAGCTGTAACTGCTCCATGGGGTAGAAAGTCTGGCAAGGAAACATAGAATGCCTCTACTACAACTGCTCATTTCAAATGAATTGCTTTTGGTTCACAGCAGATAAATTCACCAGCCTTGTTTCTGGATTGATGATGGAATTTTTCACACAATTTCTAAAGAAGGAATCCAGGCCTCTCGAGTAGCCCTCGTGATCCCAGATCTCTCAGTGTCATATTTCTTTCTGGCTTTATAATGCAGGAAAAGACACTTTCCATAAACAGATAACAAAGCTACTTTCTGATGAGACTGTTGTGGAAATGCAATAAATCTTACCTTGGCTTGTATTGGTTTTGTCTGGAATAGAGTAGAATTTTCTTCATAGTAGCTGGTGTGGGGCTGTGGTTTGGATTTGTGCTGAAAACAGCCCATTGACTGGAAATGTTTTTGCAGCTTGCCTTCATGTGTACAGCACTGAAATCTGTTTTCTGTGAAAATCAGTTAAGGAAAGAGGACACGTGAATTTTCAGAGGGGATGACACAAGATGAGGAGTGGGGGTTGCCCATGGCAGAGCACAAGTGTTAGGTCTGGCCAACTCTAGTGGGTATCATGGAGCACTGCAATCCACAGGCACATCATTGAACTTTTCTGTGTCAAGATTCTAGTTCATCAGATAAAGCCAAACTTGCTGATGATCTGGGGGATATTTTCATTTTAACATTTTGGTTATTGGACCAAACCACCAGTTGTTAGCAGAACCAGTATTTGTGTGTGGATTGGATAAAGAGTAGTAATATTTTAGTCACTAAAGGTACCACTCTTGAAATCAATTAGCAAATCCTCTTTCACATGCAGTGAAAACATGTTGGATAGTTTTACCACAAAAATTAGAGATTTTATAGAACCCTCTGTGGGTTATATGATATGCAAGTGCTCATAAAACTATGTGTATGATGCTGAAATCTCCACTTCTGAAAGGCAGTGGTCCTGGCCAGGTGGTGCATTGTGGCAGGTGCATGTCCTGCTTGGGATCTGCCTGATTTCTGGGTGACACTAATCCTCCCATCGGGGTGGCATAGACGTGGTTTCCCCTCCCAGAGGATCAGCATGGTAGATCTCAAATAGTAATTTCTGATGTTGTATGCACTCTGCTCTTTGCTCTTTTCAGCTTCTGGATTTAATTTTTATGTTGTGGAGTGAAGAAGAATACAAGAGTGTGCCTGAAAGCATTCAGCTGTGGCTCAAGGACTACTGCATCTTGTATAGCAGCAGCTTTGACAGTCCTGTCATGTTGACCTGGCTTTGACATGGTGCTTCCTGGCTGGGATCTTCGGTGGATAATTTTGATCAGTGATGGACAGCTGTGGCTGTAGACAAGATCCTCTTCTGTACTGCACAGTCTCCATGTCACAAGTACAACCCATGAATCTACAGTATAACACAATTTAAAGCTGCCTCTTCATCTGGATTTCTAAGGTAGATGTCTGATTGCTTGTAGGTCCACTCAAAACTCCCAGAATTCTGTGCCTTCCTTTTGTTGGGAGGAATGGAAGCAGAAGAGTGTTGACATTCTGTATTGTCCAATGCAACAATGGTGAAGCCATCTGAGTCTGTGATTGGACAGAATTTGGCCGAAATCTTGAAAAAGAAGATGTTTGTGTCACTTGGTTGATACTACAAGGTCACTTACTGAAGAGTTGTTCCTGTTTTCATGTTCAGTCCATCAAGCCGATCTGGCTGTAGCTAAGCTGGTGTAAAAGTGCTTAGCCCACCATCCTGATGACCAGCCTTCCTCACCTCCTCCTAAGTTCTGCTGATGCAGTTTTTCTGAACTTCAGGCTGCCAAAATATCCTCTTTAAAGACCTGAACAAGCAAAATGCATTAAAAAGTCATAGAAAAACCTGATATAAGCACAATTTTTGCTAGTGTCTATGGAAGGGTGGTAACTGGCATCATATGTAGTGAGAGGGAAAGGCAGGGGCAAGAAGTCAGGGACATGCTGGGGCTATAATCTCTTGAGACAAGGCAGGACAGCATATCTGGCCATGCCATCAGATCATGTGAGTGAGAGGACTCACACAGTGAGGATTCCAGGGACCAGGTGTTTAATTCTAATCCCTAGATCCAGCCACTGCTTGAGGAGCAGATGCCTGCTGCAGCTGACCTGCCTATCTTGTCTCTGTCACTGTGCTAGTGTTTGATGGATTCATCACTGGTTTATGCTTTTATACAATTATTTTTTTTTCTTAGTGTTTGAATGCCCTTTTATTTCAGCCCCTCATTTAATATTCATGTTCCCACAGGTACGTTAGTAGTGTGCTCTAATAACAGGTAAGTGGTATGCTAGAGTACCCTTGGGTCTTGTTACCATTCATAAACTTACTGTTTGAGAAATATGTTTCCAAATGTGCTCGCAGATGAAAATAATTAGTCATAACCCACTATGAACAATTGCTCTGCTGTACCCTCTGTGTGCACTCAACACCCACGAGTGAGTCTCCTTTTTCATCCAGGCAGTGTCTGGCTCCGGGTAGTGGTCTCTCACCAAGCCCTTTTCTCATACTTGGTTCTCGCCTTGTTTATGGCCATCTCTGCTGGAACTGTTCCTGCCAGGAGCCACCTTTCCTTGGTGTTCATGGGCACTGATCTCTCTCTGGTGGGGTTTTTCTCCTGCAGCAGACTTCACAGACAACACTATGTAAAGAACATGACCCAGAGAAAAGATAAAAGTTGTGTAGGAGCTTAGAACTCAAAGAATCTTTTTTGGGGAAAAAACTATGGGGGAACATTTTAACTTTCCCATCAAATAGTTTTATGGGGAGCATGTTACATAAAGGTCATTTCCACAGCTGTTGCTGCCCTGGAAGATTACAGTAGTTTTCTCAGCTAGTTCTCTCAGTCATTATTAATTTCTTGAGCATTTAATCAACCCTGTGCAAAGAGGTCTGTGAACACTCCACCACTTTGCATCTGTTGAATTTGCAGTGTGACAACCTGGGTTATTAAATAGCTGTGACTGTATGGAGAGCAAATCAAATAATGGCTCTGCAAGCTTTGGTATTACAGTGAGCAGAAGAGATTGCTTACTTCTATCTTTTTTTCAGCTTTAATCCTTCCCCTATCTCATCACTTCTGAGTGACTGAGGCGCTTTGGGGTCATTTGACAAGTCCTTTCTCAGTTGCTTCATTTGGGCAACTCCTTTGCTCTTTGTACCTGGCAAGTAACTTACAGCTGTTTCTTGTAAAGAAATTAAAATTCTGGCTGTAAGGTTGGGTTGTACCAGCTCTAAGGTGTTCTCTCACTTATGTTTATATATATACTCAGTAAATGCTGGTTTCGCTCCTTTATGCTGATGTGTTTCTTAGGTGGTTTGTGATGAAGAGGTCTCAAGGTCTAAGATCTCTGAACTGAACAGGAAGATCCTTGTTCTGGCAATCATTGTGAGATCTGGAGGCATCCATCTGGCCTTTTGGCTGATCCACTTGGAATAGGAGCTATTTTCTCCACCTTGCTTGTTGCTCAAAGAGGGCAATGGGTGATCTCAAGATTAATGCAATGCTGAAGTCCTGATCTCAAACCTTATCTCTGTGTAGCTGGTGGTTACATTATTCAACTCGAATGCAGTGTAGTTGCTTGATTTCTAGGTCAGCTTGCTGAATATCTTGCTAGTCCACTATTACAGGTTGTTTTTTTTTTGCTAAAAAGCCCTATCCCCCACTTCCCTCACTTTATTTACAATTACAGTTTGAAGGAGTGTAATAAATATTTTAAAAGAACTTCTCTAATACTGTAACAGTCAGAGGATATATTTTTTAAGACTTGAGGGATAAACACACTTGTGTTTAGGATTAATTTCATAGTAGAAAGAATAGCTTAATATTTTCCAGATGCCAAGATTGGCTTAAAAGTTATTTGTGTTTGTGAATACTGGAAAGACTTCTCCATATAATTGAAAAGGTTTAAAAGTCCTGAAAGTTTTGTGGATTTTTGCCGGAAAAATTCATCCAGAAAGTCACTCCAGAAAACTGTTCATAGCATAGCATTTTTTAGCTTCTGTTGTTTCATTTGCCACTCACAGAGTGGAGACAATACTTTATGATTTTGTATTTACTGACATGTAAAAAATAATGGATAATCACATTGGCCATTTGGAAGAAGTCCAGGATTTTACTGTACAAGTGCTCAAACAAGATACTGATGAAATCTTCCAAACAGTCAGTTTTTATGAAAAAAAAAATAGTATGAATTGGTGGAAAACTACAGAGGGATCACTTTTTAACGGATATTACTGTAGAACTAATTTGACTTGTTCTATTTACAAAACAGATACAGCTGTGGAAAAGCTTTATGAAGAAGGCCATAAACATGCAGCTTTCATTCACTTTTAACTCCGAACAGGGGATATGTTCTTCTTCCTATTGCCAAGCCTGTGTATAATTTATATTTTGTGTGGAAACCACGTAAAGCTGAGCAGTGGCTTCATCCAGTTGTAACACAAAACCAGGATAGTTTTGTGGTTTTGGATGGGCCTTTATTTTATAATTTGATTTTAATACAAATAAAACCAACTTTCTTGGCTGGGAGATGGGATCTCAATTGCCTTCTCCCAAAATAAAAAAATACGTGCTCTGGGAAGCTGGTGTAGGTTGGCCGTCTGTGGGTGAGCCTCACCCTCCTCCTGCAGATCCATGAGTGACCTGCCCTTGCCCTCACCAGATACAAACCCTTCCCTCCCCTCAGTGTATAATCACTGAGTAAGTATCTGAGGTTTTTTCATTTCCATTCCCTTGGGCTGGACCGATTTAATAATTATTTTAATGCTGTTTTCCCTCTTCGGAGAATGGAAACCAAGTGGTTTGTCACCTTTGTTTGCACTCAGATTTGCTTTCAAATGTCTGTGTTTTGGGTTAAAACCAGTGAAGAAGTATGTTTCTTTGCAGTGTTTCTCAGGGAGATTTAATTGCAGGAATTCATGTTAACTTACGTTAATATTACCTTTGGCAGAAACACTGTTCCCTTTTGATAAAAACAGTCTAAAATGACAGAAGAATTTGGAGGAACCGACCAAATTATTTTTCTGTCAGGCTGCTGTGCGTGAAGGGAGATTTCACAGATAAGAGATCCCCTAGTGGTCTGCCAGGGTATCTGCTGAGATACAGTTTAAGGGAGAGTTTTAACAAAATGGAGAATAATCTATTATTTTAACTCACTCTTCTGTGGCTCCAGGCAGCTGATGGTTGCTTGACAATTTTTCCTTAAAAATTTAAAATCAAATACACACACATAAATGAAATATATATTTCCACATAGAAAATCTTTTTAGCGTCCCTGGTAGTTACTTGAATTTATTTAATGCACTTGGCAAAGGAAGTTATTCCAGTGTCACACTAGTGAAAGTGTCAGCAGAGATTGTCACTGCTAAAAAATTCCCCTTCTCTGCCCTTGCAGCACCGACAGAGTTTGTCTCTCAGATCCAAGTGATTGCATGGATGAGTGAAGGAGCCTTTTGATATTCTGTGCCCACACAAAAGCATTTGATGCAAACAGATATGGGCTCCTTGCTGTTAATGTTCTTCCCTATCTGTTTGCAATCAGGGCAAAGCTGAGTAAGACCTCAATTCTTTGTGAACTTGGCAGACTTTACAAACAAGATGAAAAATGATCACAAACTCACAGAATATTCTGAGTTGGAAGGGACATATAAGGATGTTTGAAAGGAGCTGGAATTTTGCTGGTGCTGGCCTGAACAGGATGGCTGGCTGCTGAGTGCTCATCTCTGTTCTAAGAGCAATCAGAACAAACCAGCTGGATTTTAAGCTCAGCAAGAGGAGTGTCAGTTAGGAGTGTTTATTTCTTGTTCTGCCTTTTCAGAAAAATTTAGGTATTTATGTCTAAAATTTGCTTGTGCAAAACCAGCCTTGTCCAGTAAAATTTTTCATCCAATGCTCTAAGCATAATTGACAAGGTATATGTATGTGTTAGAACTTGGGAGCCCAGAGGCATAAACACCAGAGTTCTCCAAGATCCTGTAGATACTTTCTTTTGTTCTGGTCCAACTGTTTTCACTTACCTTCTTAGAGCTGAGTAAAAAAGATCTCTAACCTTACAAAAATAATGTATATAAGTTTTCTCAAGAGAAATTGGTAGCTGTTGTGATAAAGTAAGGTCTACGCACTCTTAATTTAAGATTAAAATATTAAGATCATTTCTATGCTGGCTGCTCCTTAGCATGAATTTAGTCAGCTTGAATTCTGATTACAGACAGTGCTGAAACCCAGCTGGTGACCTGCACTAAGCAAGTTGGTTTAGACATCGCTCAGCTATAAGAAGTTGCATATTTATCTAAAAATAAGGAAGAGATGGAAAATTAAAAAACCTTTCACAAACAAATATAATTGCTGTCTTTTAAACGGATGTCCTTTTTTGCTCACCAAATTGCTTCAGACAGAGCAGTGAATGACAAAAAATTCTTAAATTAGCTGGCTCTAGGCTGGGTTGCATTGTTTGGGAACTCTTGCAGTATCCATGTGAGGTGTAGGATATCTGTCCTAAAAGTCATCAACATCTGTCTTCATTGCTGTCCGATTTGCTGTGCGTCGTGCTGGGGGCAGCCAGAGGACATACAGAGAAAAGAGCAATAGATTCTTTGAGGGCTCAGTTTATGCCAAAAGTTGAGCCTGCTTTTCCCATGTAGATCACAAAAGACACTTCCTGTGTTGGACTCCATTAATATTGGTGTTATCAACAGTGTGTTATTCCCCAGGAACCTTTGTCTCATCTCTGTGAGTGTTTGGCTGCCTCTCAACATCATTGCAGACTTTGAGGGTGTCCTCAGAGACATTCCTAATCCTGTCATCTCTTCCAGCTTGCCAAAAACTCTCCTCTTTTTTCAAGACCCTGTTCTTCCTCACCTCATGTGTCTTAGAATCCAAAATACAGGATCATAGAATGGGTTGTTTTGGAAGGTACCTTAAAGATCCTCTAGTTTCAATCCCCTGCCATGGGCAGGGACAGTTTCCACTAGACCAGGCTGACCAGAGCCCCATCTGCCTTGGCCTTGTACACTTCCAGGGATGAGACCGTCACAGCTTCTCTGGGCGAACTGTGTCAGTGCCTCACCACTCTGGCAGCAAAGAATTTCTTCCTAATATCTGATCTAAAACTACCCTCTTTCCATGTGAAGCCATTATCCCTCATCCTATCACTCCATGCCCTTGCAAAAAATCCATCTCCAGCTTTCTTGTAGCCCCCTTTAGGTACTGGAAGGCTGCTAGAAGGTCTTCCTGGCGCCTTCTGTCCCTGATTCATGGGGTTGCCAAAAGAGCGGATGTCTGTCTATTTCTCCATCCTAGTCCACCATGCCATGGTTGTCTACTTCAGGATCTTCTGTAATTCTCTTTCCAGATTATGAACTTTCCAGGCAGAGCAGCATCTGACGTTTGAGTTGCAACTGCTTGTCACTGTCACCATCAGTTGTGTTGCTTCTGTGTCCCTGCCTGCTGAGTGTTGATCAGAGGACTGAAATGCACATCTTCAGCAGGGACAGTCATTTTGGTAATTGCAGCTGTTTTGTTTATAACTAGGAAGTCTGTACTTCAGGACAGTTTTTGCTCAATAAACTCAAGGTATGAATGCCTCACTCAGCTTAAGGCCTAAGAAACAGGTAAGTTTGAGGTGAATTTCTTTATCTTGGCACTTGTTCCTCCCTCTCAGCATGTAGCTGCTTTTTCAAGCTGCTACTAGAACTTTTAATACAATCCAAATTAATTATGTGCTTGGCTCCATTACTGAGTTACTTCTCCTCCATGCAAAACATTATGTCAGAGAGACTCCTCCTAAGGCTTTCTTTTGTCCCTTGTGGCTTCCTGCAAATCCCTGGGATATAATTTATATGATCCAATGCTTGTCAGCCTTCCTTAATTTGCAATGTCCAGCTGTGTGCTGTGGGACAACACTTCATCCTTTCCGTGTTTACTTTATCTCCTCTCCACCCATCTCCACAGGAAATCTCACCAGAGCATTTGCCACAGGACTGTCAGTCTTTGGATGAGAAAAGCCAGAAAACCTTTTTTTTTCTTTAAAAGCCAGGTCTTCAGTAACATGAAGTTTTTACATCATGCACTAATTTCTACTGAAACACAATCATTCCCTTCTTATCTGATAATTTTTTTCTTGGTCAAAATTTTGCTTTTGTTTTATTCATAGGGGTATTGTTTGAAGGGATTTTTAAATTATTATTATTACTTAATTTAATTTCCAAATGCTGTTTTATTTCTTATCTATTTTTGATGGCATATCTTGGAGTTTTGTTTTTCAGTATATATTTTATTTTTTTTAATTTCATGGAGATAGTTTTATATTCTTACAACTCTCAAAGATCTGCAGTTTAATAGCATGTACATATGTCTGCGAGAAAATGAGTTAGGGTGGCCCCATGGCTTACTGCTGAGAAACGGAGTTACTTAACTTCCTTAAAGTAAATTAGTTCATTTTGTTTTATATCTCCAACATGCTAGGAAGATATAAGTGACTGCCTAACAGGGATTGCCTCCAAGTTGTTCAGCAGTAAACTTGCTGCAATTCAGATTCTGGCATCTGTTTATTCATACCAGCTTTCTCAATATCCTTTCTTGATTTGTTTAATAGGCCATGGATATGTCTTACATAACTAAATTACCCAGAGAGCAATATGTTTGTGGCTTGCTGGTAGCTCTGCAGAGGTACAGTTAATAAGTAGCTGTACTACGGTGCATAATTTTAAAGTTGAATATGCATATAATTGTGTTGCTGGATCAAAGTCAGTTCTGGGGAAGATTTTGCCCTAATTTTAAAAATTCTTCCTTGCAGAAGAGGTGCACAAAACATGTAAGGACTGGATAACTGCTTTTCCAGGGCATATTGCTCACCTGTGGCCTGGAGTGGCTAATGGACAAATGCAGCATTTCAGACAAGTGGGATCACTTGCAAAGCAGGGCAATATATATGTATATATGTATAAATATACACTCACACACACATATATATACATATATATATATATATGCACACACACACACACATATATCCACTGAACGAGAGAGAGGGTAGGTTTAGAGTGGATATTAGAAAGAAATTCTTTACTGTCAAGGTGGTGAGGCACTGGCACATGTTTGACAGAGAAGCAGTGAATGCTCTGTCTCTGAAAGTATTCAAGGCCAGGCTGCACAAGGCTTTGGGCAACTTGATTCAGTGGCAGGTGTCCCTGCTCAGGACAGGGGTGTTAGAACTAGATGAGCTTTAAGATCCCTTCCAATCAAACCATTCTATGATTCTTTGATTCTGTACTTTTCTGCTTAAACCTTCAGTGATTACTTCTGCATCTCTGTAGTGAGCTGTGCTAGAATTACACATTCGCCTCCATTTCAAGAACAAATGCATCTTTAGACAGGCTATTTTTTAGTTACCGAAATGCACTTTGAATGACATGATGCACAAGGGTGAGTTCTGAATAATATGACATTATTAATGAGGCTCTCTGAACAAAAGCATCATGTTCAGAGATAACCTGGCACAAAACAGGGAAGTACACTTCATAGTAAGACTGAACTACTAGAGAGCCAGCTGAGCAAAACATTCAATGTCTACATGCCAGCCTCAGGGCTAAGGGTTAAAAGCATTGCTGGGATAGCTGAGGAATGAGGTTGCCATCTCAGTGCTATAGCAGGAGGAAATAAGTAAAGTCTTTGCCTCTACTTCTTAAGTAAATGAGCTGACCAGGGATAAACTTCCTTCCTCAGTGTATGTTACATGCTCCTAACAGATGCCAGACACTGAAATTCCCTGTGCACAATGATTTGTAAGCTGCAGGAAAACGTTCAAGACTTTGCTCTGTAAATGGTGGTGATGGGGAAAATGCTTTTGAAAATATTCTTTCCAAACTTATTTTAGGGGCCTTAAATGTAGCAGGTTACATGTAGGTGCACATGTAACTCTTGTGGACATCTTACACACTCTCAAAACTTCTTCCTCACGACTTTTCATACCTGGAAATTTTGAGGACTTGTCAGCTCTCTGCCTTTGCTTGTGTGCTGGCTCAACTGCTGCACCTGAATTGCTTGTATGAAGGAGAGTCAGTAAGACTGTGGCAAATGGATGTCACCTGAGGAGATGGATGGGCCCTGGGTAGAGATGTTCAGGTGGTGGGGAGGAGCTAATAGAAGAAAAGATGTAGCATGGACAGACAGATGCTTCAACACTGCTCTGCTGTAGGATGAGCTCCTGCTACAAGGCCCAAACCCCATACTGGAGTCAAGAATAGCCAAATAGGGTGAAATCAAAGCATTTCATCATTTTTGATCTCAAATTCTATATTCTAGTTGTTCTTAAAATATTCTTACAGAATTCTAATTCTGTATCAAAATGAATTGATGGATTTTAAAAAAAATATTTCACACAGTCTGTGTTTTTGTTGGAAAGATTTGCTTTTGGTTAAAAACTGATTAAAATGCAATTTCAAAAAAAAAGAAGTCACATTTTACTGCTATTTATGAGACTTGTCTCACACTTTGGTGTGAGGTCTGTGGTTTCTAGTCTAGAGCATCCAAGTGAAAAAGCTCTGTTTATTTATTTGTCTCCTAGGTGATTATGGCTAGCCTGGGTGAACACATAAATCAAACAGTGTTTTGTAATATTTTTATCTTCTTTAAAAAGAAAATACACCTATGACTATAGTGTTCTGAAAAAGTTGCTCTAATACTGCACCTTTGGATCTTAATGCTATTGTATGATAATGCCTTAGGGTGTGATGGTCTGTGTGGGTAAGCATTAATCATTTTTCACTATAACAGTTTTCTGGATGCCAAGGTAGCAGCAGTGAAGGTTAGCCATGCATGGGGCTGCAGCAGCAAGAGTGGAGCCAGGTAACTGGTCTTCTTCCCTACCCAGCATTTATAGGATACATCTGGAATACTGGGTCCAGTTCTGGGTCCCTAGTATAAGAAAGGCATCAATAAATGGAAGCAAGATGAAATGGGACCCCCAAGACCATCAAGGCTAGTGTACTTGCCCTCTAAGCGGAGCTTTCAGGACTAGGACTTGTTCATCCCAGAGATTAGGGGGCAAAGGGACCTTACTGCTGTCCACAGCTGCCTAGTGGGAGGTGGCAGAGAATGGGTTGGACTGGAAGGGACACTACAGACCACCTAGTCCCAACCCCCTGACATAGGCAGGGGCACCTTCCGTTAGAGCAAGTTGCTCAAAGGCTCATCCAGCCTGGCCTTGAACACTTCCAGAGCTGGAGCACCCACAGCTTTGCTGGGCAATGGAGTAGTGGAATACGGCTGTGCACAGTGCATAGACAGCAAGCAACAGGGAGACGTCAGAGCAGGGGAAATTAAACCTGGACACAAGGAAAAAGAATTGTCACCATAAGGATGCTGAAGCTTTGCAACAGGACTCCACTAATGGGGATGTTCTCAGACATTTTCGAAACTTGACCGGAGCAATACAACCCCACTTTGTTGCTGCACTTACATGAGGTGTGGGGGAACACAGCAGATGTCTGTAGATCCCTTTCAACCAACTCAGTTTTATCTTTTTACTCTCTGTTTGGAATGCTGAACACAGACCTATGCAACTTCAGAAATTCTGTTAGTTAACCAACACCATATTCTAGGAGTTTTCAGAAGGATTATGATTACTATCAACAATAAAAACAACAACAACAACAACAACATAATAATAATAATAATAGTATGATAATTTTTGTGCTTATGCAAAATAAAATAGAAGCTGGCAACTTCTCCACTCCTTAATTTCCCTTTGATGAGGTAAATTATTTTGTTCATGGAACATGAATTTCAGTTAGCAATGCACAGTAGTGATGTGCATGAAGGTACAATGCTGATCTCTTATTTCTCTGTGACAGAAGATGCTCTTTCCTTCAGACAATCACAGATCTGTGCTCAAATATAATGGGCTTCAAAAGTAGCTGAGACAGCCAGATGTAAACAACTGCCTTTATGCACTGAAAATTAATTTATGATTTTTTTCTTTTTCAACTTAGCATCTATCACCAAAAAACTCTCCACAAAATCCCAGCAGGAGGGGTCCCTTATTAATGTGCAATAAGTTGTTCCATGAGTAGTATTTTTGGTATATTTATCCTACCTAGTTTCTTTGGAGAAATTTGAATTCTTGCTACCACCTTTCATTTAATGAGAGCAATGGCAGGAGCTTTATCTCATATGGCAGTGCCGAAATCTGCAGGACTATAATGGGCTTGAATCTCTGTCAGCTTTGGTTGTAATTAGAGGGTTCAAAAATTGTCAGTGACTGTCACAGAGAGGGAGATGGATGTACATATGAAGTTTGATCAGTTAGGCCTGATTTCCATAGAAAACATGGTTTAAAAAGGTGAAGTATTAAGATTCTGAACTATATTTACCTATGTAATTGTTTATATGAACATGTTTACTTACTTACACTCTTCCTAGTTACAAACAGGTGCCAAATTTAGGATGTTCTATTGATGAACAGACTTTAATGCCCAACTCTTAACAAACATCAGAGTTATTAAAGAAAATGCCAAGAAGTAAAGCATTCAGAGTATGAATAAAATTTCAATTTAAAGCCAGGTTACCAATTTAGCAATTAATCTTTTGATCATTTTTGCCACATGGAATTGAAATAAAGGCAATGGAAAAACATACTGATGCTCAACATATTTCTTTTTGTTACAACACAAATGGCTGAGTTCTAGAGACCTCTTCAAAAATAAACTTGAAGATTGCTGTCACCTGATCTTGGCATGCATCTTTCTCTGGTTTGATTGGAGAAAGAGTCATGTTTCTCCTGCCCTCAGTTTTGCTTTTTGTCAAGCACAGTGGCATGGGCATTTCATGGTGTAGCATCATGAAACGATTTATAGTTTTACAACTTGAATTGCACTCAATGTAATTGATGTATAAATTAACATTCAGTGTAGAACTACTCCTTTTAGACTGTGTTTAGTCAATGAAAAATGGGAACCTGCAGACCCTGACTTTGTTGATGTATAAGACAAATGGAAAGGAGTTACCTTGAAACTAGTCCATCTTTCACCAGTGACAGTACCAGTGGACTAAATGGCCATCTATGACTGGAAATCTAACTCTGAGACACTTAAGGTGGTGTGAGGTGACTCCTATCTTTACTGACTCAAAACTTCTTCTTGTCTCATAGAGGATGTTTGGGATTTTTTTATTTGTTCCCTCTTCTGAACATCATAAATCTGCTGTTTTAGCCTTCAAATTCATAACCAGTACAGAGGTAATATAATTTTGTCATTTCCCCTCTGAAAACAGAAATGCACATGCCCAATGCTTCTATACGTACCTTCACAGTGCCCTCAGACCTGCCTGAGAGAACATTTCAGGCTTTTTAATCAAATAGTTTTTCACCAGTCAGGAGAGACAATATGTGGCTTTTTTCTCTTACACAAGGGAAATCCTTGGCTTTTTCATAGTCCGGTTCTGTGTTTAAATGCTGTATTCACCACATGATGCATATTTTCTTGACAGGATAACCCTAACAAAACCAACTATTTATTATTTATTTATATTATTATTTGAAGTTTATTCTCTGAGCAGATGGTCTCCAGAGATGTCTGCCTACCTGAGCTTGCCTGTGAATATGTGAAATTACATGAAAGTTGAGGGAAGTACCTCAGGGAGAGTGGATTATATAGCTTGATCTCTTTGAAAAGAAAGGCTGAAGGGTGGCTTCATTACAGTGTAGAAGTGCCTTCATGGAAAGGAAATGAGAGGCACTAAAGGAGCTCTTCAGGAAGAAAAGAATATAAGGACCAGAAATAGAAACAAGATGATGCAAGGGACAAAACAAAGAATCAGAGGGACAAAACTTCTTTCAGTGACGGTAGATAATCAGCACTTGATATATCTTTCACTGTCTTCCCAGGAAACCTGGTTTCACCAAACATGAGCAACCTTTTTGTTAAATATAATATTCATTCCAAGAGCAGATACAGCTGTGTAAACTTAATAGCTTGGTTGGATGATCTAACAGTAATTATTGAAGGAATGAAATGAAATATAGGAAAAAGGTTTTGTTTAGGTTGTTACAGATTTGTGGAGTTTTATTAAGGCTTCAACAACAAGTTTTGTTCCTCCTGAGTGTTCTCAATGGTTGCCAAAACTGCCTGTTGACATTATACATCTTTTCACTGAGGTCTGATTTATAAGAAAACTGAGGTGTATTTGAAGTAATGAAAACAAGAGTATTTCAGCATCTGCTTATGGGTGGGTACTGGCACATAACTTGGTGATGCAAAGGACAGTATTCCCAGTACCTGGGAACAGTATAGCAAGATACAGCGAGAAGCTTCACTGATGGGATCTTTCCTTTAATAATAAAATATCTGCCTCATACCTGATAAAATTCTCGTGAGATTGTACAACATTCCAAAGTGGACGTCATATATTTTTTCCAGAAAAAAGATGTTTTGTGGAGTGAATCTATCTGTCAACATAAATATTAAAGTGGTATTGCTTGGCTTCACATGAGTACTACTTACTGGACAGACACTGAAGCCATTATCTGAAATCTTGAGATTGACTGAGAGCACAGAGGAACCAGTGAATGACAATGAGACTAAAGCCTACACTGAAATACATTGACTCCTTATGTAAACAGTGCTTTGGGGACTGAATAAAGCAGACTCCATTACAGACAGACTGTGTGTTCTTTTCTGACACAGTAAGAATGCAAAATAAACATGATTTGTTTCCTTTAAGCAGCGCTCCTTGACCTTTCATTGGACACAGGAACAAGAGAAATAAGAAGATTCCTACTAGATTGTTTTCTCTCTCAGGTAGAAGGATGCTCATGACAAAAGAAGCGTTGGAAGTCATCTTCCTTGCACCCCATGGCACAGAGAGAAACCATCATCACCACTCCAGAGGTACTGGTTGTTTCCTGAACTCAGGGATAGTGGTGACACTTTCCCTCCCAACACAAATGAGACAACCACTGAATTCCTTCAACTTCTTGTGCTGCATTCAGCACTGAACCCCGGGAATGGAGACATTCTCCAGAGCATATTTCAGCCAACCCTGACTGACTTTTCTGTGAAGAGCAGTGAAAAGAGGGAGGGAAGCCTCCCTTCCATTAGGATACAAGTGTCTGCTAGATGTTAGCTATTTCAGAAGGTGACTGAATGGAGTCACTGCTCTGCCCTAGAAATAATCACTTGGCTCAGTAATCACTCCTCATAGCCAGCAGTAGTAGCCAAGAGTCCCTGTTTGCTCAACTAGTCCCAAAACAGCAGGAATCATTCACTTCCTCTTCATACTTTTCCCATCTCTACTAATTCAGTCTTTTGGGAGGTTAGTACAGAGAAACTGCCTCTGGTTGCTCTGTCTTAGTGTCTACATCCGTATGAGTCTATTTCAGGGCCAGGGATGTGACAATCTAGAACATGAAAACTGGACTGAACACAAAAGTCTCTTGACTTCTTTATGTCAGTTGGTTTGGTTTTTGTATTAGAGAAGGGAATATATTCTGTACCTTTTCAGTATAACTGAAGTTTTAAGAGTTAAATTTTATAGACTGAAAAATAATGGCATGCATCTTATCCAGCTGTACTATAGGAAATTTCTCTTTAGTTGAAATTGTCTCTGGAGCTAAACCATCTAATAGACTTTCTTTTGGTAAAATAATACATTTGAATCCTTAGGGCTTTTCTTTCTGCAGAATTTTTAGGTATTTTTATGGGAGTAAGAAGAGATGATTTGAATTAAGGCGTAGGACCTCTACAAGCAGACCTCAGAGTATGAGTTCAGGACACCAAGCAGACTGTGGGACTGTTGTTACAAAGAGTGGAGCACCTCGCTCCTGCCACTCCCATGGTGTTCAGTGGTGCTCACTTCCCAGCCTTACTTCAAACAGATGTTTAGTATTTGTTCTAACTCAGATGAATATTAATAAGTTGGGAACATCAGGAGGAATAGTAAAGATCTTTTAAAAGAGAAAACAAATAAAAGATCCAAGGTCCTGGGAAACTGTAGAAATGTCTAATTAAAGGGAAACTGAGCCTGGTTTGCTGCAAGGAAAGAATAACTTTTCCACTGTAGAAAAAAAAACATACTGCAGAGACTGAAGATATTTTTCATTTTGCTGATATAATCTTACCATCATTCAATATCCACATCTATTCATCAATAGGCTCCTGCTCACAGAAAGGCTGCAGAATTGGCAGCAATGCACATTTCATTAAAATAAACAAAAAAAAAATTAAAAAGAGAAAAAGCCCATGTACTGATGGATTAGTTTTCCTGTCTGTGTGTCAGCATAGTGCATTAAATTTTTTACCCTCAGCCCTTCCTTGATAATGCTCAGATTGTGAAGTAAAAATGCAAGAAAACTCAATGGTTAATTTGCCACTGTGGAGCTTTGTAACTCTAATACATCAGTGAACAAAAAAGGAAACTAATTTTTATTGCAGGATGTTTCAAAAAGGCAAGGATTCACACAGGGCTTTACGGCACAGTATAATTATATTTAGCTATATGGAGTCATTCTTGCAGGGTACTGTATAAGCAAGAAAATCAAGCCCATAAGCCAAAGATGCCCAATATAAAATGGAAAATTAATATGAATCTTAAGACATCATTAGGATTTAGGTTGAACATTAACTAACAAAATACAGCTCAATTACCAATGTACTACTGTTTAATGTCCCTGATAGCAAGTTATGATTCTAATATTATCACAGATAAAATTCAGTTTACTACCAAACTTTATGCTGAAGTGGTAAGGCATGAAATCAAATCAAGAAATGCGGTTAAAAATTTATCTAATCCTGAGATTTTATAATGGCAGCTGCAATAGAAACTTACACAGAATTAAATCTTCAGCCCACAAAAAAA